>CAHIKZ030003863.1:1087500-1417500 GCA_903632075.3 Acanthosepion pharaonis | reverse complement strand
GCACCAGACCATATATGGCAACAGTATTCCATGCATGGACGAATGGTAGATTATTAACACTTCCAAAAACAATACTGCTATGTTTTAATCATCATAGAAAACCATTTTGGCTCTCCAGCATCATGGCTGATGCTAAACACCTGGTGAGCAGCTCATTGTACCATTTTGGTATCACGTGAAATAGAGTTATAATATTGAATCAATATTTTTGGCATGCTGTTAGTCTCGGCAGATAACATTTTTCACCATAATCCATCTAGCAGAGTTATAAATCTACTATTCATCTTGACCTGGCATCTCAACTTCAGTCACTTTCCCACAATCGTGACGTAGCTTCCATCTGTCTTTTCTATAAATATTTCCATGGCAGTTTTTATAATGAGCTTCCCTACTAGATTGGCAATTAGGTCTCATCGTTTTACTCTTGAAATAGCTCGATGTAACCGTAGGTTCTATTCTAATAGTTTCTTTTCTCGGATTTCTTGTCTGTTGGCTTACACCCATATCACGTTGAAACACAGGTTCCCATATGATCACCGAAGTTAAGCAACGTGGAGCCTGGTTAATACCTAGATAGGTGACTGTATCAGGAGTACCAAGTGTTGTAAGCTTCGATGTGCAGGTGATTGCTCGGAATTGTTAATTGGAAGGTCGAGTTCCAGTTTCATTTGGGTTCGTTATATTCACTTACGTGCAAATACAATTGGGAAAGGTATGAATCCACCATTTCTCCCCCAGCTATGAGTTAATTAGTACGACTTGTATTAGTAGATCATTATCTCAAAAAAAAAAGCTTAGAGTTTTAAAATATTTTCTGGCTTTAAATAACCTGCAAAGGGTTGATAAGCCGTAGAAAACGAATCAATCGATCAATACTAGGTTTCATTTTTTTTTACTGTTGAAAGCTAGATATAACCGTAAGTTCTATTTTAATAGTTTCTTTTCTCGCACTTCTCACCTGTGGGATTTCCATCCGGTTTCTTGCTACCTTACCACCTACGATGTTCATAAATTTAAATGCAACATAAGCCGCCATCTTCTGTCTTCCTGAATCCTGTTTTTAATTGAGTATTTATTTTGTTTTTCTTTCTTTTTTTTTAAGTAAAATTATTTGTGAACTTTTGTGCATCCTTATTTGCATCCGCAGTGCACAACGTTTTCATTAACGTTTTTTTAAAAAAAATGTGTACTCTCTTTTCTTTTTTTTTTTTTTTTTTCACCGAACCCAAATAATCTGTAGAAGACATTTTGGGGCGAATCCTCGACGAGAAACTCTTTCAACATTCAATTCATGAACAAATCGGCTTCATAATACATACGCTACTTTGGTTTCAAATCCTGTTTCCCAGTGTTGAAATTCAAGGAGAAAACATATATGAGGGTGTTGTAACTTAGGGAAGGTTACTGAATAGAATAATCAAACGAAGGTTGGTAATGAACGATAATACTTAGGACAAGAACAACATATATAAGATTCGCCAGCGGTACCTAGTAGTAGTAGTCAACTGCTAGAAGTGAGTCAAGTGAATTCCACCATGAATCTCCAATTACAGGATATCTTCCAACCGCCCCACGAGGTCAAATATAGCACAAGGCCGAATTTAATGTGGTGTATCCGAGCCCATAAGCTCGGCCAAAAATTCCCCGTAGACCTCGTATAAAACGGGGTCGGGTAGCTGTTACACGAGACGGGGCTCTGCCCTTCGACATAGCCTCGTCTGAGGATACTCTCTGCCTTCGGGCAGAGAGTTTGACCAGCACAGCTAGAGAAGAATCTTCAGCTGCAGACCAACATACAGTATTTACTACTGTATTTATGGGAATGGGGAGATACCCTTTATCGTCCGTAGGTATGCTACAACAGACGGATAACCAGAAATAGCGGGAATTATTTTTAAAAATGTTTTGTTAAAACTCTCGTTTCTTTTAAAGCTATCTTCACTTGCCTCAATCCAATTGCCGCAAACGTTTTTACCGCTGCATGGAATATTTCTGAAATTTTTCAGCATATCTTTTGTCTAGAGACTCCATTTTTTTCCCTTCACATTATAAACGTTCTCTTTCAGAACATGTTTCATAAGAGCGAACAAAAAGTCACAGTTCGCGGGAACAGGGTGAATGGTGTTGTTTGTGGTGAAATACTGTTGGACATTCAATAACATGTGACCAGAAACGTTACTATGATTAAGCGTCCAGTTACAGCTAATGCAATGTACAAAGATTGATAGGGCAAGTTAATTGAAGGACACCGGGCACTTCCGGTCCGGGCGTATCAGCGAAGTAAGGATTCACTGAGAGTGACTGCTTAATAAAATGCCAAAATAAAACTCAAGTGCTTTTGTTTTGTATGAGAAACACGGAAGCTACTCCATGTTTTTGGTCGTTTTCATTCTTGCAGTTCTTCTCAACACCTCAAACTAAAACGGATGATTCTACGTTTGTCCAAGAGGAACAAATTCCTGTGCACAAATCCATTCAATGCTACAGTGAGTAATTGATTTGTTTCAGTAACGCACTAGAGCTGAAAAGCCTTGTGTGTGTTTTGCGTGTGTGAGTTGTAAGTCGGCTGGTGATAAAAGGTTCAATACAAATTCATTAATAACACTACTTTTGCCTAATATTTGGGAAATCTTAGAAGCGTATTTGACAGCTACATAGCTCTTAATTGCTTATGCATAGATACTTACGCATCGTGTATAAAATCAGACAACTTGAGAACAGGTATTATGATTACTTGCATTATTTACATTATTCGGATTGTTATCCTCATCTTTATTGCCATATTCACAACGTTTCGGTCGTTGTACGGTCCGGTTTTCTTCAGGAGATTCATACTTTTACCAAGGGTATTAGCACGCAAGTGAATGTAATGGATTCGACTAGAAATTGAAGTCGGTTCTCCGATTCCTCAATCCGAGCCACTATCCATTACGCCACCGACTGCAATAAAGAGAGTTCAGGTGTTAATAGGCTGTCAACTGTTTTTTTGTACATCCCTTTACAATGGATAAATTTCTTAAAAGAAAGGAGACCAGTGACAAGTGTGAGTCTAAAAGTGAATATTCATTGAAACCAATAAACCCCAGTTGTTAAAATAATGTTCGCCATAATAGACAGTATTGCGATAATTATTTGAAGTTTCAGTTTTCTTAGAAGATGTTGATCAACCAAGTCCATTATGTATAGTTTTTGGCGAAAAAATGTCAAATGAATCCATGGTATCAAGTATGTTAAAAAGACACTTCACTACTGAGATAAAGATCTTAACTCTTTTCAAAGACTGTTGGAGCAAAAAATCAAAAGCAACGAAATGATTTTGAGAGAACAATAGCCGTGTTTGAACGGGTTCAACTCGTATCCGTTGAGGTGGCAGAAATAATAGCATTGAAATCGAAATTTCACACCATTGCTGAGTCAGACATCCTACCCGCTTGTAAAAAGATAATTAAATCCATGTTTGGTGAAAAGGATGAAAAAAAGAATGAACAAAATCTCGCTTTCAAATGATACAATACGTAGAAGAATTCTAGATTTACCGAAAAATACTGGAAGAAAATGTTCAGAAAAAACCTTAAGGATTCTAATTTTGTTTTAACCGTTGATGAACCAATTGATATCAGTTACTTTTGTGATGTCAACGAACACTCGTTGCCACTTTTGTGATGCCAACGAATACTCGTTGTCACTTTCGCAATGCTCATTGTAGTAGAGACTTTGTAATTGCAGATACAACTTTTAATACGCCGTTAAACAATCCTGGTGTCAGACGCCTTCGAACAACACTCACACTAAAAGCACTTGCTTGATAATACTAGCTCAAATAGTACTCCGTATAGTAATCCGAATAAAAAATAGTATAGTGAATAGTATAGAGAACAGCGATCCGTATAGTAATAGAGGATAGACTAGAAATAGCGATCATTAGACGCTAAGCTAATTTCTGCTTATGCGTTTCCTCTATGGTCACGTGTTCTACTTAATTCAATAATAGGATCGCCTGTGTTTGCTCACTGGCGATCTGTGTTCAAACTCAAGTGTCGGCAGCGACACTTTATTCTTGTACAACTAACCCAAGTCACTTTCCTGTATTTGTTCGTTTTATTGATGGAGATGAAATAATCGTTTTTTTTTTTTTTTTTTTTTTTTTTTTTTTGGGGTTTTTTTGCGAAATGACAATAACTACGAGAGGTCAAGTTATTTTTTGATATGATGATAAGCAACCTTAAAGAAATGCATTTCACTTGAAAGTCTTGTGTTGACATTTGTGCCGATGGGGTCCCATCTATGACAGGCTATATTAACGGATTTGTATCCCTCGTAGATAAAAGCAAACCCAAATCTTATTCGTACTCATTGCTTTTGACATAGAAATGTTCTCGTTTCAAAAATATCTCAAGAAGATTTATAGCAAATATTACACCAGGTTGTTGAAATGGTCAGTTATATGAAAAGTGGATCATTGAATCCAAGATTATGCAACTATGCAAAGAAATTGACTAGCAACATGTTGGATTATTGTTGCATACTGAAATTTGATGGATGTTGAAAGGTATAGTGTTAATTCACGAGTTACACAAGGAATTTATAGCATTTTTTATCAAGACAAGCAGGAAAAAAATTGTGAACATCTTTGTTGTGAATTTTGGACCTCTAAACTGGAATAGTTAACGGAAATATTAAATAACACGAACAGTAGTATGCAAGATAAAAATGAAACTGTTCTTACTTCGACAGATAAGTCAGTTGCCCTCAAAAAGAAAATTGTGATTTGAAAAAATAGAGCAAGGTCGGGTAATTTTGATATGTTTCCTTCAGTGTGTACGACTTGAATTAAAGAAATAATTCCTATTATGGTTACCGATCTGAAAGCGCTCGACAAAAAAACATCGACTATTATTTTCCGTCATTAAGCACAGGAAAGTATGTTTGGATTCGAAATCCCTTCACAAATGTTCCTTCTAATAGTGGACTTCAGTTATGTGAAGAATTGAAGAATTTCTAGTGATGGAGGGCTCAAAATAAAACATTCGACGGTACCCATTGATACATTTGGATTTCAATCCAAAAGGAATATCCCACATTAGCTAAAAAGGCTTTATCAGTTTTATTGCAATTTTCTACTCCTTATTTATATGAATTAAGCTTCTCAATCCTAAATAACTGTTATATCTCGTGCAAGATATAATAAACAAAGTAAACCCGAGTGTTGGTTTTTCAATAATAATTTTATAATCGGATGTAGGTATGTCAAAATACAGACAGAGTCAGGAGTAGGCTAACCTCAATAGGTGTTAACAAACGAAGACCTTTCTCTTTCTCACTGTCCGCTGTGGTCGTACTTTATCGGCAACCAGTCCGTCCATTATCGAGAATGGGGAAGTTGGGTTATCTCATCACAACAATAACATTAAAATATGAAGTGAGAAAGACTACGCTCTCCTGAATAATATGTAGGAATCTGCTTATCACCAATACAAACAAACATTGAAGAAATTGTAAAAAAAAAAAAAAAAACCAGGCAGAGGTTTCACAGTAAATAAGCTGAAAAAATAGTTAAATATAAACCAATGTAATTTCATATTTGTGTGTGTATTTTTTTAATTTTTTTTGTGAAAAAACAACTATGGTTTTATTTCTTAACATATAAACATATATCAATTAAAAATCTTGCTAAGTGTGTCGTGATATATTCATTTGCTCCTAGGTGTGCCGTTGCTTAAAATAGTTGAGAAACACTGAGTTAAGGCGTCAAATTATCAGACAACTGAGGAAGATATCTGTTTATTTAATTTCTACTGAAACTTTTAAAATTCGATTCCAAACTGGGGTTATCAAATGTTCTCATTCGCTCTTTACCAAAGCCTCGACGGTACGGAGCCTAAAATAATACATTTTGGATTGAACTGACTTTCTAAAAAAAAAAATGAAATTAGACACGAGCTGAGTTGACTTTGAAAGACTTTATCGGGCTTTTCTTTTATATCAATAAATAGTTTTCAAATTATAACTAAAATAAAATTTATTTGTGACAACATGGGTCTCCATGATAGACTTTAGATAAGAGTTTGATTCCCCTCTAAAAAAAAGAAAAAGGTTAAAAACCAATAATCAACGCTGTTAAAAAAGTTAATAAATATGACATTATTTATTACAATTTAATAATTGTATGTTGTATGAATTAAAGTTTCTTTTTTACATTAAAAACTATATATGTTATGCGTAAAAATTCAGATATAAATAAAATATATTTGTAAAAATACAGTATGAATAAAGACAAAGGGAAAACCTTTTCTTTACCGTCGCGTTTCGTCCTCTGAGGTACTTTATCAAGATAATTGTAAGGATTTTATTTTGCAACATGTCTTTTATACAGAAGCAAAAAAATATCATTACGTTTTCAAAATGTTTTATATATATATATATATATATATATATATATATATATATATATATATATAATTTTAGGTAAAAATGGCAGCGGTAAAAATGGCAACGGAAAAAATGGCAACGGTAAAAATGGCAAAAGTGGATAAATAGGTAAAAATGGCAACGGTAAAAATGGCAACGGTAAAAATGGCAAAAATGGATAAATAAAAAAAAAATGGCAAAAGGAAAAAAAATATAGATGAATATCTCACAATGAGTTTATTAAAATCTTGGATACAATACATAATAGAAAAACATGAGAAGTTTGTCAAATTAAAAAAAAATATTCAGCTAAAGCTCCCCACTCCCATGAGATTTTACTTTTTAGGCGATTACGTCTGAACACACAGAAAAACTTGGGGAAAAAACAATTATAGATCCGCTTGATGAAACCGAAAAAAACAAAAACAATAAAACATTAATTATTTCAGAGGCTATCAGACAACGATAGGGTCAGACTGGTGCCATTAAAATTTAAAATCTTGTCTGATGCGTTTTCAATCTTTTAATACTCAAGTGTGAAGTCTCTGAGAGGCGTCATATAGACATTTAGCAAATAGGTGTGAACAGAATTTCAAAAGGGTTGTTGAGGAATAGGCTAAGTGAACGCTAGAATATTTACTTCGTTTACCATAATTTATCAATAAAATAATTAAATTAGACTCTGAGAGTCAATACCAAATCTGTAAATGGGATTCCTAACCTTCGCCTTTGCGATTTTTCAGATCCCCCGATTCTGATTAATCATCCCGACACTATATATATATATATATATATATACACATCTAATCCTAATGTCAGCTATCAATTATAAAATTAATTATAGTCATCAAATTCACTTAAACACGCTACGATTTGTGCTTTTACTGCAATTAGGAGTAGGAACCTAGCGTCCCCACCAAAAAACTTCTAAAAATCGACATCGAAAATTAAAAAAAAATGTTTTTAATACTAGGAGCGGCAACTTAGCCCCTATTTAAAACAAGAGGAGAAGGAGCCTAGCTACCCCCCCCCCCCACTGCAGTAAATATCTATTTAAAAATATTTATTTTAAAATATTGAGGCGGGTACTTAGCCCTATTTTAAACTAGAGGGATGGGAGCTTAGACCCATCCTTCTAGAACGGTCATAATTTTCTGTTGTCGAATTGCCATTTTTTCCTATTTACCGAGCACTATATATATATATATATATATATATATATATATATAAAATATTCTAAAATATTCTTCATGGAGGACGCTAAGCTATAATTTAAAGTTGATAAATGATATACTATGGAGGACGCTTTGTTTATATTTATATAATTTAAATTTTATTTTGATAAATGAAATGCGGTTAATTTACTGTTGGTGAATATCCTAATGTATGTTGGTTTGGTCTATTTTGTTTATATATATATATATAGGAACACTTTGGGACCAGACCGAAAAGTCTCTTATATCCGGGTTTCTCTTCCGGTTTGGTCAGTTTAGGTCTATTTTGGGATATTCAAATCACTTATATCCGGGTTTCTCTTATATATATATATATATATATATATATATATATATATATCTACAAGGACTTTTCTTATTTGTTAGGTGACTTGTTGACAATACTGACATATTAAGAAGACCGTGTTGTGAAAAACTATTGAAGATAACTGAAGTTCTTTAATAATAATAATAATAATAATAACATTTTTTTTTGTCAGTGGAGAGTGTCATGATGCCATTTCTAACCTTGGGTCCGTGGGTGAGACCCGGAAAGAAATGTGTAAACGCCAGAAATCAAAGAAAATAAAAACAACAACAACAATAATAATAATGATAATAATAATAATAAGGTATGAACACCACCCAGACCCGGTTACGGAGATAGGACCTGTTACAATTCTATGGGACTACACAATCCACACTGACAGAACAATCAAGGCCAACTGCCCAGATATTGTTATTAAAGACCGCAAATAAAAAAAATGTGCCTCCTTATTGATATGGCAGTCCCTGCTGACTGCAATGTATCTTTGAAGATATTCAAAAAGTTGTCAAAATACAAGGACCTTGAAATAGAAATCTCGAAAATGTGGCATATGGGAACATCAACAATCCCTGTTGTCGTTGGAGCCCTAGGACTGGTTGGAAAAGATTACAGTAGACTAATTGAAGGGATTCCTGAAGTCCATGCCTCAAGGAGATACAAAAATTGTTCTGACAAGTACAGCTCACACTTTACGAAGGGCTTTTTCTATGTAATTTTTTTTTTTTTTTTTTGTCAGTGGAAAGTGTCATGACGCCATTTCTAACCTTAGGTCCCTGGGCGGGACCCGGAAAGAAATGTGTAAACGCCAGAAATCAAAGAAAATAATAATAATAATAATAATAATAATAATAATAATAATAATAATAATAAAAGCATTTAATATTACTTGCTTTCGAAAGCAGTCAGGACATCCTGACTGTTTTGCTCGCTAAATGTAAATCCCAGTATGATCTCACGCAATACAGTTAAAGAAACGAATGCAAAATATACTTACAATGAAAATGACACCCAGACTTGGATATAGATAAAGTATTAACCGAAATCGCTTGGGACAAATAAAACCAAAGACAGTTTCTACAAATTCTTAGTCCTCATAAAAAAAAAAAAAAAAAAAAAAAAATGGAAGAATGCCCGAAAAATTGAATAAAAAAACTCAAAAAAAAAAATTTCTTACAATTTCTTTTCAGTTAAACATATATAAAACATGGATTGCTTTTTTCTTTTTTCTCTTTTGAATCATTTCACCCACAGTAAGGCGGTAGTGCCAGTAGTATGCAGGGGGTTACAGAGAGAGAAAACACTGGGTATAGGGTGGGAGTGAGGAAAGGATAAATGATAAACGGGATTCAAGAAGACAGAAGATGGCGATTGATGTTGCATTTAAAGTTTTGAAGACTGTAGTTTTCAGGGAAGCAAGTATACGGAAAGGAGTTCCACAGGCAGGAAGTGCGAGAAAAGAAACTGTTGGATTAGAAGTGGCAGTTACATTTAACAATTTCGACAGTAAAAGAGTGGGACCTAGATGACAATCTAGTAGCAGGCTTCATGTAGTCGGGATACTAGGGGAAAAATAAAAGCTCGTCAGAGCATTTGCATGAAAATATTTGTAGAAAAGACAGAGGGCAGCCACATCACGTCTGTGAGAAAGACACTGAAGATGAGATGCCAGGTCAGGATCGATTACATTGCAAATTCTTTTTGTGATTTTGTCAAGAACCCCGAGAAGAATAGCAGGAACACCAGACCAAATATGGAAACAGTGTTCAATGAACGGACGAATGGTACATTTATAAATGTACAAGCTTCCTAAAAACACAATATTCAAAAATTGTATATATAAAAACCCTTTATGAAGTCGTCAAAAAAACAAATAGTAGTTTAGTATGAAACAGCGATTTGGATAAAAAATAAATAAATAAATTAATAGATAAAATAAAATAAAACAAAATTCTCTAGACACTTAACGACGTACCATGGTGCCAAAAGCTATCTTTCACCCTAACTGACCAGACAATGTGCGTACATGAATGCCATGATTCGCTTTGAAATGGATCCCCCACACTACCTCGGCTTGACCTCTTTCACAAGGTGACTGATATGTGGATAAAAATTAACTCTTAGGCCCCATACCAAAATGGTCGCCGCAGCCATTTCCATAGTAATTAATTTTGCGAGTGAACATGATTGGTTATTCCTAAATTCTCGCTTGAGGATGAAACAGGTCTTGATACCTTAATTCAATTTAATTTTAATAATTATATTGAGGGTTTCGGCTCTCGTTTTTGAAACATGAGAACTCTTATGTAGCGAAGGAATCATATTTTTTAAAAAATAATTATAATTTAAGCTCTACTTCTGTATGGAGCACTGTTTTTTTGTTTTTAAATAAAAACGAAAATACTAAAAAACTCCGGATTATTTACCTAACGTGTTCTTTCTTATTTTTCTACATACCTGCACACACATATATATATATATATATGTGTGTGTGTGTGTGTGTGTGTGTGTGTGTGTATATGTATATATGTACACACACACACACACACACACACACATATATATATATATATATATATATATATATATATGTGTGTGTGTGTGTGTGTGTGTGTTAATCCTTCCCCGATTCGTTCCGGTGGGTCAAGAATGAGTAAAATGTCCTTATGTCAGTGATTATCGGGAGGGTACATTTCATCACCATCGTCTCAACGCCGGCGAACTCATCTCCGTGACAACTCACCACCGACCTAATCAGTGCGAGCTCAACTGAATGCTGGCGTGGTTTCAGATCGCTGTTTTAGAGCCATGAAAAAGCATTTCCAGAAGTCGAAATAAAAGGATTTTTCTTTCATTTATCACAAAATATGCACAAAACGATAGCGGTCATTGGTGATACTCCTACGTACAACAATGATTTCGTTCTTTCTTTTTTTCACAACGATCTCCAACTGAATATATTGAGGGGAATTTGCATACAATTTACAGTAGTTTTTAAATTGAAAATAAAGTCATATATATATATATATATATATATATATATATATATATATATATATATATATATAAAGATCTTTAATAAATTACTTTTATTCGGTTTTAAAAAGTTGACGAAAATATTTGTAGTTTGCACGTTGTTGAGTTTCTCTCGCGCGCTGAGTAGGTTGGTGATGAGGTGTCCTGGAGTTGAGTTGTCATGAAGATGAGTCAACACGGTGTTGAATCGGCAGCGTTGAGTTGGCAGTGATAAGTCGTCCTGTACTATATATATATATATATATATATATATATATATATATATATATATATATATATATTTATTTATTTAAAATATGATTCCAAAACGCGACATAAAAAGTCTCATGTTTCAAAACAAGAGCCGAAAACTTCAATATAATTATTTAAATTAAATTGAGTTAAAGTGAGCTCTGCTCCATCTTCAAGCGAAATTTTTATTGCAAACTATATATATATATATATATATATATATATATATATATATATATTATTTAAAAATATGGTTCCATCAGTACACAGGAATTACCATGTTTCAAAAACAGAAGCTAAAAGTTTCAAATACAATTATATAATTAAATTAAAGTCCCTAGTTCTGTTTCATTTTCAAGCAAATTTTGAAATAACTTATTTTGAAATTTACTGAGTTTTATAAGCACATACATTCATAATATTAGTTTTTATGGATACGAAGAAATCCAATCATTTTAACAAGGGGCAGAAGGGTATTCTTTTTCACTGACAACTATTGTATCAACATATTAGTTACTTTCGAAAAGAGGTTCAGTCAAGGTAAGGTAGGGGTGCCTTTTTCAAACGAATGATGACATCCGTTCAACGCATGCCGTTTGGTCTTTTTCAACGACAGAGAGTTTTTCTGAACATTTGTTTCGCCGCTATATATATATATTATATATATTAAGGTTGACCTTGTACAAATCCCGGGCGCCACTCAATGTAGAGGGTTAAGAGGGTTACGTTAGGTGTAGTTTGTATGGGTAGAAGGCGAAGGAAGATAATGGTTGACTCTAAACTTGAAGAGGTTAAGGTTGTAATGTTGAAGTTCCATTAAATACAAAATCCAAGCACTTAATAAAATGAAACAAATCGTTTCCTTGATTATATTCAAATTTAACGGACATATTCGTCTCTACTCATCTGTTAAATCGAGTATTTATTGTCTTTAAACAAACGTCATGATCGTTTTAGATCTGAAATAACGCTTGTTTTAAAGCAAGTCATAGTTTCAAAAGATGAAAAATATTCCCTTTCAAACGAAAATTCCACCAGGAAAACTAACAGTAAGAATTTTACCTTTAGCATAACTTAAATAACTTTCTCGTTTGTCGAGTACCTTTGAGCAGAGCTTGAGAAAGAAAGAGAGAGAGGGGAGAGAGAGAGACTGACAGACAGACAAAGAGAAAGACAGAGACAGAGAGACAGAGAGAATAGGACCATCAGACAGACAGGCGTAACACTGTTACAGACAGAAAAAAAAGGAAAAAAAAAACCAAAGTAATTGAAAATCACAACTATTCTATAATTTAAATCGATTACCTAGAAAACAAAAGGTTTGGATAGGCAATCACTCATTCAGATTCAGAGTTCTAAATATTTTTGACTGCAACCTTGAACAGAGAATTGGGATTCAGGCTAGCAGCCCTCGGGGCCAAAACATGCAATGCTTCTTCATTGCTTTTGATCTTATAAATTTTAATAGAATTTGCTCTAATTTAATAATCAATAAATCTCGAAATATCTTGTGTTAACCGAAGCAAATGAAAGATGCAATTCCATGCACATGCCACCCGTACGGAATTACGTCATGTCAGTCACTGTAAACAGCAACTCGAGAAATGAGAAAGGAATGTTATGTCCATTGGCTTATTACCTGGTCATCTCGGCGTAAACGGATGTCAACAGACTGGAATAGACCAGCAGTTTTTTTTTTTTTTTAATATATTTATCAATACTTTATTATTTCCAATGATTCTTGCCTTGATGTAATGGTTGGGCTTGCGTTTCCCCAGTTGACCCAACTAACTCGGGCAGGTCAGAGGGTAGGGATCAGAATCAGAAGAAGGCATAGTAGGCAGCACGATGGTTGGGTGAATTCGATAGAGGAGTCAATCTCAGTCTCAATTTCCGACCAACGATGAATCACGCACGATGCTGGAAAGGCATAAATTTCTAGCATCACCTCCCTCACAAAACGAATTATAGCTCCGACTAAAGTTTTGATGTGGATGTGCGGGCGGTATCATGGATATCGACTCCGAAATAGAAATATTGGAGAGCTGAGTTCGAATTCGAGTACATTGCAGTCGTTTATGCGCAAATACATTTGGAAGTGATGTGAATCTATCTCTTCTCCCTAGATATGGGTTAGATAGTACGACAGCCTTGCCTCTTTAGATGTGGTTGGTAACCCGTTTAGGAGGAGGACAACTCTAAGTGCCTAACTGGCTGAGCATGGGATTAACAACTCGATCACATAAAAACATACTACTTGCTATGGTAACCATACCAGTAATGCTTAGCGCGATGAGAGTTGTGGCCCCATACTCCTCAGAGTGTGTACGGGACTTGAGAAACACAGACAGAGACGGTCAGTGTGTGTGTGTGTGTGTGTGTGTGTGTGTGTGTGTGTGTGTGTGTGTGTGTGTGTGTGCCGTACAGGGCAACATTGCCGTATTGGATTTACCACCAAAAGATTTGTTTTGGCTTTGTGACTTCTCTGGAAATCCTCCCATGGCAATAACAGCATTAGACATCCTTTGATGACATACATTGACCAACTCAAGATGTTGGATCAACTACCTTTGATGACCGGAAAGATGAAGTCAAGCAAGCTCGACTATTCGCAACTATCTTATGCTCTTCCAGTGCCTCACTGCCGTTTTATATTTAAAAATTAGAATGTACATAGCTCTGTACTATTCTTAGCTTTGAATGCTTTTATTTTATTTTCTTATCATTTTCCCAAACCATTCTTGCGACACTCGGTTTGGTCGTGAATCAGAAAGAGGAAATGGAAATTTCTAAGACACATTATGAGAAAGGAAGGTTTGAAGAATTTGATATCCGCAGGGACATAGGAAAATATGGAGTAACCTACCTAAGGATAGCAGAAGTGGGTGTGGGAAGTCTGTTGAAAAGTCTTTGCTGGTACAAGAGTTCGCTTTTGGCCGGAAATAGAATAAAGTTTTCTCTTCATTTTACTTGGGAGAAGACGGTTGGTCCCGGGGATTCCAACCTTGCGACAGTACCTTCCTTAGTGCACTAAGAGATCGGATCGGTGTAATATCAATACCAGCGTAACAGTGGTCGCGGGCTGGCCAATTTTTCCCCCACGTAAAAAAATAGCCTTGTGTCACATCCTGAATTAGTGAGGAGACCGGGTAAATAAATATATACTATGAGATTCAAAGGATAAGAATTTGTCGAGAACCATGGTCGTCGTCAAGAAGAAGAAGAAGAAGAAAAAGCAGAAGAAGAAGAAGAAGAAAAAAAGAAGAAAAAGCAGAAGAAGAAGAAGAAGAAAAAGCAGAAGCAGAAGAAGAAGAAAAAGCAGAAGAAGAAGAAGAAAAAGCAGAAGAAGACGAAGAAGAAGAAGAAAAAGAAGAAAAAGCAGAAGAAGAAGACGAAGAAGAAGAAGAAAAAGAAGAAAAAGCAGAAGAAGAAGACGAAGAAGAAGAAGAAAAAGAAGAAAAAGCAGAAGAAGAAGAAGAAGAAGAAGAAGAAAAAGCGGTATTTCTTTTTAATGCGTATCAGCATTTTTTACAAGATGTCGTAAAGTTTCTTTTCCATCGGAGACTGAGACAATTACAAAGGCAACAATCAGGCCTGTGAGCATCCATTCAACTATATTAATAGATAAGACTGTCAAATATATAACAGAATAGAAATGCTGATACAGAGTTTAATAGAAGACCAGAGAAAATTAATAACCCATTGTTCATCGGAAGAAAAAGTAAATAAGACGATGAGGTACACAACAGGAGATAAATAATTTATATCAAGAGGCAAAGTTTGAAAATGAGATAGAAAAAAATATACCCACTCTATATCCTCTCTTTTTTTCTCTTTTTTACTCATTCACTCGTTCTTTCACACGCGCTCATTATCTATCTATCTATCTATCTATCTATCTATCTATCTATCTATCTATCTTCAATCTGTTCACCGTCTATCTATCGTTTTTTTTTTCTTTATACTTACTCCTTACTTGTTTTTTTGTATTTTTTAATCTTTTCCCGCTTTTTTTTCAGTTGTTGCCATTTTACTTCCGCTTTTTCTAGACAGGCTGATATTGTTCATTTTTCTATCTATCGTCAGTCTGTTCATTATCTATCTATATCAGTCTCATCATATCTATCTATCTATCTATCTATCTATCTATCTATCTATCTATCGCTAGTCTGATCATTATCTATCTATCATTTTTCCGTTTTTTCCTCTTTCAATTGTTGCCATTTGAATTCCAGTTTTTCTAGACAGGTTGTCATTATTAATATTTGAGCATTCTATGTATGTATGTATGTATGTATGTATCTATCTATCTATCTATCTATCTATCTATTTTCAGTCTGTTCATTATCTATCTATCGTTTGGAGTTTTTGCCACGATTAATTAACTAAACATAATGTTGAACACAGACGTACTCGCCATTTCTGTTCTATATAAATGAATGCTTGTAAAACTTGAGGGGTGGATCTTGAGGGTAAAACATTGTGTAGCCATTCTAAGGGATTATTATTGTGTAACTGTTAACGGCCTGGAAAGTGGAATCGGCGTGCCGAGTTCAAATTCTAACCGATTCTGCTTCGTTTACTTTGCACTAAATATCTCAGAAAGAGGATAGATTCATCTTCTTCGAGCTATGAATTAAATAGTAGAGCAAACTGGGCCCTCCTGCTTTGGTAGGGCAATACGTGTAGATGAAGGAGAACTCAGAATGGGAAACCAGTTTATCTTGTCCTAAGCACACACACTACCCTACGGCCCTAATCGGCAACAAGAGTTGTGATTGGAGCCTAATACGGCATACACAATTCTATTGCAGATACTTTTATCAACAAAAACCAGTATTTACGACGTACAAAAATTTCAAACATTTTTTGCAGGGTTGGGGAAATTTCTTCATATAAATCCTTAACAATATCGTCTAATAATTAAAGTAGTTACCCTCTTGTTTTTAAAAAACAAAAAAAACAAAAAAGATTCCACACTTTTCAGGGCAATTTTACATTCCATTATAAAAGAACGATTCAGCTTTTGATTCAAAGAATACTTCATGGAAGTTTTCGATATGTTTGATCCGTTGGAACCGCGGACCAGTCAGTGTTGAATGGAGCGAAAGAAATGATTGTCTGGAAGTGACAGGCCTGCGGGAAATGCTGCAAGTGAAAGACTTTCACATTGAATTCTCATGGTCGTTTGCTACTTCGTATTTGTGATAGATGAATCAGAGATATTATAGAAGGGAAAAGACTAGCCCAGAAACATCTCTTTTCTCATCCATTGTGTTAGTTAAACAAAGCAAATCATCACTGTAGCATGATACACGAACAGTTGTTCAACTTCCAGCAATTCGTACATAAGAATTCCGCTCAGAGTCAACAAAACGTCGAGAACTATTCCTCTTGGATTACGATCATATCACAATGAAACACCGATTTTCGTATGATCACTGAAAGTTAAGCAACGCCGAACTTTGTCAGTACCTAGCTAGGTGACCGCTTGGCAATGCCTTAGATGTGCAGGTGGTGTAAGGGATAACGGCTTAGAATTGGAAAGCGGAGAGCCGAGTTTCAATTCCAGTCCGGTTCGTTTTTATTCATTTACGTATAAATACCCTTGAAAAAGATATGAATCCATCTTTTCTCAGCTATGGGGTAATTAATAGAACTTTTATCCGTAAATTATTGTTATCAGCAAAAGAATTCTTACAATCTAAAAATATTTTCTGGCTTTAAATAACCTGCAGGAGGTTGATAAACCGAAAAAATCGAACAATTTCAATGATGCTTGACCACTAGAAAAGCCTTTCTTTCATGATTTCCGGTTTGGTTTGGTTTACGAGATAGCAACATCAGTGGGTCATTTAATACGGACACAATTTTTATAGCTAGTAATTTTTTTTCTTTTTTTTTCTTTCAAAAATGGATTTCTGTTAATAGGCGATACGGTGGAGTAATGGATAGCGAAATCGGAGAGCCGAGTTCGAATTCCAGTCGAATCCATTACATTCACTTACGTGCTAATACCCTTGGGAAAAGTATTAATCCTCTTCTTCTCCCTCCAGCTATGCGTAAATATTGGACATATTGGGTTCTGTAGCCTTGGATGGCAACTATCACAGAAAGAAATGGTAACCTGCTGCGGGAAAAAAAATGCCTCGTCATGTATCGAAA
This sequence comes from Acanthosepion pharaonis, assembly GCA_903632075.3. Lineage (NCBI taxonomy): Eukaryota > Metazoa > Mollusca > Cephalopoda > Sepiida > Sepiidae > Acanthosepion > Acanthosepion pharaonis. The sequence continues at coordinate 1,400,121 of CAHIKZ030003863.1, read as the reverse complement.
GGTACATGATCGCCTAAGCGTGTATCACGCATGGCACATAACTGACTGGTTACTTGTAAAAAAAAAAAAATTTTCAAAAATGTATTGCTGGTAATAATTTTTTCCTTCAAAAATTTATTGCTGGTAATAATCTTTTACAAAAAAAGTATTTATGGTATTAAAAAAATATTTTTACACTTTCATAGTGCTTTGATCCCATTTTTTTGTGGGGGGGGGTAACTATTTGCCCATAGCTGGGACCCTAGCAGGTGCTAACACCCCAGGTCAGGGCGGACCTAGGAACACCAGCAATTAAGAGGGGGTGCCATGCTCCTCAAAACCTTCTGGTCAGAGGCCTTGTTGTCGGACGTAGTTTTATCGTCTTACCCAGGACATGGATGTAGTTTTATCGTCTCACCCAAGACGCTTCTTGATTTTCTTTGAGTTACACATAAATTCATTGTTGATAATCAAGTTTAAGATAAAAAAATTGGTCAGTACCTAGATAGGTGATGCTTGGGAATGTCAGGTGCTGTAAACTTGGATGTGCGGGTGGTGTAATGGATAACGGCTCGAAATTGGAGAGCCGAGTTCCAATTCCAGCCGGGTTCGTTACATTCACTTACGCACAAATACCCATGGAGAGCTGAGTTCGAATTCGAGTCGAGTACATTGCAGTCGTTTATGCGAAAATAGACTTGGAAGTGATGTGAATTTATCTCTTCTCCCCACGCATGGGTTAAACAGTAGGACAGATTTGGCTCTTTAGCTGTTGTTGGTAACCAGTTTAGGAGGAGGACAACTCTGAATGCGAAACCGGTTGAGCATGGGATTAACAAGGTATGAATCCACATCTTCTTCTCCTCAACTATGGGTTACTCAGGATGAATTGTATCAGTAAATCATTATTATCTCCAAAAAATCCTTGCAATCCAAAAATATTTTCTGCCTTTAAATAACCTGCAACGGGTTGGTAAGCCGTAAAAATAGATCAATCAACCAAAAACTAGTCATCTTGTGGACTTCGCCTGTGATGTTGAATACTTTAATAAATTTAACTCCAATTTCCTTTGTTTGTATTTATTGTCGTAATAAATCCATTTTTCATTGTCAGTGTTGTGTTTCGTGTCGTCTCTGACTTCAATTTTTCAGGCCACAACCCTACATCAATGACAGAGAATTTTCTTTTCTCTTTCTCACTGTCAGAATTTTATGCCATGTCGTCTGCTGACCAGCAGTTTGCCATTCTGGGCCAACCTCAGCATTCTGTAACATTAGTTAATACGCTGTCTGAAAATGACTTTTATCTCTGCGTGTCGAACAAGAAGAGAAAAAAGTAATGTTTAAACACTGACTGTTTTACGTGTAAAGTTCATGTGAAGCTCGTTATCCTAATTTCTGATTTTTTTCATCTCTAATTTTTCTGAAAATTTATTTGCTGTTTTTGCTGCATTTTTTTTAAAAACGTTTCATCAGTTTTCAAGTTCTGATATTTTAATCTCTTTTTTTTTTAAATTTCACAATTTTTTTTAATTTCACGTTTGCAATTATTGTGTCATTATGACTTTCAAAGATATACTGTCTACGTTCTGCTGCTTTTTTGAGGTTTTTCAGTATACACTATTTACATTATTCGGACTATTGTCCTCGTCTTTGTCACCATATTTATTACAACGTTTCGGCCGCTGTACGCTCCGGCCTACTTCAGGTGGTTGGAATGTCGAACTGAACCCTTTATTTCGCTCACTGGGGTAGACTGTTCTAGTTCCACGTGCCATGTTTAATGGATGTCAGTTATCAGTTATTTCCTGTTAATTCCCCTCACCAAGTTCTCCACTGGCTTAACCGAGTATTGAACTCACACTCTTTGGGTCCTGTCACTGGATCTAACCAACGTCTTTATCCACTGTTCCTTGAGGACATCTGTGTATGAATTTCTGGGTATTATAAACCTAATGTCTTCAGCAATCATTTTTTACCAGTGCTCATATTGCAATTTTTTGCTGTTATCATTCCATTTTTTACTAGAGCTCATATTGCAATTTTTGTTGTTATTTTCTCTGGCACTCCTTATTACTGGTTTTTCAGTATATTTGTGCTTGAAAGTGATAAGCAGGTAATATTATCTGGGAAATACCAAGGAAGTAATTGTACTACTTAATATTTTTTCAACAAAACGAAATCAAAATAAAAGACGAACTGAAATTTGATAAAAAAATATAAAATATAAATAAAACAATAAAAAAAAATTGGCTGTAGAAAAGATACGCATTTGTTAACAGCATAGTCCGAATGTCTTCATTTCTGAAACAATAAATATACTACTTACAGAGCCTGATTATAACCTTTTGGGACCCCTAGATTAATAAAATGTGGGGCCCTCTCAGATGGAGCCACCATCTAACTCGTCCGCACCCTTCTTGAATATCATTTACCCTTTATATATTTTAGCGACATTTACATGGCTTGAACTAAATTTATTGCAAATTATTTAAATAAACTAGAATAGCTATCTCTTGTTTATCAATAAAAATATTCTTTAAGAAATACCTTCACTATTTTACTATTTATTGCAAACCAAATTACTGCATATTTCGACACAACTAGTAAAAAACAGATTTTTTTTTTATAACCAGCATTATAACAATAAGACAATCAAAATAGATATAAGTTTGTTATATTGATATCATTTCAATATATGAAACCATTTAGAAGTTATAACATCTAGAAAATGAAAATCACTGCTTTATAAAAAATTTTAAGATTTAAACATTCTGAACTAAAATCAAATGTTATCTATTTGAAACACAATGACACAAACTAAAACATTCTTCTTTTCCTTGTTTTCCTTCCTGAAAAATCAAATAAATATGAGTTTGTCATATTAATGTCATTTCAGTTTATAAATCTGGTCTTGAGTATAGGTCATCATGCCCACCTCTTTTTTTCTTTATTATCTGTGAATTGCTATGCATTCTTGGGAAAGATAATGGAGCAGTTTAACATTGCCTTCTCCATGGTTTGCAATTCAGAGTTTTCCTTTTTCAATCCAAGGCTAGAGAGATGAATCTACCTGGCTATTTATAGGATAGCTGGAAAGAGATGGATTCCTTGCTTTGTTTCCTGAAAAATCAAATAAATATATAAGTTTGTCATATTGATATCATTTCAGTTTATGAAATTATTTAGAAGTTATAACATCTAGAAAATGAAAATCACTGCTTTATAAAAGCTTGAGAGGCACCGGACTGCAACTTATCTGTCTATAAAAGGCAGGATGTGTGTGTGTGTGTGTGTGTGTAACGAATGCACGGCCGCAATTTTTGACGGATTTGCACCAAAATTTACATGCACATGCTCCAAGTTAGTGGAAAGGCCAAGACCGACCTTGCATTTCCCAACTCCCATCGATAGTGGAAATAATCGATTTTTCATGCTTCTACAGCAGTTTTCATGTAGTTTGCGGCCATTTTGTACTGGCCAGAGTGAGAGCCAATAGCTGGTTGCCACGAATAGGCAGGAAGATTCTATTGGCCAGCGTGAGAACCAACAGCTGACTGACACGAATGTTAACTAGCATGCTAGCATGCAAAAAAAAAAAATCGATAGCTGCATTCGTCACAAGTGGTAAAATTTAAATCTGCATGGCACTTTACTCTAATTGGCTCATTCGCTTGCTTAAACTCAACGTTGATTCTGATTCCGCAGAACTGGGTTGGGTGTGAAAAAGTATTTGTTGTTAACATTCTTTTTTCATTCGGTTTTCCAGTTACGTGTCCTTTTTTAAAGCTGATCGTTTTGTGTTCATTTTGTTTAGTTCTTTTTTCGTGACAGATTTAATGTTTAGTATAGAGTTTAGAAAAAATTCTCAGTGTGAGATAGGCAAGAAGTAAGGCATGTAGCAACATCATCACGGCAAAGGGCACTCCTTTAAAGGCAAGGAAGGGCAACAATATTTTTTAAGTCAAGTGATAGCGATTACTGTATGAGTCGTACGATTTTTGAATCAAGCACGGCCAACGCCGGGCCATGCTGCTAGTACTAACCTAAAACAAAATCTGTCGCTGTTTACATGACAAGCTGTACAGTGCTTTTCGTTAAGTACTTTACTTACGTATTAGGCGAAGACAAAAGGAAGAGAGTTTGAAAACATGTATCAACTCAAAATGCGCAAATCAGCAGCTGTTGCCATGAGACTTGCTGGCTGATGCTATTAAGCTTCTTCTCTGTAACCGACCGGAACTTAAATACGCCACATAGGTTTTGTAGAAGATAGGGTCTTCAATAGTATTCCTGGATGGTTACATGGAAATACAATCCTGCCAATGCCGGTCGGATGTAAAAAGTGGCATGACGAGCGTGTAATAAGACATCCGACACCATAGAAAAATCGTTATAGAAACACTGAGAGGAGACCAGCGAACAGTTTAGCTCTAATCTCTTGTTGACACGAGACTCTGGTCAGTACCTAAATAGATGACCGCTTGGAAGTACCAAGTGATGCAAGCTTGGTTCTACGGGTGTTGTAATGGATAACGTCTTGGAATTGTTAATTAGAGGGCCGAGTTCGAATTCTAATTGGGTTCGTTATATTCACTTACGCACAAATGCCATTGGGAAAGATATGAATCCATCTCTACTCCTCAGTTATGGGTTAATTAGTAAGATTTTTTATCACTAAATCATTATTATCTTAAAAAAAAGAAGAAAATCTGACAACCTAAATAAGATAAAAATTCTGTCTTTAAATAACCTGCAAAAGGTTTGTAGCGGAAGTGGGGAGCGATATGAAAAAAAAAAAAAAAAAAGGCCCAAGCACCTGAATTCGGTATGAGATCACAAGCGGCCCGCTAACATTTTCGAATTAAAGACGTGAAATCTGACAAGGTGAAACAAAATGGACAACACAACGAGTATATGTATGATTAATGCTAAGTTTATTTACAAAGCAGAAGACGTGGGTTAAATTGGTCTGGTAATAGAAATGTGGCCGGACTGGTCTTGTCGATGCGTATCGACTCCTTGAATTCGGCGAGAAGTCGCCATGTTATATTAAGGGGGATCAACAACACCCACAGGCCTCGCAAAATACTAAAAATCTCTCTAAGAAAAAAAGTTGAGATTTGCTACGAAAAGTCGAAGGTCTAAAAATGCTTAAGAGGTGTGTTATGACTAGGTTCGTAACACAAAAAGAACTAAAAAGTAATTAACTCAATTCTAAAACGAGATGAGACTAAATTACACAGCGTGTAGGGAACACGATCAAAGAGGTCAAGTTCCAAGTGTCCTGTTCGTTCTCGTTTAGGTAGCGGCCAAAGGCGTTCACGACAGGTTGATGAACCGTAAAAAACAGATCACTCAATTAATCTTGTTGACAACCTGTATCCCAGTGAAGTTGAAAAAAGAGAAAGAAAGCATGGAAAGGCGTTTCTTTCTCGTACAAACATGATTTTTAACATTATTTAAAGTTATAAGAAAGGCTACTTCTTGAACTTCTCATCTATATTAAAACATCTGTTCCAAGTAAACCTCCCCATAGAGGAGAACATGACTAAGGACTGTGTGTACTCCATCCCATGTAGTTGTGATAAGAAATATAAAAGAGAAACAGGCCGCCCCTTAAGGTAAGACTGCAAGAACATCGTAAATCCGTAACACGAGGGAAAATAGATAAATCAGGTGTAGCTGACCACATATGAAAGGAAAAGGGAGATCACCCCCCCCCCGTGGGATTAGGTTGAAATAATAGACAGAGAACATCACTGGAAAATACGAAATTTTAAGGAATCAGCACATATGCCCTAAGCTTTCCAAGCATAGAAATAAATATACAATATTGAAACCAGTAATACGGAGTGTTAGAGAAAAGTAATAATAACAACAAAATTGCAATATAAGCTCTATTAAAAATGAGAATTAAGTTTATAAGTCCCTAAAATTCAATTACTGATGTTCTCAAGGACACATGGATAAAAACGTTGGTTGGATCCATTGACTTAACCCAAAGTGTTGTGAGTTTATGTAGTGTGCGAAAGGTTTTTCTTCCTCCGTGTGAGTTCGAATCCTTCGTCGCCAAGTTGTTATGTGGTAAGAAAAGGTTTTTCTTCCTCCGTATGAATCCGAATCCCTCGTCGCCAAATTGTTATGTAGTGGTTTCACAGTGGAGGCTTGTATTTGTAGTAAGTCGGTCCTAAAATAGGTTCGACGTACAAAACGTTAGGAACTTGATATAATAGGTAATGACGCAGTAATCTAGTTAATATCCGACTAACGGTCGTCCGACATCGACTGACTGACCCAATCACTCAGCGACTGGCGACTGCTACTACTCCTACTTATTATAGGTGGGAGAGTCTATTAACAATAGAATAGGTGTGTTCCAGTATAACAGAGGTCAATACCTGGCTGGTGAAAAAAAAAATTGAAGAATTGTGTTAAAGGGAAATAACTGAAACGCCCAGAAGATGCTTGGTACGTGGAACTAGAACAATCTACCCCGGTGGACGAAATAAAGCGTAAAGTTCGAAATTCCAATCACATGAAGAAGGGCGGGGCGTACAACGGCCGAAACGTCGTGAACATAGCAATAAAGATGAGCACAACAGTCCGAACAATGTAAATAATGTAAATAATGGCAACTTGTTTCAACAACAGCTGAGTTTGTATCAGTTTAAAACCCATCTCCTGTTTCATGTTATATTTCTTTGTCAAAGTACAAGCGAATGATTCTTATTATTTACTGAAAATTTAACATTTTAAACATTATTTGATATATGATAAAAAAGGAAGAAGTAAATTTCACTTTTGAATAGCGAGACACTTTTTCTCTCCAGAATCTATCTTACATATCTATAAGTCTACTATTCCTCCATGCTTAGTATATTGCTGCCACATATGGTCCGGTACCCCTGCTATTTACCTTGAGCTCTTTGATAAGATCCAAAGAAGAATCAGCAATATCATTGGTCCTTATCTGGCGGCTAGTCTTCAGTCATTTGCCCACCGCCATAAGGTTGCCTCTCTGTGTCTTTTCTATCAATACTTCCATGGTAATTGTTCGGATGAGCTCTTCACTATGGTTGGGGTAGTTTTTAAATTGTTGTTTTATTCCCCTTCTCCCCCAGACAATGAATTGTAAATATGGGGACTAGTTAGGACTTTCATAGAGACAATGAGGTATTATGGTGAGTGTAGTACGAAAGTTAAGTAAGAATGCGTTGTTTTGGTGTAAGGAATATTGTTGTATGTTTGATTTATTGTTTGTAGCTAGCTAAGTTAAATATTAAGACAGAACAAGACCGTCCTTTTCCCCATTTCCCATTTTTGCCCTCGTGCCACATTTTCTGTATTTAAACAGAAATAAATATCGCTCTTCGCTATACCTAGATTTTTTTTTATTTAAGCGCAGTACTAGACTGGTGTCTACAGTTGAGTTGGCTACAGTTTCTGTTTTCGCACTTCTCGCTTGTGGAACTCCTTTCCGGCTAAGTGCAATCTCCATCGCTATCTGCTGTCCTCCCGATCACTCATTTCACTTTCCGCTCATTATTAATGATTCTGTTCCTAATTCTTCCACACTCAGTAACCCCTTGTGTCATAGTAGCTTTCTGCTTTGCATGGGGTGAAACTGATTAAAAAAAAAAAAAAAGCTGTTAAAACGAGAAGGCTTCTTATTTGCCGCCCTATTAATTACTCTAGGGCCGATTTTGATCATCTTTGTGTTTCCAAATTCGGACGCAGTGACTTCATTCAACTAGAACTGTCTTAAAAACTATAACAATCGGTTTTCAAAGATACCTAGAAACTACAGAAATCTGGATGACGATCTGTGTCAAAGAAAGAAATAAGAAACTTTATTCAGTAATAAAGGAAGCCAACAAATTCAAAAGAGAATTTCAAGTAGATGAAGACGAGCAAATATACCCTAATACACCTACTGCAGCGGCAAAGAACCTAAAAATAGACGGGAAAGCAAATGCAATAGACCAAATGCAGAAATGATGGCTAGATAAACCTCTTCAGGGTCAATACTCTGCTCGTATCAAACAAGTTAATGTTACGTAGGAATTACGTAGTACAGGATTAAAAATTAAAAACCGTGGTTTTTATTCTTGTACAGAATCAATGCTTGCTTGAAATTACCATGTAAACGTTTTGAAAAATTCTGTTAATCCGAAATACAGATTCTGTGATGAATATCCAGAGACAATTGACCATCTTGTATCAGGTTGCACAGCATTGGCAAGCACTGAATATAAAACTTGACATGACAGTGGCCAATATCTACACTGGAAAATCTCCAACTTTTACTGGAAGGAAAGTGCAAGAAATTGGTAGAACGCCATACAGACCCGTTTACAGGACCCGTAACAATTTTATGGGACTTTACAATACAGACAGACAGAACAATAAAAGTTATTCGCCCAGACTTTGTGATCAAAGACCACAAAAACAGAATATGCTTTATTATTGATATGACCGTTCCTGCAGACTGTAATGGATCTTTAAAGGTCTTAAAAAAAATCTATAAAAATACAAGGATATTGAAGTGGAAATATAAAAAATATTGCACATGAGGACATCAATAAGTCCAGTTGTAGTTAGAGCCCGAGGATTGATTGGAAAAGTTTCCAATAGACTCAGTGAAGCGATCGTTGGTAGAAGATACCTTGAATAAAAACAAAAAAAATGTTCTTATAATTACAGCCCACACATTACAAATGGCTTTATCTATGTAAAATCTATATTGTCTCATTTTGCTTTATTTTCATTTTTTTGCAAAAAAATGCTCAGTGGAAAATGTCATGATACCATTTCTGGTCTTAGGTCTCTGGTTGGGTCCTACAAGAGTTGAGTATACAACAGAAGTCAAAGGAAATAATAATAATAATAATAATAATAATAATAATAATAATATGAACACCACCCAGACCCGGTTACGGAGATAGGACCTGTTACAATTCTATGGGACTACACAATACACACTGACAGAACAATCATAGCCAAACTGCCCAGACATTGTTATTAAAGACAACAAACAAAAAAAGTGCCTCCTTATTGATATGGCAGTCCCTGCTGACTGCAATGTATCTTTGAAGATATTCAAAAAGCTGTCAAAATACAAGGATCTTGAAATCGAAATCTCAAAAATGTGACACATGGAAACATCAACAATTATTATTATAATTGCTAATTTATTTATAAATTGAAATTAATATTTTATTTATAGAGTGATAATAATGATTTGTTTACGGTAAACAGGAATAGTATACAAAAAGCTAGGGAAGAAATCATGAGATGTATCTACGTAATTTTTTAGGGAATAATTTTTGAATGATTTATTCAAAAGTTACCCCGTCTTCCCTACAAATATTACCTTTCTGGTTTTCCATTGTTTATTTTTGCTTTTAGTTCTTTTATATTATTTTATTTTCAAATGCCAAGGAAATATTTGCGTGTCTGGTGTTTTTTTTGACGTGAGGGTTTGAAGATTGTTTTTGTTTGTGATTTGAAAAACTCAATTTTAGGCCTGAGTTGAAATTTCGGCTCAAATCAGTTTCGGCTCAAATCGGAGATTCGGCTCAATTCGGAGATTATATTTTATTAATTAGCATTCACAGAGTTTTAACAAAAACAATAAAATTGGGTTTATATATATACATTTTCTTTTCTCATTTATTGATTATTTTATTCATCTTATATAAACGGAAAATTCTGTCTGTCCGTGTGTCTTTCCAACTCTGGCCAGACAATTCGGCATAGACATATTATATGTTTTGGAATTCATGATTTTCTGATTGAAAATTTTCATCTGGTGCTTGAAAATCCAGCATTGGGATTTGGAACCGGGTGAGGAGGGAACAGTTAAAAATTCAAGTCTTAAAATAACTGAAAAATTAGTGATTTTAAGATTATATTTGTAATTTATATTAAGTTTAAAGTAACTCAAAAACTTTGTGAATTTAGAAATGTTTGTATTTAGATTCAATTTAAGATAACCCCAAAATTTTGTGAATTGAGGAAATCAATTTTATTTCTTCAAAATGCCAAGGAATCAAAGTTAAAGTGAGAGGTTTTTTGACGTGAGGGTTTGAAGATCAGGAGAATTTGTGATTTGAAAAACTCAATTTTAGGCCTGAGTTGAAATTTCGGCTCAAATAGTTTCAAAAATCGGAGATTCGACTCAAATCGAGAATTTCGACTCAAATTGAAGATTCGGCTCAAAAAGGAATTCATATCAAATATATATTCGGCCCAAATCGTTTTTATATATAATTGGATTATATATAATCATATGGAGGTTTTGAAGTTCCATTTTCTTTATGAGAGATTCAAAGTTATTTCTTCAAAATTATCATTGCTGTTTATTATATATATAAATATATATTTAAGTCATAAACCTAATTTTCTCCTTAAAAATTATGTTCTTTTTTTTTAATTATGGCATTAGACAAACTGGGTTATGTTCAGTATCGTTTTTTTTAAAACGAGAGAGTTAGATCGTTTGTCCAAACACAAGTCTCTTTTATGTTCATAGATGCGGGCTTTTATATCATATGATGTCTCCTCCGCATAAACATTTTTGCATTGTAAACAATTTATTTGATAAATCTTGACATTTGAATTGGTGTTGGGTTTTGTTTTCCTTTTATTATATCTCCGATTGTCTTAATTTTTAACGATCCTAGTATTAATCTTTTATTTGTTTGCGAGTTTAGTAGGTCAAACAGTGTTCGAGGGCAGGAATATGAATTTTGTATAATTTCTGTTAGAAGTGTTATTGGTGGTGTCTGTTTTTATTTAGGTTTTTGATTTTGTAAGCTCTTATTTAGCGTTGAGGATAAAATGATGTGGGTAGTGGAGAAGTTTGAGAGTTTTCTCAATATATTTCTGTTCTTCATTGAGATATTCCGGGCTACATATCCTAAGAGATCTGAGGTAGACTCCTATGATTAGTCCAGATTTTATTCTTTGGTTGTGGTGGGAATAGAAGTTGATTACATCAATTTTGTTTGTGATAAACATTAAAATCTACTTTCTCATAGTAGCGTATTAATAAGATGTAGAGGAAAGGAAAGAATGTTTTTTTTTTTCAAATACGTGTGTGAATTCAATGGTAGGTTCAGCCTTATTGAGTTTCATTATTATGTCTAATAGATTTGTATCTTGGGCATATAATAAGAGGGAGTCATCTATATATCTTAGGTAAGTACAGATGTTTGGAATGATTTGTTTAAATGAACCAGATTCTGAAAATTCTAGAAAAAAGGCAAGCGAGAAGACCACTGATAGATGACCCCATTTTGCTTATAGAGAATATTGTTCAAAGAGAAGAAGACTTAATTAGTGATTAATTTAATATTTTATGATTTTGTGGTCAGGAAAGGGTCATTCAAATTTTTTATGTTGTTTCTCAATATGTTGAAGAATTTTGTGATGGTGTATAATGATTTTGTGATGGTGTATAATCGTACTTGATGTCTAAACTCGATTTAACCATGTTTTCCATATATACGTTTCGTTTAATTTGATAAAGTCACCAGAGTGTTTTTGTTGTTAAATGTGTTGGTGGTTCCTAAGTTTTGTTGGACATTTTAATGGCTCTAATTTGTGGGTTGCACTGCTGATATCGGACACAATGGGTCTGATGGATATGTAAGGTTTGTGAGTTTTGGGTAAGCTGTATAGTATGGTAAAACTATAAAAATATGGGGTAGTATTCTATTAATTTGGTCCAGGATTTATTTTGGTTTGTAATATTTTCTTTTCAACTGTTTTTTGAATATTTGGGATAGTGTTTATTGTTTGTTCATTGTTTTGTGTGTTGTGTGTGTGTGTGCGTCCGTGTTTATGTTAATGTGTGTGCGTTAGCGTGTCTTCTCTAAGTGTGTGCGTGTGCGTTATTTGTGCATTTGTTCCCTGCGTGCGTGTTGTTTGTAGCGTGTGTTGTGTGTGCGTGTGTGTGGGGGGTTTGTCAATATTCTTTGAGGTTTAATTCTTCATTGTTGAACATTGGTATCCTTCTAACTATTCTAAGTCCTTTGTCGAATGGGGTTATGATGATGTTTTTTGTCCGTTGGATAAGTGTTTTAGTTCCCGCATGTATCTCCTGGGTAGTGTAGTTTCATTGATATTTGTGAGGGTGGTTGTCAATTCGGCGTGGTTGTGCTTTGTTTTATCATTCTATTGAAATTTTCTGTCTAAAATTTTACTGGTAACAATTTTCATATTCAAAATCAATTGAGGAATAACAAGTTTGAATTTGAACAAAGAAATATTAACAAATATATTGTCATCACATTTTACAAATGACAAACAAAGAAATAAATCAAATGTTAAAATTCAAAAGCATCGAATACGGTAGTTGATTACCAATTTGCAGGATTGGAAAAGAATATATCGTTTCGCTAAATTTTCCCGAGAAAAAGATTGAGTCTTTCAAATCTCACGCCGCCTGTAAATTGTCGGGGGGGCGATAATTACAAAATCTCTTATTTGAGATCTTATTAATCAGGAAGCGATAATCCAACAATACATATATATATATATATATATATATATATATATATATATAACTTCTGGGGGGTCTTATTTTCTTTATTTTTCGTTATCTATGTTTTTCCTCCTCTCTCTCTCTCATATATATATATATATATATATATATATATATATATATATTGAACAATAAAAATCTTTAAAATCTTCAAATGTTTGGGTGTGATTAATTTTGTTTAGTTTCTTTTTATTATTATTTCATTTAGATTCCTCGACTAGTTTTCGGCCAAAATGACCATCATCAGGAGAAGAAATATTTCTGCTTGCTGGTCGCATAAATATATAATATATTTATTGATGAAGAAATAACTTTTTGTCTTAGTTTTCATTTGTTTGTTTTTTTAATTTTTTAACATAAATCTTTTAACATTCATTGTGTTGGTCAAACAGTCTCTTTTAATTGTTATTTGAGATAAGATAGAATGGATCTATGCTGCTCTGAATTCCCCTGGTCAGTTTGACAGTTTTATTGGCCCTGAGAGGGATGTGTCTCTGTTATTTTTTGGTTCTTAGGGAATGAGTGAGTATGGTATGTGTATTGTGGGTATTCTATTATGGGTGGATGTTTTACCGTGAGGCTTCAGTCCTCCGTAAGCATGTCTTTTGTGTGGGTGAGAAATTTGGGTAGTTTTTATTTTTTTTTTTTATTTTATTATTTACTATCTATACGTGTTAAATTTATTTTTATCCCGGCTTTATACAGTTTTTTTTTGGTTTGAATCCACTTATTTTCAAAGAACTCTAAAATTCTTTTTTAATGTTATCTGTTTTTGGACTTTTCTATTCTCTCAATTATAGTGAATTTTTTTTTTTTGTGTTTTCTAAGCAGAAATTTTGTTCTGGGAATAATTTTTTCTATTTACTTCGACTTAATTCGATTGGATAATTTTAATTTGTAGTGAAAGGGTCATTCAAATTTTCCTACATTTTTTCTGGCATATAGTATTTATTTAAATTATTTTTGATTTTATTTTAGAATCGTATTTTTTGAAAGTAGATTTAGTTTGAGCTTTATTTGAATTTTCATTTTAATGTGGTTGCGTATAAAATTTTTTTTGTTGTTAAATGGTTGGGAAAATCCTGTTGTTTTTTTGTTTTTATTATTTATTTTTGTCCCCTGAAATGTGGTTACTATCTATTTTTTCTTTTTAAGTTCTTAGGTCTACGATTTGCAAGAAGGCCGGGTTCATAAACAACTTTTTTAGGTCTGGTTTGAGATGTAGTATTTTCCAGCGACGTTTGATTATTTGGGATAGTGGAGGCAGTTTTTATTTGAAAGTATTACTTAGAAAGAATGCGGCTAGATTTATTTTTAATCTTTGTACATTAGGGTGTTTCTCTAAGTGGAAATTGCTTTATTTATTTGTTCCTTCATTAGGTGTTGTTTATAGCCACGTCTTGTGAATTGATGCTGGTGATTTTATCAATGTCTTTATTTAATTCTTCATTTTTGAAACATATCCTTCTGAGTCATTCGTTCTTTAATAGGGAAGTTCTCTTGAGGTTTTAGGGTGGGAAGACTTTAAGTGTAGATAATTTTGGGTGTCGGTGATTTTTTTTTTTATTATTTTGTGCCATGTTTTCATCTATGTAAATGTACGGGTGTCTAAAAATTTACTGGTGTTTTTTTGAATATCTTGTGTGAGTCGTGCTTGTTTCTAAGGAAATGTTTTTGTCATCACTGTTTACAAAGAATATTTTTCCTACGTTTGTTTTTACGTTCTTGCTGTACGGTGGGTTGAACCATATGATATTTCTCTCCTCCTGTTTTTTTTTGATTATTGGTGAATATGATGGAGCTATTGGTGCCCATCCGCAATCTTTTATTTGAAGGTTTCATAGTCTTTCTTGAAAGTTTGTTGAATGTAAAAACATTGGATGAGTTTTCGGAGAACCGGCTGGTTAATCTTGTTTTGGTATCTTTTTGATTATAGAAGGCGGATGGTTGGAAGATGTGTGTATGTTTGAATGGTTTATCGTTAGGTTTTCTGAATGGTTTATATGTGCCTGTTTGTTTGAAGGTAACATTTAGGAAATCTACTTCGTTTTCTGATTAGGATTTTATATAGCTAGAAAAATAACAGCATATGTGGCCTGACGATTGCATATAGCATAAACAGACTGTCGCCTCTATATATTGACTATATATTCATTTATATATATATATATATATATATATAGTTAGGTAATCCGTAATCACTTTGCATCAACTTAAAACTACCCCTCAAAAACTTGTATAAAAAAATAATATGTAAATTTTAAACCATTTTCTTTTATGTTTGGAAATGTGATCTGAATATTCAGGAGAAAAGTCCCATTCCTGGGGAAATAAAATATAATCTATGAACGCTTAATGTTGTCTGTTATTTAATTTAACTTATGTGTGTGTATATATATATATATATATATATATATATATATATATATATATATGTGTGTGTGTGTGTGTGTGTGTGTGTTTATATATATATATATATATATATATATATATATATATATATATATATATATATATATATATATATATATTTCTTTGTTTTCCCGATCACTATATTAGTTTTCTTTCTCTTTTTCTTGCTGAATTATTTTCTCTCACTATATAATAATTTTTTTTTTCCCTTTTCACTATGAGTTTTCTTTTTTTTCCGCTATTTCCCTCCCACTTTCTCTCTCTCTCTCTCTAATCTCTTTTCTTTCTCTCTCTCTCCTTTTTTACACTTTCACTATCTATATTTTTTTCTTTCTTCCTCTCGCTATATTAGTCTTCTTTATTTATTTCCCCAATTTCTTTTCTCCCTCTCTCTCTCTCTCTCTCTCTCTCTCTCTCTCTCTCACATACACATTCACTATCTATATTCGTTTTCTTTCTTCCTCTCGCTATATTAGTCTTCTTTATTTATTTCTCGCTAATTTGTACTCTCTTTCTCTCTCTCGCGCGCGCATGCGCTCTACATTCGTTTTCTATATTTCAATAATCTCTGTTCGTTGTTGAATTAATCAACATAGAAATTTTTAATATAATAAAAGACTGTTATGTCGATTTGTATATTTGTTTCCAAATAAGAAAAAAAGAAGCTCAAATAAAATGCAATTTCTACGGGTACATATAGTTTTTCTTCTTTCTTAAGATAATATTTTCTTATAGATTTTTCAACTACAAAACTCAAAACTCTTTAATCCCCAAACTACATGAGGATAGACGGCCTTACTTGTCCTGCAAATTTTCCTCTACTTATTTCCGTTGTCATTTTTTTTTTTTTAGTCTCTGACATAAGATGTTCATGTGTCATGGCAATCTGATCATGAATTGGCATGTCATTATGGCTACTATAAAAAAAAAGAAATCTAAGCTCGCGGTCATCAAATCCGATGTTTGGAGAGCGATGAAAAATGTTTACATGAAACAGAAAAATGGTTAAGAGTGCTAAAGAATTTTCCGATTAAAAACTTACATGAAATAAAAATGTTTCTATTATTTACATCCACTTTCTTCATATTTGTTGTTATTATCACGACGTTTCGACCGCCATGCCCCTCCAGCCTTCGTTATTTAATCTACGGGGGCAGATTATTCTAGTCCCTCTCTCATATCAAATGATATCTTGTTCTGATTTAGTACTGCTCAGAACACTGGAAAGTCAGATGTCTTAAAAAATCAGCGCATATGATATGCTCAGTAGACATAGCATAAAAATAAATAAATACCCCAATGGGAGCCTTGAATAAATAAATAAAAAAAAAAAATAAAGAGATATGACAGAAAGGTTTCAACGACAGCAGTTTGCCGTGAGTAATTTGTGTCAATAGCAAACAGACAGGTTAAAAATAATATAGTTTAAGTTTTAGGCTCAGGATTGTCCCACAATAGCCTAGTGCAGTGGTTCCCCATTTTTTTTTTTTTTTTTTTTTGCATTTTCGGAATTTGCCTCACCATGTTTAATGTGATAAAAAGCTACATTTAAAACTGAAAAAATAGAGAGAGGGTCACAAGGAAATAACCACGAATTCGAAACCAGAGCATTATCATTGATAACTATCTCCTCCAATTTGCGGACCCGAGTTACTATATTCTTAATACTTGTTTAATGCAAAAATATCATAATGATAAAATTGGTCAATAATTATTTATAACTGCTTATACTTGGACTCATGCATGCAATTACAGGTAAATTTAAATTTTGAAAATCATATTTATTTATTTTTGGGATATGAGTTTTTTGAAACTTTTTCACATTTTTGTCTTTCATTCATTCCGCCTCAGCTTCCTTTCTGCCTCACCTGCTATCCTCTTCCGCCTCACCTGCTATCCTCTTCTGCCGCGCCTGCTATCATCTTCCGCCTCACCTGCTATCCTCTTCCGCTGCGCCTGCTATCATTTTCCGCCTCACCTGCAATCCTCTTCCGCCTCACCTGCTATCCTCCTCCGCCTCACCTCTTCCACCTCACATCTTCCGCCTCCCCTGCAATCCTTCTGCCTCACCTGCTATCATCTTCCGCCTCACCTGCTCCTCTTCAGCCTCATCATCCTTCCGCCTCACCTGCAATCCTCTTCCGCCTCACCTGCTATCATCTTCCGCCTCACCTGCAATCCCTCTTCAGCCTCACCTCCTATCATCTTCCGCCTCACCTGCAATCCTCTTCAGCCTCACCTGCTATCCTCTTTCGCCTCACCTGCAATCCTCTTCCGCCTCACCTGCTCTCCTCTTCTGCCTCACCTGCTATCATCTTCCGCCTTACCTGCAATCCTCTTCTGCCTCACCTGCTATCATCTTCCGCCTCACCTGCAATCCTCTTCAGCCTCACCTGCAATCCTCTTCCACCTCACCTGCTATCATCTTCTGCCTCCCCTGCAATCCTCTTCAGCCTCACCTGCTATCCTCTTTCGCCTCATCTGCAATCCTCTTCCGCCTTCACCTGCTATCATCTTCCGCCTCACCTGCTATCCTCTTCCGCCTCACCTGCTCTCTTCTTCCGCCTCACCTGCTATCATCTTCCGCCTCACCTGCAATCCTCTTCTGCCTCACCTGCTATCATCTTCCGCCTCACCTGCAATCCTCTTCCGCCTCACCTGCAATCCTCTTCTGCCTCACCGGCTCTCCTCTTCCGCCTCCCTTCTATCATCTTCCGCTTCATCTGCAATCAAACCTCTTCAGCCTCACCTGCTATCATCTTCCGCCTCACCTGCAATCCTCTTCCGCCTCACCTGCTATCATCTTCCGCCTCACCTGCAATCTTCAGCCTCACCTGCTATCCTCTTCCGCCTCACCTGCAATCCTCTTCCGCCTCACCTGCAATCCTCTTCCGCCTCACCTGCTATCCTCTTCCGCCTCACCTGCAATCCTCTTCCGCCTCACCTGCTATCCTCTTCCGCCTCACCTGCTCTCTCCTTTCCGCCTCACCTGCTATCCTCTTCCGCCTCACTTTCAATCCTCTTCTATCTCACCTGCTATCCTCTTCCGCCTCACCTGCTCTCCTCTTTCGCCTCACCTGCTATCATCTTCCGTCTCACCTGCAATCCTCTTCTGCCTCACCTGCTATCATCTTCCGTCTCACCTGCAATCCTCTTCTGCCTCACCTGCTATCATCTTCCGCCTCACCTGCAATCCTCTTCCGCCTCACCTGCTATCATCTTCCGCCTCACCTGCTATCCTCTTCCGTCGCACCTATGAGACATGTCGCAAAATTTGGAAACCACTGGCCTAGTGGATTAAAAATTGGTTCGCGAATTTAGTGATGTAGTAACATTGAGTTCAATCCCTGGGTCAGGTAGTACAGACTTAAAGTCAGTAGAGAGAGGGTGAGGAGAAATCGAGTAAAAATCGAACAATATTAAAAATGAACGATGTATTCCAAGACATGGAGAGTGGAACGAGAAAAATATTTCGCGAGTGAATTACCGTTTCTACTTGTGTATCACGCGACTTATGAAGGCTTAATTTTAAAACTAATTTGACTACAGTAAATGGCTATATAGTTTGGTCAGGGCCAGCAGTATATAAGCTAATTTTATATCTATTGTGTGATATGACCTCCTTAAAGTTAACCTCAACATTAGGTCTTCGAAAGTTGCATGACACGCAAGTATATACGGTAAATAATTTTCAGTTCAGCATTCTCTGAAAGTTACCTGGACAGACAGATCGCTGAAGAGGGTCAGTGGTCACAAAATGTGCCTTACATAAAAAAGAAACAAAAAAAAAAACGAATAAAAATAATCATACCTTTCGTCATTTTTAGATGAGTCATTATCATACTTAAATGTTCGTACGATTAACCTTATTCCGTTGTTTTGCTTGTTACCATAATATTTCGGTCGTTTCATTTTTCGGCCTTTCTAAAGTGTATAACTAGTAGAAAAAAGTTGTTTTTTTTTATATAAATTCAATGTTAATCGTTATCTTCTGTCTTTTTAATTCCTGTTCTTTTATTGTTCACTGTCTTTAATAATGTCTTTTTCTATTTTTCTCATTCTTTCACGCTCAGTAACCACTTGAATCTTAGTGGCTTTATTGCCTTGCTTGAAGTGGAATGATAAAAAAAATAACCATTATAGCTCTTCGCAGCATTATTTGCGAATTGCCAAAGATAGTGAAATGATTTGCTGTTACCTTCTTTACAATTTGAAATTCAAAGTTTTCCTGGAGCGTCCTCTCTATTCCGCTTTTTAACCCATAAATGAAAGAAGAATTAATGGTTTTTATGCTTTTTCCAAGGGTATACGTGCGAAAAGTGAATGTAGCAGATAATGCGAGGATTTGAACTCGGCTCACCGATTCCATTTTCAGCACCAGTAAACGTTGCACCCTTCGTACACCCTACACGAGTTTAAATTTGTCAAGAGTCAAATAAAGTAATATTTGAATTTGGCAAATTCAAATACTGCTTTCTTTCACTTAGGAAACATTACAAATAGTTTTACTATGAAAATGTATTTCCATCTCTTTATTCCCCATTCTTGGGAAACGAATTACGTAATATCAGTTCTCCTATGTGCCAGTGAATTATGGACGCTCTCCTTACAGATGAAGAGGAAACTTGAGATAACAAAAACGTGGATCTACAGAAGGATGCTGAGAATACCATGGACAGAACGCGTGCGTTTTAGAGAAAATGGTAACAAAAAAGACACATGCATATTATCAGAAAGAGACAGTTGAAATTCTGTAACCCATAATGAGGAAAGAGGGTTTAGAAAATTTGCCACTCACATGAAATATTAAATGCAAGAGAGACAAAAGTAGGCAGCGCATGACCTAGCCAACGAGTTTGTGTAAATGGTTGGCAGTACAACGATTAGGAGATATAAAAAAAAGGGAAGCTTTACAAAGGGCTATAAAGGACAGTAAGTTTTGGAGGGCCATGATCGCCTATTCCCTGAACATACACAGCGTAAGAATTCAGGTATTTAAATTGAAATATTTTAGTATAGCCGAGCACTATCGTTAAATCTCACGAATGTGGAAAACTTAGGGATCAGCGAAAAGGTTACTGACTAAAAGAAGTTTCGGTTGTAGGGATGCGATATTATCTCCCTTTGGTTCAGATGAAGTCACGTAGGTCACATGACAACCGCTTAGTGGCGTTACTTCATATAGTGACAAAAGTGGTCAGTCCGTCAGTTGTCTTCCAGGAGTCAAGTCGAGCGTACCATTTTTTTTTTTTAGTACGGGCTAAATCTATCTGTTCCATCTGGGCCAAGGCTAAAACTGCTTCGCACGAGCAAGCAGCTAAAGAGTAAGCTAAAAACACGTATGGCGTCGTTTTCCTTTGGGAATATATCCTCGTTAGATACGGTGTTTACTCATTCCTCCACGAGAATGAGATGTGACACAAGTTCGGATTAATGTGGGGATCCGAGCGCGTACACTCGGGCATCTGTTCCCCCAGGCTGGACACCTCTTCAGTATAATTTTCCTCATTTGCCCCTCTGTCCTCAGACAGAGAAGCCTCTGAGCGCACTGTGTCCAAGGACAGAGACGCAACTGAGAGATGATAAATAAATAATGCGAAATCCCTCCAAGGAGGGATTTACACAGTATCCTCGTTAGATACAGAAACTATCTTCGGCTGGCAGTCTTTATGTTGGGAAATAACTATGACTCACCGTTTTCTGTTGGAGAAATATATTCTCGCTTGTGACATAGAAGATAAATCCGGCCTGCTTGAATTACCCTTTGGGAAATATAAATATGGCTTCGCCAGAAACACAGAAGAATTTTCTGACAGCTCGAATTCCTTTTGGAAATTCTCATCAGTAAGACCTTATATCATTTTTGCACTACTTGTTGTATACATGTGTTATAATTTCTCTATGTGGGACAAGTGTAAATGTTTCTATATAATATTTTGTATGACTTAACTGTAAAAAAAACTCTTTCTGAGAACAAAGTATATTTGGCATTCCATTTCTTTCGGCTATTCCGTTTCGTCCGTGTGCTTAGGTGTTATTATAGCGTGGATATAATAATACCCAAAATGGGGAGGGGGGCGCAAACTGGAAATCTTTCTTTCTTGCATAACGCTCCCATAAACTGGTGTATCCTACATGACATGACATTACCACCCCCCTTTTTCTTATGGCTTTAATTAATAACGTGTTTTATCTAAAACCCTTAAACGTTCGAAGAAAATAATTCTCTTTTAATCTTTTGAAAAAGACTATTGCAAAACTAAAAAGGAAATTTTTTTTTTTATGTTTCTTTCGGGAGGAGAACTACAGGGTGATTGAAAAGTAACTCCCTATTTTACGTATGATGGACTCTCCCATCTAACTATAATTAGACGGGAGAGTCCATCATATATAAAATAGAGAGTTATTTTTCAATAACCCTGTAGATAACATAAATTTTCAAACTTGTTTTAATAGATGACAGCAAATCAGATATTTTTTTATGTGCGAGACAAGCGTCTTGTAAAATACTACCTAGAAACATTCACCCAGGATAGAATGAAATACCGTATTTCCTCGAAATTTCCTGAGCGCTTATTTTAGAATTTCGCCAGAGTTGTACTTATTCAGTGGAGACGCTTATTCAAAGTGCGCACTTATTGAAAAATCGCTCTCATGTGAAGCAAGAGCGACGCTTATCTTTGATAATTTGATTCGGTTTATCCGTTATAAATTATAGAATCAAAGTAATACATTTTCAAACAAGAGCGCTAAAACATTTTTTCGCCAAGATCAATGATCCATTCAAAATATATTATGATTCCTAGACACACGCGTTTTATCCTCACAACGGACAAATGCAATAACAAATTGGACAGTAGAATAATAAATTGTAACCCAAATTCGATGCTCGGAACAAATTCTGAGATAAAAAAAAATCAAGAAAACAATCAGTGTGCATTTGAAAAGATATTAACTCAATAAAGTTTTGGAAAATACGAATGAGGGAGGTGCAATTCTTTATGAAAAATTACATGTCGTGTTAGACATTTTTTCTCGTCAGACTTTTACACATTTATAAGTCTACCACTTGTCCATGTATTGAATATTGCTACTACATCAAGTCTGATGCTTCTGCTATGAATTTAGAGATTCTTGATAAAATACAAAGAATCTGCAATTTTATTGGCCTTGACCTGGCATCTCGGCTTCAGTAATTTTCCCCACTTCTATAACGTAGCTTTTTACTGTAAATAGTTTCATGTGGATTTTTCTGATGAGCTTTGCTCTATGATATCTAGACTTTATGAATTTAAGCATTATACTAAATTAAAGACAAGGTTTCGCCATTTTACAGTTGAAATGGTTAGATGTAACCGTAAGTTCTATGTTAACAGTTCCTTCTATCACACTTCTCACTTGTGGAACTCTCATCCAGCTTTTCGCTTCCCGGTTAAATTTTATATTCAAAAAATTGCAATCTCAATTGTTATTTTAGCGTTCTCTTTCTGAAATTCTTTCACACTCAGTAAACCCTTACAACTTTGTGACTTTATTGGCTTCGTTGGGGGGAATAATTAAAAAAAATGCTTTTTTTTTGAAAAAATTTCTTTTATTCTGTAAGTAGACCAAAAGGAAACTTTTCGATTTTTAATTTGTATCACCTCCTTAAGTTGATGTAAATTAATTTACACATTTAGAAAGGAACGCTTATTCCAGGGAGGCGATTATTTAAAATATCTTCGCTATGCGGGTCACGTATTCCAGTGAAGTCGCATTTTTAAAATATCTTCTTGATGTGGGTCACTTATTCCAGGGAAGACACTTATTTAAATAAGTTCTTGATGTGGGTCGTTTATTCCAGAGGAGGCGCTTATTTAAAATAACTTATTGATGTCGCTTACATATTCCAGGGAAGGCGCATATTTAAAACAACTTCTTTGTATGGGTCACCTATCCAATGGAAGCGCTTATTTAAATAACTTCTTGATGTGGGTCGCTTATTCCAAAGAGGCCGCTTGCTTTACAATTATTTCTTCATTAGGATGAATTATCCAATTTAGGGCCCTTAAAATTACTTCTTGACGGATTTCGCTTCTTCGGGAGATAGCGCTTATTTGAGGATATACAATATGACAGATGAATCTGGGATTCTTCACAGAGGGAACTGGAGAGTGGGTGATTATTGATAAAATTTCCTCTTATTTAGATATGTGTTTTGGTGTCGATGAGAATCCTTGATCAGTTCCCTGAGAAACATATTAAATAATCCTTTTAATTTTGTCATGGGTAAGAGCAGAGTCGATGGACGAAAGTCGAAGCATTCCCTGCCGCGTTAAAGTCGTCAAAGATATTTACTTACATAATGAGTTCATTGCTAGACCCTGTCGAGAAAGTTCACCATTACACTTGCATGTTGGTCCACTAAACTTAAGGAATTATTAAGTCGCCATATATCTCCCTTGAATACTTTGACGCTGAAGAACTTTACCGGTGATTAATAAACCGACATGAGTTGAGAATGATTCCGGCACCTAATGGTGTAATGGTTAACAAGCTTGGTCGCTAGAACAATTACGAATAAGTAGAGAGTTTGATCCTAACTGTGTGCTCCACATTTTCGAACCAGTGCTACATCTGAGCTACGTTTAGAAAATCAGTTGTCCACCTCGACATGATGTAATGGTTAACATGCTTGTCTCGCTAGAACAATTACGATTGAGTAGTGAGTTTGATCCTGACTGGGTGCTCCACATTTCTGGCCTTGTTCCACATCTGAGCTACGCCTAGAAAATCAGTTGGGCACTTCGATATGGTGTAATGGTTAGTACGACTGAATATTGAGTTCGATCCTCACTGGGTGCCTCACAATTAAGAAAACCATAATGAGCTGAAACTGATTGTCTACGCTTTTACTTCAATGATGATTGGCGCTTCGGTCTTTCTTCGTATTTTCCTCTTGGTAACACAACCCAGCGCCTTCCTGCTTCAAGTAACGTCGAAGAAAGACATCTCGCTTTTCTATAAAAAAAAACGAAAGAAGTGTGGAGTAGAATTTATACCAACTCAATACATGTTTCTTACAATTCATATTCGGTCGGACCATGGCTCGAACATTCATGAGTTTATCACGCCAATCGTCATGACCCTTCATTAAGGTCAGAAAATCATTAAGGGTGGCATTCTGTGTCATAATAGAGCTGGTCAATGTAGGTGTTTGCTAGGCAACCAACTCGTCTTGCTCCATGGATAGGTGTCCAGAGCAATAGATCACTTGCGAGTTTTCGTTTTGCCCATCAGCAGTGCCCCGCAAAGCGCCTTCCGCGTTCGCGTTTTGTGGAAATATCAGGGTTGTGTCCATGGAGCAATGAAAAATAGAAATAACAAAAAAATAAGCTGGCCCTTTTAAAACCATGTGATTAGGAGAGCAATTAAATTGAATTACAGCGAATGAAAAGGGTTTTGTTGTACAAGAACTACGGTAAACAAGAAGCATTACCAAAAAAGAAGAACTTATGTTCGGTGACAGGACTCGAACGATCATGACTCTCCACAACTTCTTATTCTTTGTAGCTGTAAGCATTATTTGTCGCTTATCTATTAACCCCAGTACCTGTTCTGCCATCCATTTACAAAAGATCGTTCATCATCACACCCGCTGATTTTTTCTACCCTTCTTGTCTTCAATATCCTGTGAGTATCAAATTCTCCAAGCTCTCTTTCCTCAGTATGTATTCCAAAAATTTCAACCGTCTCATTCTGATTCTAAGTACAAGTTTTCTTTTTCTTTCAATTGTCCTTTCTACCATTTCCTCCTAATTGTCTAAATTGGGTGGAAAGAACTATCACTGACATAACCTATAGAAACGATAGTACCAATAATAAGAAAAACAGGAAAAGAAAGATCATCTGGTATACCCCTCCGTATAACCAAATGGTCAGTACCAAACTAGGACATAAGTTCCTAGCTTTAATCGAAAAGCACTTTCCCACTAATAGCAAACTAGCTAGATCTTTAATAAAAACACCTTAAAATTGAGTTACAGCTGCACTGAAAATCTAGAAAGAATCATAAAAAGACATAAGAAAATCCTAGAAAAACACGCTGCCAAAACAGTAATAAAACTCATAAACTAAAATTAGATAAAAACAACGAAAAATTATGTGATTGTAGAAACCCTAAAGACTGCCCGTTGGAAAATAAATGCCTCACAAAATCCGTGGTATACCAATGCACTATCTCATCCATTGAGAGTCCTAACACTGATAGGATATACATAGGCTCAACGAAGAATAAATTTAAAATTAGATGGAGACAACACAAGAGCTCCTTCAACAATATTCAAAATAGAAATCAGACATCTCTATCCCAATACTTCTGGCATCTAAAAGAAACGAATAAAACACCAAAAGTAAAATGGAAAATAGTAAATAAAACAAGAACTTGCAAAACATGGGATGATCCATGTCTTTTATGCTTACACGAAAAACTACACATTATTAAGTTTATAAATAATGAAAAATTATTAAACCATAGGCAGGAGTTAACGGTTTTTTGCAGACATCAACAAATTTTCGCATTAAATAATTAGCATAAAAAAATCACATAGTTTAATAAAAGTCTTAATAGTTTAACCAAATCATTAAATAAGAAAAACCCTTTCTGTAGTCGTCAAAAAGCAAATTGAAAATCAGTGCAATACGGTTTGTATATAAAACACCCACTTCAATAAACAAATAAATAAACAGATAATCAGATAGACAATAATGAAACACAATCCTCCCGACACATAACGAGTTGTAGGCGCGCCATAAAAATACACCCCCCCACTGGGAACTAACTAGAGAATGACCACCAACATTAGCCGTGAAATAGACACCCTACCCAAACTTAGTAAAACCTCTCAGAAGATGAGGAAACTATAGATAAGAATTAATTCTCTGACCACTTAACGAAGACAACAAACCTAGACACTCCCACAATAATGAATTTCACAATGGACCATGCCTAAAAACACCACGTAAACCAAGAGATAGCTTATTCCTAAAATTTCGCTTAAAGATGAAACGGGACTAAGCACCTAAATTCAACTTAATTTTAATAATTATTTGGATGGTTTCGGCTCTCGTTTTTGAAACATGAGAACTCTTATGTAGCGAAGGAATCATATTTTTAAACAAAAAAAATATTATAATTATCTCTACTTCTGTGTGGAGCACTGTCTTCTTAAAAATAAAAACAAAAATACTAAGGAACCCGAATTATGTACCCAATGTGTTCTTTTCTATTTTCTGCATACCTGCGCACTTATATATATATATATATATATATATATATATATATATATATATATATATATATATAGTATTAATAAAAACAAGGATCGTGTCGTTCAGTGAGTGGTCAGTGAGTTAATGCCTGCTTAATCTGTGAGTTCGCCATTAATTACATTAACTTTATTGATTTATTCTTTGAATGACTATTTTGCAATATATATATATATATATATATATATATATATATATATATATATATATATATATATATATATATATATATATATATATAGTACAGGTAATAGATACGTTGGTGTATAATCCAGGTGATACTGAGTAATATCAAATATTAAAAGTGATCCACAAAGAGAGCTCAATGTATTTATTATAACAGAGCATATATATATTATACAGTAAAAATCCAAAATTACCTCATGTGGGTATAGCCTATTTAAAAAAAAATTACCTCATGTTTTATAGCCTATTTCGAGACGAAATAGGCTATAAAACATGAGGTAATTTTGGATTTTTGTTGTTTAATATATATATATATATATATATATATATATATATATAATTGAAAAGTAACTCCTCATTTTAAAATACTTCTAATTTATTTATTAACTATAATTTTTGCAAGAAATGGACATGAAAGGAAAGCGTTTACCATGAGGCTTTATTTTAAATTCGATATGGATGCCAGATTTCGCTAGCAGCTTCTCGAGCCGCCCAGAAATTGCGTCAGTTGATTTCCCCCAGGAACTCTTGTGGTATGGAATACAAAACTTCTTGTATTCATCCTTCAAGTTCTTCCACTGTTTAGTTTTGGTATAGTAGACTTGCTCCTTTAACCAACCCCAAAAGAAAAAAAATGTCACAGGGTGTTAAGTCAGGTCTCTTGGGTCATACATAAAATAGGAAGTTACATTTCAATCACCCAGTATGTATATATATATATATATATATATATATATATATATATATATATATATATATATGTGTGTGTGTGTGTGTGTGTGTGTGTGTGTGTGTGTGTGTGTGTGTGTTACCTCGACTCAGTTGAGACCATAGAGTCGACAAGCTTGCACCTTAATTGTAAATACCATAATCTTTTCAATGGCAGTCTAGTGTGCATCCGTCCTGGGCTACATACTGTTCTTGAATTCAGCGTCAGACATCACATAGAGAGGTTACCAATCCGGCTAAAGAGTCCTCTCTTTCCTACAATTTAACCTATAATTTTACGGGACATGGATTCATGAGTTTCCCAAGCATATTTGTGCGGAAATGAATGTAACGACCTCAACCGGAATTAGAACTCTACTCATAGATTTCTCTTTCCGACCCGCTAACCGCTACACTACCCGCACATCCAAATGCTACAAAAGGTGGCTTGAAGCAATCTAACCATCGATCATAACTTGCACTTATTATAAGTCGGTAAGTTACATGCTGGTTATTTTTAAGAATTCTTTCAGATTGGAAAGTGAATTTACAATGCCAGAACTCGGGATACTTCTGTCGATTGCATCTTTAAGACGCTTGTGCACTTATGACATCTTATCCTATACTGACTTAATATTCATCATAATATTTTATAACTGTGTTGCGTTGCAGCTCAGACCAGACACAAGGTTAGTTGACGGGATGCAGTTTCTTGTAGTTATAAGCTTGTGGCTTAATAATTACCCTTCAGCCAGATCGTTACGCACAAATGAAGAACAAAACAATTTCTTTTATTTTTTTAAAGGCAATTCACCCCAAGCAAGGCGGGAGTGCCACTAGCACTCAAGGGGTTACCGAGGATTGAGAACAAGAGTAAAGAGGCGTGTTTGAGGAAAGTATACAGAGAAGGACGGGGAACAAGCTAAGGGTGTCAGATGTCGATTGACATTACACTTGAATATTTGAAGATTATAGTCATCAGGAAAGCAAGTAAGGGGAAGGGAGTTCCACAGATGGAAAGTGCGAGGGATAAGCTGTTTGAGAAGAAGAGACGGTTACATTGAACCGTTTTTACAGTGAAAGGGTAGGGACTGAGATACCAGCTTGGTAGCACGTTTAATTTCATGCAGTCCGGGAACCAGCGGAAGTAGCTCGTCGGAACAGTTGCCGTGAAAATATTTGTAGAAGAAACAGAGGGAGGCCACAGCGCGTCTGTGGGAAAGTGATTGTAGATTAGATGCCAGATCAGAACCTATCATCTTGCATATTCGTCTCTGGATTTTATCAAGCAATAAACGAGATTTTATTCTTAGGTTGTAACTTACTGCTATAAGCGAGCTAAGTAGAGATGAGGCGTAAGTGAGAGGGAGGAGCATAGTTCAGCGGTCGTCGTCCCTGTCCGTTCTTCTGCGATGCCCGCTTCGTTCCTTCTGTTTTCCTTTGCGCAGGGTGGTCAGTTTTATGGGCAACAGTTTTCTTTGTCCTGTCATCTTCGTCTAAAAAAGTAATTAATCTTCCTCCCGTACTTTGAAGTTGACCTCAATTATTGATAGCCATCGATCGAAAGTAAATGTTCTGGATTGTGTTGTTTTAAATTTAACCTGACCTCAGCTTGACTCATATTGCTAGATCTGGCGTGTTGGTTAGTTGGTGTGTGAACAACAAAAACAAAACAAATACAGCATCTCTTGGAGAAACCTACAAGTCTTTAAAAGTAAAAGGTTTCATCAAATGAGTGATGTTCTATTCTATTCGACGTACAGGTCATTAAAATTAGCTTTCAGGGTACCAGATAACAGGATCAGGATATTGGAGGTTTTGAGGAGCGTAGAAGCACCTCTTAATTGCTGTTGTTCCCACATCCGGGGTCTGATTCGGAATCGTAGAACCTCTTATGGTCCCAGCTGTAGGCAAATATTGAAACCCCCAAAACAAAAGCAAAACTCTATGATTGTATAAAAATACATTTTATAGTAAAAATACCAGCAATACATTTTTAGATGCAAAAGGACTAACAATACATATTTATAGTAAAATGACCATCAATACATTTTATCTATATTTGAAGGCTTACAGTTGCATTCAAATGAATCAGATTTCGGCATTAAATAAACCATAGAGGTCGATATGCCATTAAACAAAATCAACAATCCAACCAGATAAGAGAAACCACATCACTTAAAGAATTTCAAAAGCAGCAACAACTAAAATGAATATTACATGTAATTCGGAAAAAAAATAAATCAAGATGTTGACTTCCCACACCACTTCAAATAGAAGATTAGGATGGACCCCCCACCCCACACCATTACTGGAAAGAGCGATAACAGCTACTGGATATGAGAAACCTATTTTCCTGAAAAATTGTTTTAAGATAAATATTTTATAAATATATTTTATAAATTTCAACCGACTCTAGTATTGGCGGTTCGGTCAATGAATACCGAATGTTTCCTTATAAGGAAACGCCTAATAATACGGTCACCATTATCCTTCATCAAATGAGCGATGTTTTATGAGACCTACTTCCATTAAACATAGATTGACTTACAAATCCAAATTTCAAAATTCGCTAAAAAGGCAATCAGTCAGTCAGTTATGATGCATGATACACGCTTAGGCGATCATTTTTATTTCAATACATGACTGACGAGGCAGATTTTTCCCCGCAGCAGGTTGCCATTTCTTTCAGCGGGAGACCAGTTACCATCCAAGGCTATAGAACCCGGTCTGTCCTGCTATTTAACCATAGCTGGGGGAGAAGAAGAGAATTCATACTGTTGTGGACCAAGAATAGGTCCAAAAGAAAACTCGAACTCAGCAATTTAGTGAAAACATATTATTAAACAAAAAGAACGAATACAAAAGTGTTGCACGTCCGACTGACGGCAAAATACAGTAGTCAACTCATCAACTGTAGACAGCGATATTTAGTTACCCCACCCCACGAGGGTTACATGTGGCAGAAGGCCAGTTTAACGTGGGATCTCCGAGCCCGTAGGCTCGGCCAAAAATAATCCCTAACGGGTTCAGGGGCAGTCAACCTCCCCAAACGAGACTCTGCTCTTCGGCGAAGCCTCGCCCGAGTTCCTCTCCGCCTGAAGGCAGAGAGTTCGACTGTTTAGCTGGAACAGGTCAACTGTAGACAGCTCTTTGAGAGGCATAATCTCCCCGTATATATAGTAATAGGACGAGTCCATTTAGTCCATAAAGGTAGGTCCCGTAACACCCCCCTCCCAAGCCTTTACCTCCGCAGGAGTCTCAATTTTTGGATAGATGTCGAGGGGGTCCGTGGACTTCCGCTTTCTTTTAGATCATCGCGGTTCTGGATCTGCTTGTGGTATTTGAATGTCGAAGGTGTCGTAAATGGTATTCATAACTTCTTCTTCCTAGGGAGTACTGTTGCAGTCATCTAACAGTCATTTCCTGATCTTATGAGAGAAACAAAGGCCTTGGATTATGTAGACCATATTTCCAATCCTCTTTTCTATCGTACCAGGTTCCCAGAAAGATGTGTTATTTTTAAACATCTTGAAGAATACTTTTTTCCCCTGGGCTGTATTTTTTCCTTGGTACAATAGAGGTCGGTCCTTGTTTTGTTTGTTTGCGCAGCAATTTATCAAAAATGGATCTTACTTTACGCGCAAACATTATTTCTGCCGGAGATAGTGAAGCTGGCGCATTAACATTTGGCGTGATCCTGTAAACTTGTAAAAACTGCTTCAGGGCCTTTCCTTTGGGGTGCCGCAAGCTTTTTTCAGGGCTCCTTTTTGGGTGTCTACGAAGTGTTCTACTTGACCATTGGACCTCGGCTGATGTGGGCGACCGTAAAGTGTTTTATCTGAAAAATATCGCAGAACTCTAAGTCGGTATTTATACATAGTAATTTTTAGCTTTCTTCCTCAACGGGTATCTGGAGATAAGCTTCGCTGAGATCGATTTTCGAAAAGAACTTGCCTCCATTAAGTTTTGTAAAAACTTCTTCCGGGCTTGGAAGTGGGTAGTGATAATCTTTTAGTGCTGCGTTTAGTCCAGTAGAAAAATCTGCGCACACGCAGATTTCCTTAGACATCTTCTTTATATACACGACTGGTGCTGCCCATTGGCTATATTCCACGTTAGATAAAACACCAGTCTCTACAAGTCTGTCTAATTCCTTGTCTATTTCCTCTAACGAGGCGAAAGGCACATTCCTTTTTTTTTTCTTAAATATTAGTTGAGTGTTTTATTTTAGCTCAAATTTTGCTGACATCTTTTTGCATCTACCAAGGCCAGCCGAAAAGACCTCGGGGAAGGTTTCTTTTAATTCATTTCTTAGTTTATCTGACTCGGTCGTCTGATTTTCTATTTTCTGACAAAAAGTATTAATTGGCAAATCCCACAGTTTGAACTGCTGCATCCAATCTGTGCCAAATAGATTGTCTGTGTTTTTTAAAACGAACATTTTTTAATTTTTTGGTTGTTCCGTTCAAAGTAACGTTCACGATAATTTCACCTTCAAACTTAACATTTTTGCCGGTCACCGACCTAGTCATTTTGTCGGTTTTTAGCATGGTTGGTTTATTTAACCTTTTTCAAGTATGTAGGTTGATTATTGATAAATCAGACCCGGAGTCTAATTGTAACCTGACTTTTTTATTCAGTATTTCTACCTGTACATACTTTCTTATATTTTTGACGTCCACTTCGTCTGTTTTTGTGGTTCTAATCCGGCTTTTTCCTCCTTTATTTACTCTGCAATGTGAACTCTTGTGCCCAATTTTATTACAAGTTAGACAGGTTTTAAATCGACATTGGCAATCTTTAAACCAATGAAGTGCTCCACAACGGTAACATGGACTAGGCGGTAAATTTTTCTGTTTTCCAAGGAGTTGACTTTTTTTCTTAGGAGAGTGAAAATAATCTTTTTTGGTTTGACTTGTTTTTGGATGGGAGGAAAAATGTGGTTTTCGATGTATTTTTCTTATGTGTGCAACGCCTGACTCTTCAAGGTTTCTAGAATCATTTTTTATACTTATATATTTTTGGCAGTCCTTGGTTATATTTTGTAAAGTTAAATTTGGTTCTCCCTCTAACCTGGTTAGGACTCTACGTCTAATTTCTGTATCTTCCGTTGATACAAGTCCTTGTACGAATATTAGGCATTTTAAATTGTCTGCGGTAAGTTCAGCTAATTTAAAATCGTCACAATGTTTGTTAACTACCGATGCGAACGTCGAGTAATCTTCGCTGTCTTTCTTGGTTAGGTTTAAACACTTCCACCTTTTGTGAAATAACGACGTTTTGGGCTGAATAATTCTGTAAGGAGATTTACAGCTTCAACGAAAGTCAAATCACTAGTTTTTTGAGGTAATATGTAGTTCACGAATTTGCTATGTTCAGTAGTCCCTAATTTCCGGAGCAGTAGGCGTAGCTTTTTAGCGTCTGCCCATTTCCCACAATCTATTTCGAATAGATCTTCATACCTTCTGAAATATGAAGCGAAGGTTTTATCTTCGTCTAGCGAATAAGTGAAATTGTCAATTGCCCTCCAAATCGCGTTTTGTGAAAAAGTAGTTTCACTCTCGGTATTTTGACCCTTATTCAACCTTCTTTGTAGAATCAATTCTTCAAACCTTTTCTGTTGTTCTATCATTTGTCGCTGTAATTTGTTCTTCTTCGTGTTTTTGCTGTAATTCTAATTGTTTTTCTTCGTTTCTTCGTTTTTGTTCAAACTAGACTCTAACCTGTTCTAACATTGTAGCTTTAAACACTTCCATGTTTTGATTTTCAATAGTACGCTTCTAACGTAATTTTAATTGTACCAAACCTTTGTTTTGCTCGGAGGGGAAGAGAAAATCAAAACAAATCACTTTTTTTTCTCTTTAAATGTGTTATTCTCGTACACAGTAGTTCTTTGGACAACCGCGAAACGTAAAGTTTATAACTTCGGCGCAATTTTTTCATTTTTTCTTTTCGCCGATAAGCCTGTTTTTTTAGACTTTATTCTTTTATGGTTCTCCCGTGGAGTTCTTTAAATCCTCGTCGCCAGTATTGTACACACTGGTAAACAATTTTTTTTCTTTTATGGTTTTCCCTGGGACTTCTTTAAATCCTCGTCGCCAGTGTTGTGGACCCAGAATAGGTCCGAAAGAAAACTCGAACTCAGCAATTTAGTGAAAACATATTATTAAACAAAAAGAACGAATACAAAAGTGTTGCACGTCCGACTGACGGCAAAATACAGTAGTCAACTAGTCAACTGTAGACAGCGATATTTAGTTACCCCCACCCCATGAGGGTTAAATGTGGCACAAGACCGGTTTAGTAGGCTCGGCCAAAAATAATCCCTTTTGAACCCGCATAAACGGGTTCAGGGGCAGTCAACCTTCCCCGAACGAGACTTTGCTCTTTGGCGAAGCCTAGCCCGAGTTCCTCTCCGCCCGAAGGCAGAGAGTTCGACTGTTTAGCTGGAACAGGTCAACTGTAGACAGCTCTCTTGAGAGGCATAATCTCGCCGCACATATAGTAATAGGACGAGTCCATTTAGTCCATAAAGGTAGGTCCCATAACACATACCTTTCCCAGGTGTAATAACACGTAAGTGAATGTAATGAACTCGACTGGAATTCGAACTCGGCTCTCCGATTCCTCAATGCATTACGCCACAAAAAAAAAAAAAAACATCATAAAAAATTTATCGTCAAAATATTTATATTATTATTAAAAGAAAATACTAAAGGATTTTGATAGAAAAATTATTTTTTAAAAACATTTTTTGAGAACTTTGGAAATTCTGGTTAAAAATCTTGTATTTCTTTGATCCATAAATCCTTAAAATTTAGAAGTCATCAAAGGAACGATAATGAATTTGACCTACAAATCCTTGGGAGTTAGGTTTCAGTAAAAGAACGATAATAGATTTGACCTACAAATACTTAAAATTTATGTTTCATCAAAGGAATGATAATGGATTTGACCCGTAAATCCCTAAGAGTTAGGTTACATCAAGTGAACGATACTGTATTTGACCTTCCAATCATTCCATTTAGGTTTCGTTAAATACGCAATACTGTATGCGATCGAGAATTTGATAAGGATTAGATTTCATCAAAAGAGCAATACTTGATTTAAATGTCAATTAAGATTTTATTCCGTCATACGAGTGATATTGATTTCGACCTACAAGCCATTAGTTGTTAGGTTTTATCAAAGGCGTAATACTTGATTTCACTTACAACCTCGTTTCACGTAGACTTCAAAATAACCTTACTGATCTTTCCATATAGGTAATTACCTTTAGTTTCTATCAAAGGAAAGATATTGTATTCGGCCGCACAGGTCATTAGAGTAAGGTTTCCTGAAAGGAGCACTAATTAATTCGATCTATAAGTCTTTATATCTACTTTCCATCAGTGAATCGTTAGAAAATTTCACCTAAAATTCTATCCATTTAGGTTGAATGAAAGGAGTGATATTAGATTGGAACTATATATAATTAAGCGTTGTGTTTCACTCAAGGAGGAATGGCAGATTTGACTGACTAGTGATTACATTTACGCTTAATCAAACGCACGATACTGGATTTGAACCCACATGAAACTCATCATTGCCATGAAAATATTTATAGAAAAGACAGAAGGAAGCTATGTCAAGGCAGTGGGAATATGACTGAAGTCGTGATGCCATGTCAGGATCCATTATATTACAAACCTTTCTTTGTCAAAAATCTCGAGATATACAGGGTTATTCAAAAAGAATAAGATTTAGGTTTCACCCAGGTACGATAATTTGAAAACTTAATAAAATGCTAAGAGACAGAAACACATTCAATTCATTACTGGATAGGAAAAGATTCAAAATTTATTCTTTTAAAGTTGTTCAACTTGTAATCACTCAACATGAGCACCATGTGTTGCGCGACAAACGTCGAGCCAGTATTCCTCTTCTTGCCACACTCAAATCAATTGTATCTGATGAATTGTATCTGATTTGATGAATTCTAAATTTTAAGGATTTATGATCACATTAACTAAGTTTCGGCCGTTGTACGCTCCGGCTTTCTTCAGATGATATTTGTTTGAATTTCAAACCGAACCCTTTATTTAGTCCATGGAGGTAGATTGTTCTAATTCCATGTGCCATGTCTTTGGATATATCAGTTTCAGTTCAATAAGCAGGACCAAATAAAGGTTTCGGTTCGAAATTCAAACAAATATCATCTGAGGAAGGCCGGAGCGAAATGTCTTGAATGTGACAATAAGGATGAAACAGTCCGGACAATATAAATGGTGTAAAATGTTACAACACCTCATCTTAGAAATATAGACAGATGTTGAAGTGATTGAGATCAGTGATAATCCGCTATTATAGTTGAATTTCTCTGTGTTAAAAGTAAAACCTAGATTATCCTATGACCAATAGATTAAACGGGTATAATGAATAACATTTATTTATCGGGATAATAAGGTCACTTATCTTTCTTTCAAGGCAATATGTGGTTCGTAGTAACTTGATACGAGTAGCTGAGAATAAAGGCTGACCTGATTTCATCTTGGCAAAAAAAAACACAAATCCACTTGTGAGAAGTGAACACAGACTTCCACAACCAGAATTTGTACTCGGTTATGATAATTCCATTTCCTGTTCTTGTTAACCGTTACGCCAACTCTGTGCCACCATTTTTTTTCGTCATCATTACTATTAGGTTTTTCATATATTCATTCGTTTTCTCTGATCGCCTACGAATGATCTTGAAAAATAATCTTTTTTTTTTTTGCTTCCTCTTAGCTAGGATATGTGTTGTTGTGTAATGGACATTGAATTTGGATAAGAAATCGGAGAGGCGAGTTCAAATTCCAGTCGAGGTCGTTATATTCACTTAAGTGCAAATACCCTTGGGAAAGCCATGAATCTATTTTTCCTCCAGCTATGGGTTAAATAGCAGAAGAGACTAGCTCCTTTAGCTTTGGTCGGCAACTAGTTTACAGCAGAAAGTAATGGCAATCTACTGCGGGCAAATCTTTTGCCTAGTCAGTCATGAATCGAAAGAAGCATGATTGCCTAAACGTATATCACTTTCTTGAGTATCTCTGGTCATTCTGTGAAACTGTTGTCTAACATTATTGAAATTTTATTTCAGGTTAGACACCCCTTTGAGATGGAATGCCAAGTAGACAAGAACGAGCATGTTCGACATCTCTCGAGGTCTCTGTACGGAGATGACGTCATTATCGACAGAATGGCACAGAAATTGTTTCCTCGTCTCAAAGAGAAGAAGTTCGAACTCTTCACGTTTTGACCGACTGATAAGAACGGGCTGATTAAGGAAGAACCGTGCCAGAGGACGTGGGAATTGTTTTTTACAATGATGTTCACCTATATAAGACCCAAGACCCACTCGAGGTAGAGGATTACAGAGTAAGTAACACGACCCCAAGAAAGGTGATAATGCCACCAAAATGCAAGTGGCTACCGGAAGTGAAAGAGAAGGGAAAAGACTTTAGAAGGAACCAGACCCTAATCCTAAACTGGAAACAAGGAATAAACCTCTACTCCTGTTCAAAAGACCAAGTAGGAATTGACTCAGAAGATGGCAAGCTCTCATCTTACTGTCGTTCGTCATCTTCCCTTAATGGGTAGCACAATAATATCATAGATCAACCTTTGATTTTGCAGAATGCCGGGGTCAGAAACAGCATCGTCATGGCATTTCTTCAAGGGAAATAAGACTAAAATGAAATAAAGGTCAAATCATCTTATTACCGACAGTTTAGTTTGGTTTATTTTGTTTTACGGTATATCAACCTCAATGGGTTGTTGTTATACTGGAACATACCTATTCTATTGTTAATAGACTCTCCCACCTATAATAAGTAGGAGTAGTAACAATCGCCAGTCGCTCAGTGAGCTGGTCAGTCAGTCGATGTCGGACATTAAAGTATCAGCTACCACAACTAGATTGCTGCATCATTAACTATTATATCAAGTTCCTAACGTTTTGTACGTCGAACCTTTTTAGGACCGACTTAGTGAAATACAAGCCTCCACTCTGAAACTACTCTATAACAGTTGTTTAATGCCGACATAATTTTTTATTGCTGGTAATATTTTGTTTTGTCAAAAATCTGTTTCTGGCAATATTTTTCCTTCAAAATTGTATTGCTGGTAATAATTTTTTCAAAAAAGTATTGCTACTAATAGTTAACTATTTGCCAATAGCTGGGACCCTAACAGGTACTACCACCTCGAGTCAGGGTGGACCTAGGAACACCAGCAATTAAGAGGTGATTCCACGCTCCTCAAAACCTGGCCAGAGGCCTTGCTGCTGGACGTAGTTTATCGTCTTACTCAGGACGCGGATGTAGTTTAACGTCTAATCCAGGACGACTTACTACCGACAGACCATGGAGCTAGCATAATGAATAATTCACAGTATTTCCCAGTGCAGCCGGTGTTACTCAATGGTTCACATTTCCTTCTCAAGGAACAATGAACAAGTTTTCATTTACACAATGATCAAATTCTCTCGTAGTCTAGTAGATCTTCAGGTTAACATTCTGGATCAATGAACGCATTATTTCTGAGGGTAGGATGGGTTACTTTGTCATACACAATTCAAGTTCAAGGTAAACGTAAATTTCCTCAATTATCAAAATTATCCAATAGTCTAATTAATCTTCAGTGTGGCATTGTTAGATGTACGTTAATGGAATACATCCCCACACCCACACGTTCAATTACATCCAAATTACCCGACACACATGATTTTTTCCTACCCTATAGAATTTAGCCCAACACTAGAAACATATATTTAATCAACAATCAACACCCGTAAAGACACCACCAACTCCCGCAAGATCAACTAGAAATACGATGCACATGCATACAGGGGAATAACCTTCTCTGTCTTCCTTCCATTATCATTTTCAGGAATTAAATACACGGACACTTTCACGCACGCACGCACACAAACACACACACACACACACACACACACACACACACACACACACACACACACACATACACACACACACATAACATCACATAACATCACAAGACAAAAACATGTGAGATTTACCTGACAAATTAAAGGTAAACAATCGGAAAGTTCTTTTCGATAATCCATTTTCAAAAATTCTGATGCAGCTTAAATAAAAGCGAAACATGGTAAATTTATAAACGTTTCCTATTTATTCCTTATTCTTTAATTTATTGGTTGCAACCCATATTTGGCTCCAGTTAATAATATATATAATTGGCAGCAAAAATTAAATTAAGGAAGATTTTTAAATTCAGTTAAAAAGTTTCACCGTTTAATATTTTATTATATATATATATATATATATATATATATATATATATATATATATATATAAAAATTTTAATATATATATATATATATATATATATATATAATAATATATATATTTTAAAAAAATTTTTAATATATATATATATATATATATATATATATATATAATAAAATATTAAACGGACAGACCTTGCTAACAAAAATTCTAATGAAGCTTAAAAAAAAGTGAAACATGTGAAACTTATAAACGTTTCCTATTTGTTCCTTATTCTATCATTATGTCAGATTTAACCAATATTTGATTCCAATTCATCATGGTGTAGTGGTTAGCAAGCTCGACTCGCTAAAACAATTATAAATAATTATCAATGGATGCCGATATTATCTGCCTTATGGTACACCTAAGCTCGGCCTAGAAAATCACCATACCTATTTGAAAGAAAGAGAGTGAAGTGAACAAGCGAGAATAATTTTCTCCACTAATCAGAACGGTCGTAAATAGTCATAGGTTTTGTACTGTTTATTTTTCCAACCACTGTGATTGCCACGATTCCCAGTTTCAAACAATGCTATTATAAATAGTATCAAAGAACAGGGAGAGATTAGCCTCCGCCAATTTGTTCCTTTCTTACACAATGTAGTTCCTATTCAATCTCATACAATGGACAGTGGGTAATTCCTCAAGATTATTAAGATAAAAAAGAATTCTCGTCTGTCTGGC
Organism: Acanthosepion pharaonis; assembly: GCA_903632075.3. Classification (NCBI taxonomy): domain Eukaryota; kingdom Metazoa; phylum Mollusca; class Cephalopoda; order Sepiida; family Sepiidae; genus Acanthosepion; species Acanthosepion pharaonis. The sequence goes on along the minus strand of CAHIKZ030003863.1, from coordinate 1,360,959 downwards.
GTAAATACGCATCAATTGGTTCCCGTTTCGGTTGGCCTGGCTTGGTTAGGATAACGATTTTCGTGCTTGTTAACGTCCTAACCGTTAATGATATCCAGCTGTCCCGATAACTAAACGCATCGGTGAACAATTAAGAAAAAGATTTCAATCCTGTCAATCAGAATAGACGTTAATGCGATAATTTGGTGTAACCAATGAATTTTTATAATTACAACCCAGCATGGATTAGTGCTTTACACTAAATAGGTAAACTAATTAGCTACAAACTGTAGTCGTCGTCCTTGCCGAAAATCGTTGCAGAGTATGGGGTGCTCATCAACATTTTCATTCTGGGTCTGAAGAGACGTCCGCAGCCACCGCATGGTAGGTTAACGGGGTTCAGTTGATAGAGAGCTCTGGCTTTTCTTTGGTCTCTTTTCCTCTCTACTATTTGTCTTCTGGTGTTTTCGAAGGATGTTGTTTTTGTCTAGCCTACTCTCCTCCAGTTAGCTCTTTCATGGCCTTGAGCCAATTTAATATCCGACAATTTCTTAAATCAAACTGTATTCCAAAATATAACTTTAACATAAAACTACAACATAAAACGCTCACATCACCGCCTCTAGTAATCCTGTCCACCCAAACATGTATACGCGTAAAAGCTGAGTATCATCTACCATGTATTCAAATGTGAAAGTAGAATAATATAATAGTATATAATATAATATATATAATAATATAATATATAATATTTTTATTGCTCCAAATTCCCCCCCCCCAAAAAAAAATTTTCGGCATTAAATGACCCATAAGGAGTTGATATGCCGTTAAACGGACATATCAAAATCAACCAAAAATTACCAACGATACATATTTATAGTAAAATTACCAACACTACACACATACCAAAAAATTGTAGAGACTTCACCCAAACCCGTTTAAAATACTACCAAACAACCAACGGAGGGAAAAAAACAGTTTCATGACATAAAGCCACAGAATATCCGACAATTTCTTAACTCAAACTGTATTCCATAATATAACTTCAGCAAAACTTCAATATACCACCGCCTCTAATAATCATGTCTATACAAACATTTATCTGCATTAAAGCTGAGTATAGTTGTCATCGTCGTCGTTGGTGGAACTCATTGCCTTAGTAATGGGGGTGCTTATCGACATTTCCTTCCGTGTGAAATGAGTCCTATGTTGAGTCTGAAGAGACGTCCGAAGCCACCCCCCCATGGTAGGTTAGGAGGGTTCAATTGATGGAGAGCTCTGGTTTTTCTTTGGGCTCTTTTCTTCTCTTCTATTTGTCTTCTGGTGTTTTTGAAGGATGTTTTTTTTTTGTGGACACAGTTTCTTCTTTTTACAGCTTCCGTTTCCCAATTGACCGGATCGATTTCTGTCCACAGCAAGTCGTTTTTGAGTTGATCATTGAATCGACGCCGTACGGCATCTTGCCAGATGCGAGCTCTGAGAAGAGGATTTGTTTGGGGAGGCGGATTTCTGGCATTCGGACAAGGTGTCCGGCACGTCGAAGCCGGTGATGAGTCATGGTTTCTAGGCTCTCCATCTTTCAAGCTGTAGTAATACATAATAAAAGTAGGTGCGGTTGTAATATCTAATATTAGTAGATGGTAATTGTAATATTATAGTGGTGATTAAAACGAGAAAATTAAAACAAGCTTCATGGTTGCTAAAATTAGACAAAATTAGTATTATACATATAATATTGGTCTCTCTGTGTGTCATACCAAAATTGAATTTGAACCCAGGCCATCAAAGAAGCTAAATGATTGATTGACCTAAAACGACCTACCAGCCAGATTCACGATTCACCCTATATCACTGCCGATCCCGAGAGATGAACATGTGTGGACCTATCTGCGACTAATATGTGTACGTGTGAGAATAATTTAGATAGGTGAATATATAAACAACTAAACAAGAGAGGAGTTGGTCTGTCTTTCAGACATCGCAGTCAAGAATGTAAGGATCACGTTTCAGACGATAGGGCTGGACTCCCTCACCCGTATACTGTTGTGGATTTCGAGATGAAATTCGGTCTCCAATGAATGACAAACGCAAGAAATAAAGATAAGAAATTAAATGTATTTACACAATAATACAATGGGTAATTCTGTTAGTAAATCCAGGAACGCGGTTAGTCGTAATAATAATATTTATATATCCAGTCTCGAAGTAGAACTTCCTTAGAATCTACGTGCTTGTAACTGACTTCTACAAGCGGTTACCTCACACTATTACTCTACCTCCAACTCAATCACAATCTCTGCTCACTCTCCCAATCTCTATCCTGACTGACTGTGGGTATTTAACGGCAGCAGTCCTAGTAACACTCTGGTCGAGTCCACTTATATGAAAAAGGGGAGGACCCCATAACATATACTGACCGAAAGAAATTAAAATTAAAAAAAAAGTAATGTTAAATATGAAAGATTTAAGTTTCGTTGTATTCATTAATCGGTACGACTACTTCATTGCATACAAAGAAAATCGTTAGGCCATGACGTCATATTTCCACAAACCAATTAGAATCAAGATCTGCTCTAAGCAAGGATACAAAATCAGAAAATCACAAGACAATCAGAAGCAAAGCGTTGTACGTTCCGACCATCTTCAGGTGATTGGAACTTCGAATCGAACACTTTATTTCGTCCACTGGAGTAGATTGCTCTAGTTCCACGTGCCACGCCTCTTACAGATATCTCAGCTTCAGTTTCAGTTATTTCCTTTTTAGTAACTCAACCTCTGCTGTGGTCAGGTATTGAACTCATAACGCTTTGAGTCAAGTCACTGGATTACTTCAACCAACGTTTTTTTTTTATCCACTGGACCATGTGTTCTTAAGGGTCCAGTTTGAAATTCCAATCACCTGAAGAAGGCCGAAGCGTACAACAGCTGAAACGTCGTGAATAGGGTAACAAAGATGAGGACAACAGTCCGAACAATGTAAATAATATAAATAATTACAATACTTCATCTTAGAAATATAGACGGATATGGAACTTATTATTCAACAAGATATCTATTATTTTTTTAATCGCTTCTTCCCAAGTAAGGCGATAATGCCGCTGAGACGCAAGGGATTAATGAGACTGAAAAATATGGAAAAAAAAAAGATTGAATGATCTTTTTCCTCTCATCATTGTTCAGTTGTGAAGACAAGTGGGTCTGACACAAAACAATTTTAACCTGCTTTTTAGCTGACTTACTCAAAGGGTTTTTCAGTGATTCTTACAAAAAATGGTGCCAAGACGGCTGAATGTCTTATCTGAAAAGCTGGAAAAAGAAACTCAATTAGTCTATTTTTTTTTTTTTTTTATATTAAACATTTTGTGGGATGGGCAAATGTCCCATGTTATTAAACGATTTGGACAATTTTGCTGTTACACACGGTATATACTTTATACAATTCATTTTAAATCACCTGTAACAATTTTTACAGGTAACTAATAACCTATGCACTTAAACATACATATTTATGAATAAAGAAAATAGGAAAACTCATCTTAACCATTGCGTTTCGTCCTCTGATGAAATGTTAAGAATGCTCATAAATATATTTCAGCTTAAAAGTGAAAACAAATTATGGAAGATGCTAAGTGATGTAATTTTATGTCTAATAAACGAAAGTGAATAAATTTTGTTATAGTTGATTTTTCTTTAAATGTAATTATTATTTATATTATTTTAGTTTGAGAAATTAAGTTATGTATATTATATATTTTAAAAAAATATAACAAATGAATTTAACCATTTCTTTTTAATTTTGTAAAAATGTTTATAATCATGCATGTTGGCTTGAGAAAAAAATATTTCTTTTAGGAAAGGAGATATTTGAAAATAAAATCTGGTGTACAGATTTATATTTTGTTTTGTTTTCTTTTGTTCTACGGTATATCAATCTCAACGGGTTATTTAATGCCGACAAGAGTTTTATTGCTGGTAATATTTTTTTCCCAAAAATGTATTAATGGTAATATTTTTTTCTTCAAAAATATATTTCTGGGAATATTTTTTCTTCAAAAATCTATTGCTAGTAATATTTTTTTTTTCAAAAAATGTATAGCTGGTAATATATTTTTCAAAAAATGTGTAGCTGTTTGCATTGCTGGTAATATTTTTTTTTTTGTTAAAAAATATTGCTGGTAATTTTTTCCTTCAAAAGTTTATTGCTGGTATAAATTTTTTTACAAAAAATTTATGGTATTAATACCTATTTTTACACTTTCACGGTATTTTGACTCCATTTTGTGGGTTAACTATATGTCCATAGCTGAGACCATAACAGGTACTAGCATCTCGGGTCAGGGTGGATCTGGTAACAGCAGTAATTAAAAGGTGGTTCGACGCTCCTCAAAACCTCCTGATCAGAGGCCTTGCTGTTGGATATAATTTTGTCGTTTGATCCAGGACGCGGATTTGGTGTCAATCAGAGTTTCTACCACATTCGACAGAGAGAAACAGCCAAATCTAGCGTATTGTTTTTATGAATGTAAACAAACGCCAATCAATAATGTTTATGGATTAGCATTCCCAGGACGTTATATTTTGGTAAAATTCGATAGATCGAAGTTGTGGTTGAAGTTATTTCTATGTGTGACTAATGCATTTCATAAATGGTTGTGTCCCTTTGTGTGCTCATAGACACATTTTTTTTAAATTTCTGCAAGTTTCCCCTATATATTGTTAGGAGCAAATGTGACAGTTTATTTTATGTATACCTAATTCAGAATTATTATTGGTATGCATATTTTTTAATCATATCCATAATAGTTTTGGATTTGGTTGCAATTATTTTAATATTATTAAGATTGAACAAATTGTTTTGGATAGATATTAAGGAATCAGCAGGAAGAATTATATCTCTGTTTTCATCTTGTTCATTGTCATTATCTGTCTATATTTCTGAGATAAGCTATTGCAACTATTTACACTATTTACATTGGTCGGACTATTGTCCTCATCTGTCATATTCACGGCGTTTCGGCCGTTGTACGCTCTGGCCTTCTTCAGATGATATACTTTGGAATTTCGAACCGAACCCTTTATTTAGTCCACGGAGGTAGATTGTTCTAGTTCCACGTGTCATGCCTTTTCTGGATATCTCAGTTTCAGTTAATTCCCTTTAGTAACTCAACTCTACAAGTTTTTGTGCACCTCTGCTGTGGCCACAATTCTTTGGGTCAAGTCACTGGATTACTTCAACTAACGATTTTATCGACTGGCCCGGTGGATAAAAGTTGAAGTTGTGAGTTCAATACCCAACACTCAAAAGAATTTTTCCTGAACATTACAATCTTAATCTGTTCAAGTCTATGGTTAACCGTTATTTTCTCTACGTATCATCATAAACGGGACCTTTTACTATGTAACCCTCTAACTTGAGTGGCTGCCGGGCCTTGTAGAAGATAAACTTCCCTGTAAGAAATGTACTTTAAATGTTTCCCATAGAACTTTATTGTTATTCTTAGATGCCATTAAGATTTATCTTTCCTTCCTTATACGCCAGGTTCCAGTTATTTGTGTTAAAAGCAACAACAATAATTTTGGTTGGAGCCTTGATGGCATGACCCTCAAAACGAGATAACTCGTGGTCGGCTTAATATAATCTCTCGTTATTTAGTGGTTGGTAATTAACGAGGGGGCACGGTGGAGTAATAAATTGCGTTTCGCATTGAGGAATCTTAGTTCGAATTCCAGTCGAGTTAATTACATACAGTTACGTGCTAATACCCTTGGGAAAGGAATGAATCCATTTCTTCCCAAGAAACAACACGGTATGGGTAAAATTGCAAGACTTAGTGATATAGGCTAACGTGGCAACCGGTCTAAGAGAAAGAAAACTCTAAATTCAAACCGGCCTGGAGAGGGTTGGACTGTCTTGCCCAAGATACCCCAGTGATACTTCGGCTTCAGCACATGTGGTTCCTCTACGACTCTAATGGGTTATGGGAGTCGTGATCGTGAGTTAATGTGTTAACAGTAATCCTTTGTAATTTATGCGGTTATCGAATCTTGAATTGGATGATTTGTAGTATTAAAAAATGTACAATTCTTATTTATAAATGACGCTAGTAACCTGTCGCTGACGAACCAATATGTGTAAAATGATAAAAGGTTAGATAAACCCAGTCACCGGTGTAGGAATTAAGCGAAGAAGGATCCAAATAAAACAATATAAGTTTTGCGTAATAAATAAAGCCAATTTTATAGATGAATATTAAACAAAGTTGCAGAGAGTGGAAAATTACATTGAAATGTTGGTAGGTTGGAAAGCGAATGTAACTAAGAGTCCTTATCAAAAGATGCTTTTTTTTAGAAAAATGTTAAGAGTTCTTTGAATAAATGCTAATCTGAAAAATCACTCACTTGTAACGCAGGTTGGGACTACTTAAATATAGTGGTCCACTCGCAAAAAAATAGGGAAAATCCTTTACGAAATAATTTTTATGGATTAGCATTTCTTAGGACTTCCTTAGACCGGGATATTTCTGAGAATAGAAAAATATTTTTTATCGATTAAGAAGTGGGTCCTGTTTATAATATTGATACAATGTCAGATATATTCTTGACTTTTACAGAATTAACAGACTTTAAATAAGAAGCAAACGGAGATATACATTTTTAAATAAAGAAGAAAAAATTATCAAAATAATAAATTAATAAAATGATATGGACGTTTATTCTCCATTTAAGATCCGTCCTGGGCGTGACGATAAAATACATCCGGCAGCAAGGCCTCTGATTGGGAAGTTTTGAAGAGCGTGGAACCACCTCTTAATTGCTGTTGTTCTCAGGGTGGTAGCACCTGTTCGGGTCACAGTTATGGACAAATAGTGAACCCTAAACTGAAATCAAAATGTAAAAATACATTTAAAAAAATTAACAGTAATACATTTTTATAATAAAAAACAATAATAGCAAAATTAGCAGCAATACATTTTTTGAAAAAAAAAATACTAAAGCTTATAAGAAAATAAAATTTCGGCATTAAATGACCCATAAGGAATTGATATGCCGTTAAACAAACAAAGTATTTAATATAAATAATTATTAACCTCAAATGTTTGTGTGTGTGCTTCCGATAAAATCCAAAAAAATTATGCCTCTAAAATGAAACTGCTCTCACCATAGAGAAACTTTCCTGTCCGCTATCAGTATGGCTGATGCTCGAGTACTGGATAGTGTCTCACAACGCCTTCTTGGTCTCACGTTTTCAACTGACTTGAAGAGGAACGACTTCATCGAATCAATAGACACATCTACTGCAAGGAAAGTTAGGTCACCGTGTCGTGCCAGAAGGTTTTTCTCGTCAGAGTTCATCTTGCATATTTACAAATCTACCAGTCGTCCGTGCATTGAATACTGTTGCCATATGTAGTCTGGTGTTCCTGCTATTCATCTCAAGGTTCTTGAAAAAATCCAAAGAAAGATCTGCAATGTAATCCACTCTGTCTTGGCATCGCAACTTCAGTCACTTTCTCACCGACACAACGTGTCTTCCCTTTGCCTTTTCTACGAATATTTTCGTGCCAACTGCTCTGACGAGCTTTTTCTCCCGGTGTCCCGACTACAAGAATAGTTTCTTTTCTCGCACTTCCCGCCAGTGGAACTCCCTTTAATTGCTTTCTTGGTAACTACAATCTTCAAAAATTTAAATGCAACATCAATCGCCATCTTCTATCTTCTTGAATTCTGTTCATCTTTTACCCTTTCCTCAACACCCCCCAATACCCAGTCTTTTCCCTCAATTTCAGTCTCTGCAAACTCCTGCGTACTAGTGGCATTCTTGCTTTGCTTGGGGTGAAAAGATTTTAAAAAAATATAAAATAAATATATTTAAAAGGTTTTTTGAAAAGTTTTCAACAAGGTTCAAAAATTGAGAAAATCAAAAACAAATATGCAGATATCAATGATGTTGGCAGATTTTCAATCTTGACTTTTGTAAATAACAGCAGAGTAGCTTCGCCTGAGTCCAACGACACTGTGAAAGTCAGTGATCGATTTGATACTGCATCAATATTATAAATTGGACCCCTCACTTCTAATTCGATAAAAACTCAACATAATTCGATTTTGAAAAGAGTCACAACCAAAGGAATGTCTAAAGAATGCTAATCCACAAAAATATTCCCCCCCTACTAATTTATATCTTTTTTTTTACGGCTTACGGCCGCATCACGTTGAAACACTGGTTTTCATGCGATCTCCCCGGGTTTGATCAACGTCCAGTCTGGCCAATACCTAAGATGGGTGAGCGCTTAGGAATATCAGGTGCTGTAAGTTTGGATGCACAGGTAGCGTAATTGGATAATGGCTCGGAATTGCTATTAGAAGAATCGAGTTCTAGTTCCTGTAAGGTTCATTGTATTCACTTACGCGCAAATACCCTTGAGAAAGGTATGAATCCACCTCTTCCCCCCTCAGCTATGGGTTAATTATTAAGACTTGTATCACGAAAACGTTATTATCTAAAAAAAAAAAAAACATTCCTATAACCTAAAATATTTTCTGGCTTTAAATAACCTGTAAGTGGTTGTTAAGCCGTAGAAAATGAATCAACCAACCTATTTTTCATGTGTGGATTAGTCTATTTAAATTGTTTCATGTGTTGCTCTGTCTCATAGTGCATTACTTGGGTCACTTCGATGTGGTGTAATGGTTAGCACGCTTGTTTGATTCGATCAATTACGACTAAGATGTAAGTCCGATCCTCACTAGGCGCTCCATGTTTCGTCCTTATGACACGTCTAAGCTATGCTTAGTCAATCGCTAGCGAGTGACGATTAATTGAGACGATTTGTCCCGAAGAAATATTTTCTTGTAACCGGGTTCAAGTGGAAAAAGTCTTATGTACGTAATATTATTATCGTTGCGTGGAGCTTCTGGAAAGAAATTATTTTCTCGCCACTGTTACCGGAAATAGGCCCGCGAAAACAGGCGGGAGTTGTTGATGAAAATTAGTGTTTCGATTGGTTCCAAATTGCTCAATCAAATATATTTTTTATCACTAAATTTTGTGTATGGTATGCTTCTTCTTGGCGCCATGTCGTAATCTATTTTTGGACTTAACGCAAGCGTCTGCTTCTACGACTGATGAAATTTCGAAGCACGACAGTATCGTATGCACACAATATGCTTATACAGTTCTTTCGATATATGAATCCTTACTATAACATGATTTTTATAAGGTTTAGAGTCGTTATCACACTAGCCTGTTGATGAAGTGTACACAGGAATTTTTACACTATTCTAAAAACTTACATTAAGTATACTGTCATTAGCTATGAGTCAAGAGTTCAATATGGATTCCGTTAGTGAGGTAAATATCTATGCTGTTCAAAGTTAACAAATAATAGACAAGATAAAGCATTTACCAACGTTCAAACTTGTTTATCGAAACTAATATTTAACTATAAATGATTTTATCTTGTTTTATGTACAGCTTGGTTAGTGATAAATCCAAGAGTGGAAGTTATAAAGTTCAACCCCCTTGGAATCAGGCAAATACCGGACGACAGAAAATGGTTAAAACCCCCAAAATAATATATTCTTAATATCTTGAGAGGGTAAACATGCAGCTATATATAAGAAATGAATAAGACCATATCATCAAAACACTCTGTTGCTGTCGCCTGCTGCGGAAAGTGGAAAACAATTAGTGGCGCTGCCGTCGTAGCTGTTCAATAAACTAATGGCAGCTGATTAAAAAGGTGCCGGGTCAAGGATTAAAGAGTTAGGACTGTACATTCAAGATAAGGAACGCAGAAAGACAAGAGAATAACTGCAAAAGAAATATCATTTTCTAGATATTTGAAATGTTGGGAGTATTGCGGCTTCAACGTTATGTGAAGTGGGAATATGAGAAGTAAGAACACGAAGCTAAATCTGTTATAAGTAAAATAATTCTTTATTCACCTCTGGATTTCGTCATGTTGACGTTGGCTATGGAGGCTGTGAGGTTTCGGGGACGTTCTGTTTTGACACCGAGTACAAAGTTTACCTTGACATCTCACAGATCAAATCCTCTTAGATGAAAGATTCGTGATAGATATTTAAATCCATTCGGGCTTCTCATATTTCCTGAGGTGAATCATAGATTAAATTTGTGAATGGATGTACCACTGTGTGAAATAGCAGCAAATGTGTCCTGTTATTATCATTAGAAGTTACTTTTTCGCTGCGTTCGTCATAAGCATGGTAGTAAGCCAATACCTAGCGCTTAAATGAGCTTATTCAGGGGGTAATTAAGCTTTGTATCATTGTGTAGCCCTGAGCAGAGTAAAAGCAAGCCAGGCTATACGATTGTTTTCCTATTTGAGAGAGGAAGGCTTTCCTTCAGAAGGGTAATAGATCCGTATTTCTTTCTGCAATCTAAAAGCAAGTCGGGCTTTACGATGGTTTTCCGATTTGAAAGACGGTGGGTTTAATTCAGAAGGGTAACTGATCATTATTTCTTTCTGTAATTCAAAAGCAAGCCGGGCTATACGATGATTTTCCTATTTAAGAGACGCATGCTTTCCTTCAGAAGGGTAACTGATCCATATTTCTTTCTGTAATTTGAAAGCAAGCCGGGCTATACGATGGTTTTCCTATTTGAGAGACGCAGGTTTTCTTTCAGAAGGGTAACTGAACCTTATTTATTTCTGTAATTTGAAAGCAAGCCGGGCGAAACGATGGCTTTCCTATTTGAGAGATGCAGGCTTTCCTTCAGAAGGGTAAATGATCCGTATAACTTTCTGTAATCTAAAAGGAAGCCGGACTATACGATGGTTTTCCTATTTGAGAGACGCAGGCTTTTCTTCAGAAGGGTAAATGATCCGTATAACTTTCTGTAATCTAAAAGCAAACCGGGCTATACGATGGTTTTTCTATTTGAGACGCAGGCTTTATTTCCAAAGGGTAACTAATCCGTATTTCTTTCTGTAATCAAAAAGGAAGCCGGGCTTTACGATGGTTTAACGGTTTGAGAGACGCAGGCTTTCATTCAGAATGTTAACTGATCCTTATTTCTTTCTGTAATCTAAAACCGAGCCAGGTTATACGAAGGTTTTCCTACTTAAGAGAAGCAGGCTTTCTTTGAGAATGGTAACAGATCCATATTGCTTTGTGCAATCTAGAAGCAAGCTGGGTTATACAATGGTTTCCCTATTTGAGAGACGCAGGTTTTCCTTCAGAAGGGTAACTGATCCATATTTCTTTCTGTAATCTAAGAGCAAGCTGGGCAATACGATGGTTTTCATATTTGAGAGAGGCAGGCTTTCCTACAGAAGGGTACCTGATTATTATTTCTATCTGTAATCTAAGAGCAAGCCGGGGTGTACGATGGCTTCCCTATTTGAGAGACGCAGGATTTATTTCAGAAGGGTAACTGATCCTTATTTCTTTCTGTAATCTAAGAAAATGCCGGGCTATACGATGATTTTCATTTTTTGCGAGAGGCAGGCTTTCCATCAGAATGGTAACAGATTCTTATTTCTTTCTGCAATCCAAAAACAAGACAGGCTATACGATGGATTTCCTATTTGAGAGACGAATGCTTTACTACAGAAGGGTAGCTGATCCTTATTTCTTTCTGTAAGTTGACAGCAAGCCAGACTATACGAAGGTTTTCCTATTTGAGAGACGCAGGTTTAATTCAGAAGGGTAACTGGCCCGTATAACTTTCTGTAGTCTAAAAGCCAGCCGAGCTATACGATGGATTTACTATTTCAGAAGGGTAAATGATCCATATTTCTTTCTGCAATCTAAAAGTGAGCCGGCCAAAACGATGGTTTTCCTATTTGTGAGACGCAGATTTTCCTTGAGAATGGTAACTAATCCGTATTTCTTTCTGCATTCTAAAAGCAAGCCGGGCTATACGATGGTTTTCCTATTTAAGAGACGCAGGCTTTCCATCAGAATGGTAACTAATTTCTTTCTGTAATCTAAAATAAGCCGGGCTATACGATAGTTTTCCAATTGAAGAGACGTAGACTTTCCATGAGAATGGTAACTGATTCGTATTTCTTTCTGTAATCTAAAAGCAAGAACGGCTATACTATGGTTTCCTATTTAAGAGACGCAGGCTTTCCTTCAGAAGGGTAACTGGTCATTATTTCTTTCGGTAATGTAAAAGCAAGACGGGCTATACGATGGATATCCTAATGAAAAGACGTAGGCTTTCCAGGAGAATGGTAACTGAATCGTATTTCTTTCTGTAATCTAAAAACAAGCCGAGCTCTACGATGGTTTTCCTTTTTATGAGAAGCAGGCTTCCCTTCACAAGGGTAACTGATTTTTATTTCTTTCTGTAATCTAAAAGCAAGCCGAGCTATTGTATGGTTTTCCTATTTAAGTGAGGCAGGTTTTCCTTCAGAATGGTAACTGAGCCTTATTTCTTTCTGCAAACTAAAAGCAAGCTGGGCTATAGGAGGGTTTCCCTATTTGAAAGAAGCAGGCCTTCCTTGAGAACTGTAACAGATCCATACTTCTTTCTGTAATCAAAAAGGAAGCCGGGCTATACGATGTTTTTCCTATTTAAGAGACGCAGATTTCCTTAAGAAGGGTAACTCATCCTTACGTCTTTCTGTAATCTAAAAGCTAGACTGGCTATTCGATTGTTTTCATATTTGAGATAGGCAGGCTTTCCTTCCGATAGGTGACTGATCCATATTTCTTTCTGTTACCTAAAAGCAAGCCGGGCTCTACGATGGTTTCCTATTTAAGAGACGCAGGCTTTCCTTTAGATGGGTAACTGATCCGTATTTAAGTAATCTAAAAGCAAGCCGGGTTATACGAAGGTTTTCCTAATTAAGAGACGCAGGCTTTCTTTCAGAATGGTAACTGATCTTTATTTCTTTATGTAATCTAAAATCAACCGGGCTATACGAGGGATTTCCTATTTCAGAGTCGCAGGCTTTCCTTCAGAAGGGTAACTGATCCTTATTTCTTTCTGTAATCAAAAAGCAAGCCGGGCTCTACGATGGTTTTCCTATTTAAGAGACGCAGGCTTTCCTTCAGATGGGTAACTGATCCTTATTTCCTGCTGTAATCTAAAATCAAGACGGGCTATACTATTGTTTACATATTTGAGAGTCGCAGGCTTTCCTTCAGAAGTGTACCTGATCCTTATTTCTTTCTGTAATCTAAAAGCAAGCCGGGCTATGCGATGGTTTTCCTATTTAACAGAGGCAGGCTTTCCTTCAGAAGGGTAACAGATCCTTATTTCTTTCTGTAATCTAAAAGCAAGCCGGGCTATGCTATGGTTTTCCTATTTAACAGAGGCAGGCTTTCCTTCAAGTCCTAATTTCTTTCTGTAATCTAAAAGCAAGCCGGGCTATACTATGGTTTTCCTATTTAACAGAGGCAGGCTTTCCTTCGGATGGGTAACTCTTCCTTATTTCTTTCTGTAGTCCAAAATCAAGACTGGCTATACTATTTTTTTCATATTTGAGAGACGCAGGCTTTTCTTCAGAAGGGTAACTGATCCTTATTTCTTTCTCTAATCTAAAAGCAAGCCGGGCTATGCGATCGTTTTCCTATAGAAGTGATGTAGGCTTTCCTTCAGAAGGGTAACTGATCCTTATTTCTCTATATAATCTAAAAGCAATCCGGGCTATACGATGGTTTTCCTATTTAAGGGACACAGGCTTTCCTTCAGAATGGTAACTGATCCTTATTTCTTTTTCAATCTAAAATAAACCGGGCTAAACTATGGTTGTCCTATTGAAGAGACGTAGGCTTTACTTCAGAAGGCTAACTAATCGTTATTTCTTTCTGTAGTCCAAAATCAAGACTGGCTATACTATTGTTTTCATATTTGAGAGACGCAGGCTTTCCTTCAGAAGGGCAACTGATCCTTATTTCTTTCTGTAATCTAAAAGCAAGCCGGGCTATACGATGCTTTCCTCATATGCAGGCTTTCGTTCCGAATAGTAATTACGCCCTGTATCGTGTGTAGTCCTGAGCAGTCTAAAAGCAAGCCTGTGTACTGGATGGTTTCTATTTATACGAGATGCAGGTTTTCCTTCAGAAGGGTATTTGGGCCTTATTTCGTTGTATTGTTCTCGGTAGTCTACAATCAATTTGTCCCTGAAAGATAACAGTTATCCCTAGGCTTGAAGAGCTCAAGATTGCAGTGACCGGGAAAACATCATTCTCGATGTCTGTCACACATATCAGCAGTTCTTGGAAAGAGTCTGTTCAAGTGGAACTTAAATCTTATTAATGAAATAGAAAAGCAATGAGGATGATTCATATTTGTGTCCGTGGTATGATGAGTTCCAGTAGCAAATGTCAATTCTGGTGGACCAAGGAATATAGCTCATCAGAACAAAAGATATGGAAATAGCGATAGATTCGAAAGAGGCTCGAGACGTTTCGTCTGTAGGAAAGGAGTTCTAGGGTAAAACATAATTAAGCACTCCCAAGACAGCGATACCCTTTTGAGCTCAGGCAAGTGAGGACTGATCAACCCCAGCCCAGATATAGCAGCAATTAAATTCCCTCGGAAAACCCAGGCCGTTAAATGTCTATTAGCATGCTTAAAAAACAGAGATGTCTATCCAGATATGTGTATTCATTATAAGAACCACCACAGACTTTCTAAAAATAACAAAAATACACCAAAAAAAAAAAACGAAGAAAGCATTTAAAATTGAAAATAATGTTTTATTTACACCCAGTAGCCTGTGAGGTCAATCGACAAGATAAAAAATTCTGTAATTCTACCACAGTCCGAAAAACACACAAAAAAGTAAAAAATAAAACCTAAATAAATAACAGTGAAAAATAAATGAAGAATTTGTTATGTTTAAAAATAAAATTTCTTTAACCAATAATTTTTAAAACTATAACTTCTTAGAGTAACTTTTAGAAAGATTACATTATAAAGAATTCTTTTATGCAAATGAAATAATTTCGACATAATTCTGAAATTTTTCTTGGTTGCGAGGTAAACAAATTATACAGTAAAATTAAGAGTAAGTTTTGATTTTAAAATAATAAAAACTTAAAAAACACCTTTTGCATATTTATAAGTCTATGCTATATATTTAGAGATTCTTGATAAAATCCCAAAAGAATCTGAAATGTTATTGGTCCTGACCTGGCATCTCGGCTTCAGTCACTTTCCCACCACCGAAACATAGCTACCCTATGTCTTTTCTATAAATACCTTCATGGTAATTGTTCTGATGAACTTTTTTCTATGGTAGCAAAACTCTATTAATTTAAGCGCAGTACTAGATTGTTGGCCAAGTCTCATCAATTTATAGTTGAAATGGCTACATGTAACCGTAAGTTCTATGCTAACAGTTTCTTCTATTGCACTTCTCACTTGTGAAACTCTCTTCCGGTTTCTCGCTTCCCAGTCAACTTTGATCTTCACAAGTTTAAATGCTATGTCAATCGTTATCTCCTGCCGTCTTCATTTTTATTCTTTTTTTTGTCATCGCTTTCCTCATATTCTCTAACATTCAGTAACCTCTTGCGTCCTAGTGGCTTTATTGTATTGCTTGGGGTGAAATGATTAAAAAAAGACAACTTGCGTTTAATTAGCAAAGTAAGTATTGATTATTCTTGTATACAAGAATCTGTAAATAATACAGGAAAATAAAGATTTGCGATAAAAAAAACAAAAAAAAAAAAACCAAAAAAAACCACCCGTTCCGGTGTATTGAAAAGTAGAGCTTTCAAGACAAAATCTCTACTGAACGGGAGTTTTTAAATTAGATTAATATCATAATACTCTTCCGATATTGTATAGTAGTCAACCAAGAAGAGATATCAGAATTATGTCTTTTTGGTACATCCATACCAAAAATAATCTAATAGTTGCTAAAAGAGAAAATTAAATAAAATTCTTCTAAAAAAGATTCACATTCGAAAATAGCATTAAACTTTTTTCTGAATTTTCAAATATTTCTTTATTTAATAAAGGAAACTTTATTTTTGGAGTTTTATTGAATTATTTTTGATAAGGTGTGGGTTCAATTTTCCGTATGTTCACACTTGATATTGCATAGATTTTTATATAACTGTAAAAAAAATTGAACAAATAATGCCCCCACCAAATTAAAAAGTACACGGGTGATATCAAAAGTGGGAGATGGGGGGAAACATACCCCAAATATTTCCCAAATATAAAAAAAAACTACTGATAAAAAATAATTCATTATTGAATAAGTACTGAAAATTTCGTTGGAATTGGATAATTCCCTGATTTTTGGCAAATATTATAAAACAGCGGGTAGCGATTTTTTGCTTTCAATTCGTAAAAAAGCATCCATTTTTGAGGAACCTAATCTATTAAATATAGCAGTTACTGCAATGAGAAACTATATACAATGTAATAAAAATATGTCGCTATTATTAAAATACATGGATTATTTTATGCTCTGCTCTTAAACTGTAAAACTGTAGCCTGAATATCTTCCTAATTCCAAATGACACATGCAAAATCACTGAAACATTCAAAATGACGCATGCAAAATCACTGAGACATTCAAACTGAACCACATGAATGCGGAAAATGCGCGTGGTGCAAGGCTTAGCGTATTTATTTTGCTGTCAACACTGTTCATTTCCCCATGTGTTCGGTTATTAACAGCCCATTACACATGCAGCAGAATTCTTCAACAACCTTATTAAGGGTAAGGACCGATAACATTGTATATTCTTTTTATATTTTATACTGAATCTCTAAATACATAGCAGAAACACCAGGCCAGATGTAGAAGCAATATTTAAAGCATGGATTTGGAAAATCGGGGAGCTGAGTTCCAATTCCAGTCGGTTTCGTTATAATCACTTACGTACTAATACCCTGGGGACAAGTATGAATCCACCCCTTCTCTATGGGTTAATTAATATGATTTGTATCAGTCAATTAATATTATTCCACCAAATTCTTACAATCTAAAAAATTACTTTCTGTCTTTAAATAACCTGCAAAAGGTTGATAAACCGTAAAAAATAAATAAATCCATACAAACCTTCTACTACGTCTCTCTCCCTCTGGACAGATTTTACATTGACAGGATACAGAAAGTAGGTTTCATGGGGATTGTGAAAAGTAAAAAGTGACATCTTCCTTCTTTTATATACCGTGTTCCTTAAGGATATGTATGATTAGTCCTCTCCAAATTTAAAGCTCTAAGCAATGTTTGAGTTTTTACCATACCTCTTTGGCCCCGCTCTGTCATCCAATCACAAAAATTCATTACACACTTGTTAAGGAAAGAAAATCACATTATGTTAACATCTTTGTGAATCTATGTATATATTTTTAAAGGAATCGCTTGTGTTAAACGCGTTGCTCTGAATGGGGTGGAAGCTACCAATGCGTTTAGTATCCCTTCATATCGGAGTAGATAAGTTCGCCTATCGTTTGATACACACAGCTCCCCGGATCTTTTGAGTAGAAGTAGATGTTTATCCTTTGTTTCCTGTTTAGGATTGGGTTTCCGGTTCCTTCTAAATTCTACTTCAACTCTATACCCTTAACGTCTTCGCCTGAACTCTGAAATTTTTTCACTAATTTTTTTCCTCTCCCAATAGGAGTAGATAGATTCGCCAATCATCCGGTTCACGCTCCTCCCCGGTCTTTTGAACATTCGCTTATGTTTTCCAAACCACAGCAATCTTGACCTCTGCAAGTCTAGGGTTAATCGTTATCTTTCCTGCAAAGCCACATGAATTTCACTTCTTACCATTTCTTATGCTCATACCACACCATAGAGTAACACTCTACCTTGAGTGGCTCTTGGAAAAATCTTGATAAATTATTTCCCACCCTACAGCACTTTCATGTTTTCACTGCAAGACTCTCACTACTCTGTTGCTATTTCCATGGCTTGTGTTGGCTTCCATAGTCCCACCAGCCCTGACATTTGTAACTGGGACCTGCTGTGGCACATACACAAGTGTGAATCATCGTCATTATATTCCCTTAGTAAGAAGTATGTTCCACTTGGACAACTTCTTCCCAAGAACTAATGCTTTATGGAACAGATTCTTGGCAGGATGTTTTCCCAATCACTACAATCTTGACCTCTGCAAGTCTTGGGTTAACTGTTATCTTTTAAGGCATAGCCCCAATAATTTCACTTCTTACCATTTCTTATGCTCATACAACACCATAGAGTAACCTTCTGCTTTAAGTGGCTCTTGGGCCTTGTATTGGTAGAAAATTAGTTTAAAAAATAAAAAAGTGACACAAAATATCTCCTGAGTCTTGTCTTTTTGCTAGTTCTAATCCATTCTGCCAACCATTTACGCAAGCTCATTACATAGGTTATTCACTGCTTTTGTCTGTCCCTCTTAATTTCAATATGTCATGTGAGTGTCAAATTCTTCAAGCCCTCCTTCCCCATTATGTGCCCTAGAAATTTCAAACTCTTTCTGATTTTAATTATATGAGTCCTTTTTGTTTCCATTTTCCCTAAAACATTGCCCTCTTGTTCAATCCATAATATTCTCAGACAGTTAAATATAAAGTAGCTGTCCAACCTGAAAAAATATATTTTTCAAATAAACCTATTTTTCAACTTAGTACGAACTATGTCCCACAGCGACAACTTCTTCCCAAGAATTACTGCTTTGTGGAACAGCCTCCTGGTAGGACCTTTGTCGCATTTACTACAATCTTGAGTTCTTCAAGTCTAGAATAAACCGTTATCTTTCCTGTATAGCTTCAAAAACTTCACGTCTTGTCCTTTCTTATGTTCATACAATACTACACAGTAACCCTCTACCTTGAGTGGCTCTTGTGCCTTTTATTGGGTGAACATAGGTAAAAAAAACGGATTCTCTTTTATTTTAGAGAGTTTTATTAGCAAATTATATTTTAATTACTCTAGTAATACAAAACGAAAAACAAGATTTAGAAAATTTGATTCGAGTAATCTAGGCACGGTTGAGAGCTGAGCTTGAATTCCCTTTGAATCCATTACATTCACTTACGTGCTAATAACCTTGGGAAAGGGTATGAATCCTTTTCTTCTCTCAACCCCTCCCACCCCCCACTCAGCTATGGGTAAATAGCAGGACAGATCGGGTTCTGTAGCCTTGGATGGCAACTGATCGGAGGGCTGAGTTCGAATTGCATTTGAATCCATTACATTCACTTACGTGCTAATAACTTTGGGAAAGGTATGAATCCTCTTCTTCTACCCCAAGCTATGGGTAAATAGCAGGACAGATTGGGTTCTGTAGCCTTGGATGGCAACTGATCGGAGGCTGAGTTCAATTGCATTTGAATCCATTACATTCACTTACGTGCTAATAACTTTGGGAAAGGTATGAATCCTCTTCTTCTACCCCAAGCTATGGGTAAATAGCAGGACAGATTGGGTTCTGTAGCCTTGGATGGCAACTGATCGGAGGGCTGAGTTCGAATTGCATTTGAATCCATTACATTCACTTACGTGCTAATAACTTTGGGAAAGGTATGAATCCTCTTCTTCTACCCCAAGCTATGGGTAAATAGCAGGACAGATTGGGTTCTGTAGCCTTGGATGGCAACTGATCGGAGGGGCTGAGTTCGAATTGCATTTGAATCCATTACATTCACTTACGTGCTAATAACTTTGGGAAAGGTATGAATCCTCTTCTTCTACCCCAAGCTATGGGTAAATAGCAGGACAGATTGGGTTCTGTAGCCTTGGATGGCAACTGATCGGAGGGCTGAGTTCGAATTGCATTTGAATCCATTACATTCACTTACGTGCTAATAACTTTGGGAAAGGTATGAATCCTCTTCTTCTACCCCAAGCTATGGGTAAATAGCAGGACAGATCGGGTTCTGTAGCCTTGGATGGCAAATGATCTACTGCGAAAAGAATGGCAACTTACTGCAAGGAAAGAATCTGCCTCGTCAATCATGTATCTTTTGATACATGATCGCCTAAGCGTGTATCGCGTATGGCACATAACTGACTGGCAAATCCACTAGATTAGCATCAGGAAATTTTCGATATAGCATTTTGTTTATTTTGGTACAATGTTAAATGCATTCATTTTTATATAGTTTCAGTTTTATGATTTTTTTTCATAATTTTTTAGTTTCACCAGTTCAGACCTTCACTACAATACATGTCATGTTACTTCCACAGAGTCGAATCACCCTTATTTCTTCCGTATTCCTAATGTAAAAAAAATTCTAATTAGGTTGCTTACGTTTGGTTGTTTTGTTTTACGGCATGTCAAGCTTAATGGGTTATTTAATCCTGACAGGATTTTTATTACTGGTAGTATTTTTTTTTTCAAAATTTTATTGCTGGTAATATTTTTTTCCAAAATGTATTGCTGGTAATAATGTATTGATGGTAATAATTTTTTGTTCAAAAATTTATTGCTGGTAATAATTTTTTACAAAGTATTTCTGGTATTAAAACCTATTTTTACACTTTCATAGTGTTCTGACACCAGTTTGGGGGTTAACTATTTACCCATAGCTGAGACCCTAACAGGTGATACCACCCCGGATCAGGGTGGACCTAGGAGCACCAGTAATTAAGAGGTGGTTCCACCCTCCTCAAAACCTCCTGATCAGAGGCTTTACCGTTGGACGTAGTTTATAGTCTTACCCAGCACGCGGATGTAGTTTATCGTCATAGCCAGGATGGTTCTACTTAGACTACTCTTTCTAAACACCTGATCCTTTGTAGACTGCGTAAATTCTCCTCTGAGTGCTATAATTCAGACCTCTTAAAGTCATGGATCAATCGTTATCGATCCTCCTCATCCTCACAATATCCACTTCGTACTACCTTCTATTACACAAATATTTCCCATTCATTCACCATTACCATTCCAGTTGTAACACGCTAACTTGATTGGCTCTCAAGCCGTGTATTGGGTGAAATCTAGTAATAAAAATTATGACTATTGAATAAGGCATTAAAATTCCGTTATTGAAGTGAAAAAATTTATTCTGACTTTTTATGCTTTTATGTAAGCTGAGACCAGTTCCACATGAATATGGCCTTGTACCAGATACCCCAAGGTTTAACATGATTTTTTTCTAAAAGTAAAAATTACTATTTTTACTCTTCCCTTTATAAGCCAACAAAAAACTATGACACACTGTTATACGCATGCGTTTTATTTGAATCGAAACCCTCCATAGATACTTTGACAATTTTGCATGTTACTTGGCGAAGAGACAGTTAACAACAAGTGACCCTCATTGTTCTGAAAAATGTCTTGAAGTGGAATTACTAAGCATAGCATCCGAGCGGTACAGGGGAAACGTCCATGCAAAACTTACTAGGATAGTTCATCACTTCCGCGATTTCTTATATATTAAAGTATGGCTGATATCTAATTTTGCGAAGAGTTGTTTGGAATATTAAACTTTTTATCTGTGTCGCTGATTTTTTTTTAAAAGAGGAATAACTTTTTTCTTTTTACAGAAAAAGATGGCAAACAGAGAATAACGTCTAAGAACCTGAACAGTTTGGTTCAAAGCTAATACAAAAAAAGACAAATAAAATGGTTTTTATTGTTCTAAAAATTCTTGAAATGAAAAAAGTCTATGTTCTGGTTTAAATGGACAGGCGGATGAACTAAGAGATTAGTTATGTGTCATGCGTGGTACACGCGTAGGCGATCATGTATCTTTCGATACACGACTAACGAGGCAGATTTTTTCCCACAGTAGGTTGCCATTACTTTCTGCGGTAGACCAGTTGCTATCCAAGGCTATAGAACCCGGTCTGTTCTACTATTTACCCATAGCTGGGGAGGAGAAGAGGATTCATACCTTTCCCAAGGGTATTACCAAGTAAGTGAATGGATTCGACTGGAGTTCGAACTCAGCTCTCCGATTCCTCAATCCGAGACGCTATCCATTTCTCCAACTTTTTGTAAGCCTTTATTTCAATAGAAATATTAGATATAACATCTGAGGTTTCCGCTTATTGCAATAACAATAAGTTCGATGGAATAAAGCAGTATTTCGATTAAACTTTTGATTAAATCATTCTTTAGCATGCTCTCTGTTACACGTGAATATTGGATATCTGGAGTTATCAATATACTGTCTACTCGAGTATGTTACAAGTGAATATGGATTTCCTGTTACACCATAATGAATCAATCTATACTCAATACCAAAATGTTGCAAGTGAATATTGATTTTCCGCTTCTCATTTTGTTCTCATTAAGTTATAAACCTGCCTTGTCATTGTTCACTACACAGTTGATGACATGACTGGTATTTGCGAGCCGATGTAACGACGTATTGTACTTGGTACTATAAAGGGCTCCTCGAATCAATTATTGTTGTTTTATTTCCTTTCTTGCCAATATTACACCGGTATCATCATGAACTGATTGTGCTATACTTGCTTCTTCAAGCATTTTCGATTGGAAGCAATATTGTATCCGCAAGGAGTAGAGAGGTCTTATTCTCAAATAAATGCGGAAAATTATGAATAAACCCAAATACCGGTTCATTTATTCCTGTCCTCGATGCTATTCAACTTACCGGTCGCCATTTTCCTCTTCAGCGCAATCCTAAGAACTCATATTCTATTTTTATAAGAACTGAGCATGCGCAGAAAAAAATTATCTGTTACGCTGATTAGATGGATTCGAATCTGCTCTTTATAATCAATAAGAGAAACATCAAGAGAACACTGTGACCCCAACTCATTGCTTTGGGAGACCCAATCCAGTACGCACGCTGTTGAATAGCTATACAGTAGAGCCTGTGTCGCAGTTGAAACAGTTGCGTACTTTCTTCCAGGGCTATTAGACATACTTCCATTTATTATTATGCAGAGATTTTCACAGAAAAAATAAACCAAATCCGATATGCCTGTAAATATAATAAGAAATGAATAGTATATAACTACGACTGACTAGTTTGGGTGTGGATGCAAGGTTTAATATCAGTCACACCTTGTAATTAAATTTAGCTATAAGCGGATATATGCGGCGATAAGTAGGATGTGCAGCCAGTGTAATAGTGATTATCGGCTCGTAACGAGAAATCTACGAGCCAAGTTCGAACTCCGATCTAGTTCCTTACATTCACTTTCGAATGTGAATGATCCTTCAGTATCTGTCTCTATTTCTGAGATGAGGTATTATGTACACTATTTACATTATTCAGACTATTGTTCTCATCTTTGTCGCCATATTTATTACAACGTTTCGGCCTTTCAGTACCTGTCTCTATTTCTGAGAAGAGGTATTATGTACACTATTTACATTATTCGGACTATTGTTCTCATCTTTGTCGCCATATTTATTACAACGTTTCGGCCGTTGTACGGTCCGGCCTTCTTCAGGTGGTTGGAATGTCGAACTGTACCCAAGGACACATGGCAGAGTGGATAAAGGCGTTGGTTAGATCCAGTGACAGGACCCAAAGTGTGTGAGTTCAATACCCGGTTAAAGCAGTGGAGAACTTGGAGAAGGGAATTAACAGGAGATAACTGAATAACTTACATACATTAAAACATGGCATGTGGAACTAGAACAGTCTACCCCAGTGAGCGAAGAGTTCAGTTCGACATTCCAACCACCCGAAGAAGGCCGGAGCGTACAACGGCCAAAACGTTGTAATAAATATGGCGGCAAAGATGAGGACAATAATCCGAATAATGTAAATAGTGTGAATGATCTTTACCTTAAAATATTACAGAGAAGACATAAAAAAAGATTTCATACTGACGTGACAATTTAAAGTTTCAAAGAGTTTGGTTAGAACAAAGCAATAATTATTTCCAGAAAAATTTCTGATTCTACATCTTTAGAATTAAGATTAAGCCAATTTTTGAGGGAAATAATTTCTGACTTTACATTTTGAATATCAAAATTAGACCAACTCTAGGAATAGCATGAATTCATCTCTTCACCCTCAAGTGAATTGAACACTTTACCGTGTTTGGTAACCAGTTTACAAGGACAACTCTGAATTCGAAGCCGTATTAAGCATGGACATTTATCATTAGTAAATATACCGTATATACTCGCGTATCATGCGACTTTCGAAGACCTAAATTTGAAGTTAATTTTAAGATGATCACATCATACTTGAGATATAAAATTAGTATATGTACTGCTGGCCCAGGCTATGCTATTGACCAAACTATATCTTTACTGTAGTAAAAAAACTACAGCTGTATTTAAAATAAACATGATTTTGATAAAACTGATGTTTTACTTAGCTGTATCCAATAATATTGCAAGTTGGATGGAGAAATCGGAGAGCCGAGTTCGAATTCCAGTCAAATCCATTACATTCACTTACGTGCTAATAGCCTTGGGAAAGATATGAATCCTCTTCTTCTCCCTCCAGCTATGGGTAAACAGAAGGACAGACCGGGTTCTATAGCCTTGGATGGCAACTGGTCTACTGCAGAATGTAATGGCAACCTACTGCGGGAAAAAATCGATCTCGTCTGTCATGTATCAAAAGATACATTGATCGCCTAAGCGTGTATCACTCATGGCACATAACTAACTGAATATTCACATATTAGTATCGTATCATAAAATACAAACATAGCGAATATGCATCTTTTCTATTGTTTACGTTTATAAGATGTTTAGCTGTTTCACGTTCAGTTGTTTATGGTTGTACGCGTTTACGAAATGAGTATAGCGTTACTAATGATATTTTTTATCATTCTCTTTTACTTTTTTAACTTATTTAACGAGAACATGGAATAAAGAGATACAGGAAAAGTGGCTAGTCTATTGTAATTTGGTCTCTCAAAAAAGGAGCTCGTGTGTTACACTAGATACACGATAAAATCATTTTTATAAGTGAAATTTTTGGGTTCGCACGATACGGGCAAGACCGCCCGTTACACGAGTGTATACGGTATATGCAGGCGATATCAAGATATCAACGCTGAAAATCTACTAAAATCTAAATGGTCAGAGTCTGGAAGTTGATATCTCCTTTGAGCTTTACTCGTACAACTTAATCGGGGAGGAATTGGCTAATATAACGTTCAATAACTCCAAAAAGAAAACTCACAACGTTTCATTATCATATAGCAGACCCGTGAGTTTTCTTCAGTCATGATGAACGGTTCTGTCCATAATGAGGCTCTTTGCCTGGAACGTCTATTGGGACTCAGGTTCACATGAGACTTCAAGTGGAATTACATCCCTAAAGATGCAGCAAATAGGTCGGTTCTTTGTACCCGGCTCCAGGAAATACCTGATTCTTCCTACCACGCTCTATCTTTACAAGAGCCGGGTCAAAACCAAACATGGAATATTGCTGCCCTACTTTCCAGCCGCGACGGAGTTCGAGAGCGACTGCGCGCCCTTGTGGGTGATGGACTGCTTTCCACCCTTCAAAGCCTCTCTCACAGTCAAAACGTTTCTAGCCTCTCGATACTCTGTCGCTACTTTCACTGAAGACATTCCGGTGAAATACATTCCTTAGCTCCATATATCAGCCAACGCGTTTTCAAGAACACCCAAGACGCTTATGAACATGGAGAAGTTCGTCTGAAACTAAAACCCAAATCGACTACATAACCCCCCCCCCCCCCAGTAAAAGATTCAAATATGCAGTTTTACGATTTAAAACTTACCCAAATGCCTATTGTTGGAGCGACCAGCTTCCAGTGATATGTAACCCCAGAGCGAAACTACCCAAACAGAATCTGACGCAGAAGGCACCCCATATTGCAATACAACTGACTCTTGAACGATCTTGAAGAAGGTTTATTCAGACAACATTAAAAGCAGATCAATGAACTAAATGAGAATGGAGATTCTAAGTAAGAAACATGAAGAGAAGGGTTAGTAAAAGAAAACTAGACAAGGAAAGCCGGCGGAGTGGATGAAATTCTCGACATGATAAAAATGAAACCGCAAATAATGCTAAGGTCGTCATACATAGGCACTGTTTGCTGTTTACTTTCACACACACACAGACACACACACGCGCTCGCGCACACATATACATACATACACACACACAGACACACACACACACACACACACACATATATATATATATATATATATATATATATATATATGATATAAAAGGCTCAAACACTAATATTCCATGGTTATAATTTATTACATTGTAATTGTAATCACGATCCAAATCATCAGACCTACAAATTCAAAAAGAAATCTGAAAATATAAATTGAATTTGTAGGTCTGATGAATTGGATCGTGATTACGATTCCAATGTAATAAATTATAACCATGGAATATTAGTATTTGAGTCTTTTATATTATATTCTTGCTCTGTCCTGGACATTGAGTTCTACCTGGATTCTATCCTTTTGGGAATTTAAATATATATATATATATATATATATATATATATATATATATATATATATATATATATATATATATATATATATATATATATATATAATATGTGAAAATATATAGAAAATAGGAAGGAACTGGTTAGGTAAATAATCCAAAGTTCCTTAGTATTTTAGTTATTATTTTAAAAAAAAATAGTGCTCGATACAAAAGTAGAGCATAAATATAATCATTTATTTAAAAATATGATTCCAACTTGCGACATAAGAGGTCTCATGTTTCAAAACAAGAGCCGAAAACTTCAATATAATTATTTGAATTAAATTGAGTTAAAGTAAGCTCTGTTCCATCTTCAAGCGAAATTTTCATCACGATTCTTATGTTGAGCTTAAATAAATAAATAATATTGACACTAAAATATTTTACTTCAAATTCTAGAGGCTGTTGTAATAAAAGAGAAGAATCCAATATCAAGTAAGGTATCTTTCTCTATAGGGACTGTATTTTTGACACACGTACATAAAAATTTCAGTTTGACTGTTTATATGACGTCGCCTTGAGTAAGTTGATATTGATTCCATCAAACGTGAGAACTCCGGAATGAAAAACCATTTGCGTTACTATACACAAAACAATCTTTGGGGTATCATTCAAAGGTACCCGAGGAAAAAAAAATAATATAAAATAAAAGATGATATGACTTTTGGCAAATTTACCGATGAAACAAAACAACTTATTCGGAGATTTGAAAGATTTAATAAAAAAAAATAAAAAAATACTGTCCAAATAAATTAAAAAGAAATGCAAAAAGGAAAAATTAGTTGATTTATAAAGGATGTGCCTCATAAATAAGGCAGATTTGCGTCAAAGAAGAAAAAATAAGAGAATGAAAGACATGCTCGTCAACAGGACACAAAAGACGGAACACTGATAAAAAAAAAATTCAAAGATAAAACGATTGTATCGGATATATTTACCACGAAGAGAGCGGAAAAGCTGCAATAAAAAAAAAAAAACATGGAAGGACCAGAAATATTAAAGCCTGAATTGGAATCAGAACTGTCCAAATTGAACAGGAACATGACAACAAGACCACATGGAATTGGAACGGAGATGCTGGAAGCTTTAGATGATTTTGACATTGAGAAAATTATATTTTAATTTACATATTCTACAATGACTATGTAGCGGAAGATCCAAGTCGATTCATTTTCATAACACAGCTCAAGAAGCTAGGTTCAAACGAATGTGAAGCCTATCGGAAAATCAATCTAATGAGCTTATGATCCAAATTCTGATGAACAGAGCGCGCAGCAGAATCAGACAATAAACATCGCGGTTTCGTTAAAGACACTGGAACAAGAAATGATCAGAATATTAGAATAATACAAATGCAGAAGGATGTATACTTCAGAGTCTGTCTATATTTCTGAGATGAGGTATTATTTACATTATTTACATTATTCGGACTATTTTCCTCATCTTTGTCGCCATATTTATCCGATCCTTCAATAACTGTCTATATTTCTGAGATGAGGTATTATGTATATTATTTACATTATTCGAACTATTGTCCTTTTCTTTGTCGCCATATTTATCCGATCCTTCAGTATCTGTCTATATTTCTGAGATGATGTATTATGTACACTATTTACATTATTCGGACTATTGTCCTCATTTTTGTCGTCATATTTATCACAACGTTTCGGCCGTTGTACGCTCCGGCCTTCTTCAGGTGGTTGGAATGTCGAACTGTGCCCAAGGACACATGGCAGAGTGGATAAGGGCGTTGGTTAGATCCAGTGAGAGGACCCAAAGAGTGTGAGTTCAATACCCGGTTAAGGCAGTGGAGAACTTTCAGATGGAAATTAACAGGAGATAACTGAATAACTTACATCCATCAAACATGGCACGGGGAACTAGAAGAGTCTACCCCGGTGAACGAAATAAAGGGGTCAGTTCGACATTCCAACCACCTGAAGGCCTGAGCGTACAATGGCCGAAACGTTGTGATAAATATGGCGACAAAGATGAGGACAATAGTCCGAATAATGTAAATAATGATGTATACTTGTTTTATAGATTATGCAAAAGCATTTTGTACGTCACAAAGAACTGAGCTACTAAGTAGGAGTGATTTATTTGGGAAGGTTATTAGAACAATCCAAAACTAACTCTAGTAGCAAGGCTGGCCGGCATCTTGGTCAAAACGGTTAAATGTAACCGTCTTTTCTACTCCAACAACTTCTTCTCTCGCACTTCCTGTCCGTGGAACTCCCTTCCCCTTACTTGCTTCCCCGATGACTATAATCTTCAAATATTCAAGTGTAATGTCAATCGACATCTGACACCCTGAGCTTGTTCCCCGTCCTTCTCTGTATCCTTTCCTCAAACACGCCTCTTTACTCTTGTTCTCAATCCTCTGTAACCCCTTGCGTGCTAGTGGCACTCCCGCCTTGCTTGGGGTGAATTGCCTTTTTAAAAAAATACACAAAAATAGAAAGGAACGTAAGACAAGGGTGAGTCTTTTCACCGGATTTATTCAATCTATACAGCGAAGCGATTCTGAGAGAATTAGAAGTCCTCCCAGGCTTCAGTATTGGCGGCCACAATCTTAACAACATAACATGACACAGTATTGATAGCAAACACAGAAAGAAAACAACAGGAGCTGCTAGAGAATGTGGTGAAGAAAAACGAGAAGAAAAGACTAACCATCAGTTATAAGAAGATAAAATATATGTTTGTCAGCAAAAGGTACAGCCCAACATGCAAATTACAAATTGGAGATGTCAAAATCAAGCAAATACAAAAATTGAAATATCTGGGAAGTGGCTTAACAGAGGATGGAAAGTGCAACACTGAAATCCGAAGACGCCTTCCAAAAACTAAGTAAAGTATTAAGAAGTATGCAAATTTCATTCGGAACAAAGAAAAGAGTATTGGAGTGTTATGTAATATCGGTTCTCCTATATGGCAGTAAATACTGGACAAGTAGAAGAAGTGAGGTAACAGAAACGTGGTTCTACAGAAGGATGCTGAGAATATCGTGGATTGGTCATGTATGCAACGTCGAAGTTTTAGGGAAAATGGAAACAAAGAAGGACACTTAGAATCCAAAAAAGACAGTTGAAATTTCAAAATTGGACACAACAAGGAAAGCGGGCATGGTAAATCTAACACTAACAAGACATGTTGAAGGCAAGAGGGACATAGAAAATCAGCTTATAACCTACCGAGAGAGCTTTTGTAAATGGTTGACAGAACAAGGATTAGGAAAAATAGTAAAGAGACAAACATTGCTAAGAGCTACAAAGGACTGGCAGTTGTGGAGAACTATGATCGCCCACATCCTGAAGTGACATGGCACATAGAGAAGAAGAATTCCAGTCCTGACTTTTACAACTAATACCCAGCGTATCATGTACATTGAATCGACTCATCGTCATTCACTTCATCTTCCATTGGTGAAGAGGAAGTACCATTCACTTTCACAAAATTGTTGCATTATAGAATGGGCTCCTGAGGGGATGCTTCCTCGATCACTACAATCTTAACATCTTCAAGTCTAAGGTCAACCGTTATCTATCCTACATATTTTCATAATAATCACCTCTTGCTCGAGCCCTGTATGCCCTTCCAAGAATATCACTCTGTAACCCTCTACTTTGAGTTGCTCTTGTGCCTTGTATTAGGTAAACATTAATAAAAAAAATGCTTTGATGAAGCACATACTATACAATCATGGAGAAGGTTATAATCTTTTCAGTGACTGTATATCAGTCAGTTATGTGCCATACATGATACACAGACGATTAAGTATCTTTCGATACATGACTGACGTGTCAGATTTTTTCCGGCAGTAGATTGCCATTTCTTTCTGCGGAAGACCAGTGGCCATCCAAGGTTATAGAACTCGACCTGTCCTCGATGAGGTAGCTACAAAAAAAAAATTGTGATATTTTGGGGTGGGCGTTAAGTAAAAGCTCAAATTTCAATAACTGCAATATATTTGCTTTTATTTTGACAAAAAAATAAGCACTTAATTATAAAAAAATACTATGTCATACAACAGCATCATGTTTTATTTACGTCAATAAAACCACCACCTGCCTTAATTACTGCTTTACGAATTATTGGCATTCATTCCAACAGTTTTTGAAAAAAAAAAAGAAGTAGATAGCAGACCTTAATTCAATGGGAGTGAGGTCAGCAGATTGATTTTTTTTGATAATTTACAAAACTTTATTTCTTTTTTTGTTTAGATAATTTAGAAGAGTGTTTTGAATCATTGTCCTGTTGAAAGGTGATTTTTCCCCAGTTATTCGTAAACCAGATGGTATATCGAATGAGATTGTTTTCTTGATGTGAATCAAATACCCAGCCCTTTCAGTAATCTCTAAAACTCTAGTGAAAAACTCTTATATACCTATGTACCTATGAACACTAATGGGCATGTCCCAATCCTCATAAATACATTGGACACTATTGTAAGTGGTGGGAGTAATATGCTGTTTAAGTAGTCCACCACTAGCAGTGGTTTACCTACTTCACGCCGCTGGCGAGTATTTTATTTTATTGATGTTATAAAGATTACCATTTCATTTCCAACCTCCGTTTTGTTTATTTCGCATTTAGTAACCCGCTCTAGGTTACAACAAAAACAAAGTATAATGTTTTTCATACAAAATAGTCATAATTTAACAGAATGTATTGTGGACAGACGAATTCAAATTTGAACCTTTTGGATAATAAGAAGAGCCTTCGTCAGTAAAAATCACAACACTTGAAGAACTAAGACTGAGCAATCAACGACTGATTTTTGCACCAATCACTAAATCAGTTTGGAAGTTATATAACTCTCTTTAACCAATAGCCGTGCGAAGATTGAGATATCAGAACAAATGGGACCCGAAGTGAGCTGTTGCACGTCGACAGAAAGTGAGACTAGACCCATGGGTCCTAGGAGACGTGTACGGGAAGAGAGGGGCAGGTGAAAAGACTGAGTTTGTGAAAAAGCCAAATGGAACAATCATAATTGGAAAAATATATTTAAAAATTCACCTGAGAAAATCATCTCAAAATAGTAAGATTTTAAAATATCCATTTAATACATTCTATGATTTTTGGAGGCCTGGATAAACTAGTTGATATAATAATAGGACATTTTCTGTAGAACGTTTTAACTGATATAAGAACTAGATATTTCTCAAATTACTTTTCTCCTCGTTTAAAAGTCGCATCATTAATTTTGATGAAAAATAGTGCGACTCTCACATAAAGAGATAGTTATTGATATGTCAGAATTTTCAAAACTCCAAGCTGAATTTAAATGTTTAATATGCGGTCTGATCGGGTCTGGTGCTATAAAAGGAAAATTTAATCTGCTTCGAAGTAGTCCTCTTCTGAAAAGAAATACTTTATCCAGCATCGTTTCCAGTGATGGACGCATTTCAGGAATTCCTTTTTTGGGATACCGATCAGCTGCCTCGTCGCATTTTCTTGAAATTCTTCAGCGTTTTGAAATCTTGTTCCTTTCATGTGGGATTTGATTTTGAAAAGGAAAAAATCGCAAGGGAATATGGTGGTTTTCACTGTTGGAAGCTTGTGGTGGGATGAGACAACCACACTCTACAAGCTTTTCTTTAAAGCGCTGCTATAAATAACGGAAGTGAACGAAGAAGTTAGTGTGTATGCGTGACAGAGTTCAAGGTCAATCTGTGTCAAGCGGCTTCACTCTGCGTACTTTAGCTCCGTTACCATAGCAACAGTCTCGAATTGGTTTGATTAGACCTCTATATGCAGTACAGGCTGACTTTTTTGACTCGCCACAGCGAACTGAAAAAAAAAATGGAGATTTCCTCCAAGTGTTATTTGACTAGTTTATTCATGTCGTAAAAAGAACTGCGTTATTTCAGTAAAGTTGTAATTGTGCTGTACTTGGATAATATCAAAAATGGATATTTTCACCCCAAAATATTTATTCACCCCACAAAAAAAGCACTTATATTTACTAAAATTCACACCAAATTGTCCCAGAGTGAGGCTATTCCATTGCACTCCGGTTGGGTTGACCTTTGTGACTCAGGTGCGCTATTTGTGTGTCGTCAGCATTCGCGTTTACTCCAATAAACAAGCCAAAAACAGATTAATTTTCTTTTTTAAATTGTAAAATATTCCTTGTAAGTACCTCGAATATCATCCAGTCAGTTATGTGCCATACGTGATACACGCTGGGGCGATCATGTATCTTTCGATACATGACTGACGAGGCAGATTTTTTTCCCGCTGTAGGTTGCCATTTCTTTCTGTCTGTCTGTCCTGCTATTTATGGTTTAGAAGAAAAGGATTCATAACTTTCCCAAGGGTATTAGCATATAAGTGAACGTAATTAATTTGGCTACAATTCGAACTCGGCTCTCCGATTGCTCTATCTGAGCCGCTATCCATTACTCCACCGTGCCTCCTAAATATCACCCCCCCCCACTTACCAAATATGAATAACTCCTTGATTTTTGATAGTTTTTCATTCTGAGGGTTGGAGTTTCTGTGAGGCGAGCTAAACAAATTTTGATTTAAAATTTATGATTTCAAAAGAGTGCCAAAAATTTTATAAAATAAAATAAACTCTGATTTAAAATTAATAATTTCTTGGGGGTGAGTTAATATTTGCAATAAGTAACTTCACATCATTTGGGGTAAATTAACAGAAAAAAATCCTCAAAAACTGTGTTACATTTCATTTTTTGGCTCCATACTTTCTAAATATTGAACTAAGCATTCTATTCCTTGAACATAGAATTATGAAATTTGGTCATGTTTCACATGATATAAAATATGTGATTTGACTCTCTTGACAATCAAATCAAATTGCTAGCAACAATAAGCGGGTTCCTCATACCCTTGGCCATATTAAGTGACGCTTTGTAAATAACGATAATAATGAGAAGTAAAATAACGGTTAACAGCGCAGCAAATGGAATTAGCGAACCGGGTTCATATTCCATTAGTGGCAGTTTGTATTCAATTAAGAAATCAGCTAAATCGGTTTAACTGTTCTCTCTCAATCGAACACCAGAATTTTATACAATGAAAACGAAAGACCATATAAAAAAATATATAACAATTAAAGCTAATTACGTTTAAGCCGAACAATCACTCTTTGTGCTTACAAAGCGATGGCTGATAGGACTTAATACAAATAAATTCCAACACCTATAAATTAAATTCAGAATTAACCTTCCTGAGTATCGAGAACATGTCTTAGTTACAAGCTTGGGCAGTTTGTTGCTTTTTTTAATAAATGTTCAGCTATTGCGGAACAAGTTGTATTCGCACTCCTATGTAAATTATCTACCTTGCTTTTACGAATATTGGCTGGCACGTGCTGCTTGATCCAACCTTTGACCCGTTCCCTCTACAGAGTCAGCGTTACACTGACATTTGAATTGTGTACCGAACTGATATGATGGGGAAGCAGGACATATTTTTCCCATGCACCTGATACATACATCACCAATCTACAATTTAATATTTATTTAATATTATAATATTTATCATTTATATAATATAATAATTGATTTATTTAATATTTATTTATTAGATCTTATAAAATACCAAAATCGAAATCCTAATCCAGAACCTTCTCACTCTTTGGTGAAGGAACCCCGACCCGATCGACTGTCTTCAGGTGTGTAGCCGTACACACCACGCTTGTCCAATTGCGGGTTGGTGAGGTTATTCAACCGGTAGTTGGGGTGGATTGCCGTTGACTCTGAATATCCGGTCTGTAACATTTCTTACTTTTGTACTACTGGCACTACACTTAGCCACCTCAAGAGACCATAGTCTGGTAGGGGAGCCGGCTTAGTCGCCGACCACTCAACCACTCAGGTTTTGAATTCACGGTTATCCTATTCCTAGACTGGTGTTTAATAATAGCTGGGAGACAGGATATGAATTCACACTTTTTCTGCAAGTAAATGTAAAGAACTCTACAGAAATTAGAATTCGACTCTCCGATTCCAGCATTTGATTGCTCCACCATTACTCCCTTGTAAAACTATAGGAACTAAATATTATTCTCCGTCCCAGAATAGCTGTTACATTTTGTGTATGAAATATTTTAAAAAATGTAGCAGCTTTTATGGGACAGACGTTGTGTTGATTTTTCAGCGAACTGTTCTTTGGACAGGTTTATTGAAAGAAAAAAAAATGATAATGATATCTTTGAGACAAAAGCATTTTATTATGCAGAGAATTTTCCTCTCATCCGCTTTCATCTTTGGATTAGAAAGGAGCATTTCTTTCTTTTCAGTGTCCTTTTCGGGGAAACAAGGCGGCTGCAAATACAGAACAACATTCATAAGACGACTGATGTTTGCAAGAGACTCTCGCTGATTCTGCGCACTACCAACCAGATTTATCTTCCAGTGTTTGTTACGTTGTCTTAATCCAAGAATCCTACGCCAATCTTCAAACATCGATTATTGCTTTCTTTGTAGAAAATAATCAAAGACTGTGGAGATCTATAGAAGTTTTAAGACTAAAGCTATCAGCGGAGGAAGGCAGGGCGTCTGAACGACGTCAATCGCATGTAACTGGATAAATTCAATCGTAGACGCCTACCATTGTGTCGCATCTAATATATCGGTCAGATAAAGACTGTATGAAATGTCGTTACCAATAAGGTTTAAATATTGACTTGCTATTTACAGTATCGCCTTATTAGCCCGGTGTCCATCAGCGCGTTGGCTGCTTTCCAATATCTTGCCTGTCAGGAGGCTTCACCTATTTTTATTTATTTATTTATTTTTTTTTTCACGACTGGCTGAGCGTATTTCTCTCTTCTTGGCAGGAGGAAAAGAGAACGTGATGGATAACAGTCTAGTTGCTGGCACACGCGCGCACACACACACACACACACACGCGCGCAGACATTAGCTGCCTCTGCTTCCTCCTTCTTCCTCGCCTGTCCGCATCAGTTGTTATCAGTACGCTCGTGTCGCCCTAATATTGATTTCTTGCTGTTTGCGTAGATCTGCCAGTCTCCAACGGACACTACTCCCTTTCTGCTTTTTATTCGTAGCGTTCCTCGCCAGAATCTTCATCTGATTTATGCTGTCTCCCTTTCCTGATTGTGATGCATTCGATTGGGAGGGCAGGGATCGCTTTAAACTCGTCATTGAGATTAAGGTGAGCCTATTCAGCCCCGACCTATGCATAATGTTCACCAGAATCAATAAAACAGAAAGCGGTCGTACAGGAGACATAAGCATGCGCACTCGCTATATAATTAGTTCGATTAATACATCTTCACTGCCGCCATGATTAAGAATCAGCTTTACGCTTTAAAATGTATAATATTTGTGGGAAGAGCTATTATAAGCTTTATTTAGTATAATTTCTAGACAGTAGATCATATGACTCATGGAGGTTTTATGTATATATAAAGAGAACGACAGAAGAAAAAAAGATTTAGAGAGAAAGGCTTAGCTATTACTTTAAAGAAAGCTACGTTTGGTTCTAATTTAATTCTAACCAATAATAATGTTTCCCACTCTTTCATTTTACACCGAAGAATAGTAATATAATTACACCAGTATGGGTGTCATATTTGAATGCTTTCAGTGAAACAAGATGGCGTCGAACACGTCAGTTACTGAGAGCATTTATTTGGAACTGATATTTACCTAAAGGTAGGCATTATGAATACCATAGGCTATACACATCACCCTTGCGGGAAAAGTAGAGTTCAGATAATCCAGCGAAGGAACGAAGATTGATTTTCTTGAAAATCAATCCGGTGAGAAAGAATAACGTAGCCTATGGACATATTTTTTTCTTTACCAATTCACCTGACAAATATCAACCATTCGTTCCGTTTCTTTCTTACTATCTTCTTCCTTCATTCAGTCTCTCCATCCATAGAAATACAGCGTCTCTGAATAGTTCAGAGACAGTAAATTGCGTCTTTTTCAATGATTCAAATAAAAACGATCTTTTATACTTCAGTCCGGAGGACACGGTCATTAGCGGTTACGCTTGGGTAATTATAATATTCGCCTGGACACCGAATATCCATGAATAGAACAACTTTTTCTATATTATATTAAAAGAAGTGATTCGGAGCTTACCGCAGTATTTGGAATCTGGCAATACTTCAGACATTGGTTATTTTATTCCCTGGAAATTCACACGAAAGAAGCAACATTGTGTCATTCTTAATCATGTAAGGTTAAGGATATGTACATATATTAAATAAGTATATGCCACATTTTAAATGTAGAAAAAGTCTCGTATATTTTTTATGTGAATATCAATGTGCTGTTATAATCTGGGCCAAATTGTATGCACTATATTCTAGTTAATTGGTCCGCGGAAATGCGTTTTATTCGTTTTTATTCCTCGAAATAAAAAACGTCGCTTTGTCCACGTAGTCCAATTATCTTGGAGATAATAAAATAAAATGAAAAGAGTAAGACATGGTGGTATAAAAGAATTCTTTCAATGCAATAAGCATTCATTCGCTATTTCTGTTTTATAATGGTAACAGTAAAATATACTCGCATTGGGGTTCAGCAAGTAACCTGAAGATATTCTTTTTTTCAGATATAACAGTTCTTTCATTTTCTATATGTGCATTTTCTTTGAGTGTGTTCGGCTGATTTTGGAAAGGAATAAAAAAAAAATGCTGTCGCAAAGCAGGAAAAAAAGTAATGTCGCTTTTGCAGAATAGAAAAGTGCATTGATACATTGATTTCTCATTCAAAACTGTAGTGGAACATATATAAAGTCGTTGGTAATGAGTTCGAAATTGTGTTCTACCTTTTCAAATTTATGTAGTTAAAATAATAAAAATATGTCTTTCCAAGTGTTCAAGTTAGTTAATCCATTGAAAAAATAATCTGCAATATTATTGCTCCTGGCATGGTATCTCGGCTTCAGTCATTTTCCCACCGCCGTCACGTAGCTTCCCTCTGCTTTTTCTATAAATAATGTCATGGTAATTGTTCTGATTAATTTTTCTGGTATTTTATTCCCCACCACCACAGACAAATTGTACATATGGGAATTAGTTAGGACTACAAAGAGATTTTAAGGTATTACGGTGTCTGTAGTAAAAATGATAAGTAAGAATATGTTGTTTTGGTGTAAGGAATACTGTGGTATGTTTTGGACAGATTGAAGACTAGCCTTCCTCTATCCCCCCCCCCCACTTTTGGCCTTGTGCGACATTTTTGTATTATCACAATAAATGTTACTTTCCTTTAGATTGGTGCCAAGGTCTCATCATTTTACAGTTTGAAATTGTTATATGTAACCGTAAGTTCTATGCTAATAGTTTCTTCTCATACACTTCTTGCTTGTGGAACTCTCTTCTGGTTTCTTGCTTCCCAGTCAACTTTGACCTTAAAAACTTGAAATGCAATATCAGTCGTTATCTACTCTCGTCTTAATTCCTGTTCCTTTATTGTTCGCGTTCCTTAATTATGCTTTTTCCTTTCATATTCTCTCACACTCAGTAACATTTTGCATCTTAGAGGCTTTACTGTCTTGATTGAAGTGAAACCATTTTAAAAATATAATGACGTAATGAAATTGTCCCAAATGCCTTTTAAAGAAAGCAATTAGACGATCTACTGAAGAATCTCACTTTAACAGTAAAACATTATTTCGCATCGAATTTTTTTACTCGAGTAGAATTTTCTTTCTTCCTTTAAGGAGGCTTACGGCAACATCACGTTGAAGCACTAATTCCCGTACGATCATCAAAGTTAAGCAAAGTCGAGCCTCTTCAGTACGTAGATGGGTGACCGCTTAGCAATATCAGGTGCTGTAAGCTTGGAAGTGCGGGTGGTGTAATGGATAATGATTCGAAATTGTTAATCGGAGGGTGGAGTTTCAATTCCCGTTGGGTTCGTTATATTCACTTAAGGGCAAATATCATTGGGAAATGTATGAAGACAAATCTCCCCCTCCCACACACACACCAGCTGTGGATTAATTAGTAAGACTTGCATCACAAAACCATTGTTATTTAAAAAAAACCCAAAAAACTTACAATCTAAAAATAATGTTTTCTGTCTTTAAATAACCTGCAAAGTGCTGCTAAGCCGTAAAAACGAGTCAATCAATTTTTCTTTAAATCTTTTTTTGGGTGACTATTACAGCTTTTGTTGTGGTTTTTACTGTTTGTTTATCTAATGTAATAAAGAATATCCTCATCAGAAAAGAAGAATATCATTTTTGAAATGTTTTTTAAAAGATTTATTAAAAAGAATGAAATCGAATCTATGAACTTTACATTCGACAACTTTCGTGGTTTATTTTAGTATAAAATTACACATATATTTACTAATTATTTTTTTCTGGTTCTTATAAATTATTTTTAACACATCCAACTAAAAAGCATAAGGTTAATTTTCACTCGCTATACTGTTATGCTCATGATAAACTCCGCATTATTACGGTGGAGTAATGGCTAGCAGCTCAGACTGAGGAATCGGAGAGCCGAGTTCGAATTCCAGTCAAATCCATTATATTCACTTACGTGTTAATACCCTTGGGAAATCCTCTTCTTCTCCCACCAGCTATGGTTAAATATCAGGACAGATCGAGTTATGTTACCTTTGATGGCAACTTGTCTACCGCAGAAAGAAATGGCAACCTACTGCGGGAAAAATCGAAAGATACATGATCGCCTAAAGCGTTTATCACGCATGGCACATAAATGACTGAATGTAATCTGGATTATAGGTACTTTTATTTTTGGCTTAAGACCTGATGTTACATGAAAGAATTTGTAAATTCCGAACAGTGTAATCAGATCTCTCTTTTTTCCTTACCCACTCTCCAGATACGTTTGGTAGCAAAGAAACTAATCGGTTATTAAACCTGAATAATGAAAGTTCGAAAATGCCAGACAAACGACTTATAATGGCAAAAGATTAAATGCCAACACTGACAAGGAGCGTGTCTAATTTTAGCAAGCTAGTTTTACAAAGTATTACTGCGGTAGAAAATTCGGTTCTCAATTGGTTCCCCACGCCGGCCAATCCTAGCTACACTTGGTAATTATCAAGAACATTAAGAAGGTTAAATTCACAATGATATTTTAATCGCCATATAATCGGTACTTATAAAGCATGGACAAATAAGGAAGAACACGAATAGGTAGAGAACTGAATAACTAGAAAATTAACATTCGAAATCACATATTTTTAAACATGAACTCGAACACCTACCACTGGTATCATAAATAAATAACATTAATAAATACGTAATTATCTCAATAATGAATCTTGCTCCATTTTTAATGTCATGTCTCTTCAGGACATAGGCGATTATGGCTCTCTACAGACTCCTTTTTATTAGTTGTGACTTTGAGAAATATAGTAGAGTGATTTCTCGTTGTCTTCTTGTTGTTTTTAAATTCAGGGTAGTGCTTCTTCTAGACTGGCTTCCACTCATGGCTAGAGAGCCGGGTCTGCTCATTGCTGGGGTAAGGAGCCATGAATTTCCCACGGGCTTTAGTGTAAAATGAACGCAGTTGACTCAACCGGAATTTGAACTCAGCGCACATACACATCCAGTTACACCTTTAAGAATTATATATGTCACTGCATTCGCTGAATGACTTCCATGCTTCTGAGTAGACAAAATGTTGTTGCACTGGAAGCATACTGATTAAATCAAGGCACACATATAAATTGACATCTCTTTCTCTCTCTCACACACACGCATACACACACAAACACACAAACGCACACACAAACACACACACACAAACGCACACAGACACATATATATAATTGGACATCTCTCTCTCCACACACACACACACACATACATACAAACACACACACACATATATATATATATATATTAGTTCGTTCACATCTATTTCAGTCTGTTCATATCTATGTGTGTGAGATCTGCTAACTGATATGAGTTTGTCATACATATATCATCTTCTATGTACCGTATACCTGTAGGGCGTGGTCGTTCATGGCTCACCGCAACTTCCTATTCTTTGTAATTCTTAATAACGTTTATTTTTTTCTTTCTTCTCAACTCCTATTTTACCATCCATTCACACGAGTTTGTCACATAGGTGGTTCCTTTTGCCTTCAATGTGTCCTGTGAGCGTCACATTCTCCAAGCTGTCTTTCCTCATTATGTGTCCAAGAAATTTCAACTGTTTCTTTCTGATCTTAAGCATTATTGCCTTTTTTGTTTTCATCTTCCTGAAGATTTCTTCAGTGCTTACGCGCTTCGTCCATAGTATTCTCAGCATCCTTCTGTAGAACCACATTGTCATTGCCTCAAATCTTCTCTTCATTTGTAAGGAAATCGTTCGACATTCATCGCTATATAGGAGTCTTGATATGACACAAGAGTCCAGCACTCTTTTCTTTGCTCATAATGAAATTTTCCTATTTCTTAATACTTTGCTTAGTTTCTGGAAGGCACCTTTTGCTATCCCAATGCGCCTTCGGATTTCGGCGTCACCTTTTCCAGTCTTCTGTTAAAACACGTCACAGAAATTTAAACTTCTGTACTTGTTTGATTTTGACATTATCTAATTCGTAGTTCGCAACTGGGGCTTTTTTCTCTTGCTGGCAACCATATATTTCTTTCTTCTTACCATAGATAGTTAATCCTTTCTTTCTGCTTTCTTTTACTATCAAAGGAAATTGTTTGAAGTACATTCATTTTACCCTTTTATAGATTATTTGCTCTCAGCCTATCTTTCGCAATTGTATCATCAGTTACGAAGCTTGCCTTAGTCCTGGTTCAAGGAAACAATTATGGAGCACTCAGTGAGAATCAAATTCAACACTCAGACCAGCTGACTAACGATTACTCCACGCTGAGGTGCTCTCTAATAGAAAACTTAACTTAGTTTCAGAACAAGGCCATAAGTATAGGGCACCCAGTCAGAATCTAAGTCGCTACACAGTGATAATAGTTGACACAACTGAACTCGACACCCATTACTCTACGGCAAAGCGTCCAATGAAACTGAATTACAGTTTGTGTAAAACATGTGTTCTTTCAACAAACATGTGAGACTCTTTTATCAAATAAGTAAAAAAAAAAAAAATCGGAAGCATTAGAATATCTAACCTTCACCAGCATTGAGGAAATTAAATGCACCATCAATGGTTTGATGCAAAACCAGTGAAACGACAGGGTTATTATAAATGAAGATCACCAACGGCTCATAGCAGCTTGATAAGCAAAATAATATAGCGAAGACGTTAAACAAAAGAGACCACTTGAAATTTGAATTTTAGACAGAAATGAAATTGTTAATTTTCGTTTTTAAGTTCTCCTCAATCAGCTCAAAGTTACAGACGTAATTTTTGCATACGTTATCAAAATAATTGACCATTGCTAATTAACTATTTCCAATGTGTAAAAATTGCCGACCATTACCGTGTTGGGGAAAACAAATAATATTTTTTAAGATCGTAGTGTTAACGATCTTCAGAAGCTTGGTAATATACACATGTCCCTAGCTGTTTAACTGTGACTGTTATCCTTGTGTCATACTTGCAAAAGCGCAACCTCTTCTGTGTGCTTAGAATCAGCCACAAATTAGTACCAACAAAAGGATTGTTCGGGAAAATACTTTTCAGAAGATGAAATAAAATCATGAAAGTGTTAACGAAAATTTTCCTAATATTTTATTTTAGGTCAAAACTATATTCGTTGCAATCAGTCAGTTTTTCCTTTGACGTCATTTCAATCCTTTTTTTTAAGTATAAAGAAAAATTGAGCCCTACGATAGTAGATTTGGCACAGGTTTGCAATTAACATGTAGCACTGCAAGAGTACATGTGGGCGTTGTCAAAAATGGTCCCGTTCCTGCAGCACATCTCTTTTTGGAACGCCACCAGCATCTGGGACTGAACTTGATTCGAGCCTTTTAATTGCAATGAGGTGGTGTAGTCTGTGGAGACGTCTCCGTGGAATTTCAAAGAGATGCAACGAGGAATCTGAGATGAACAACTACTAAGAAAGAAGTTTCAGTTATTGCTCAGGAACAAAAAAAAAATAATTGATCAGAGGAAGAATTTGATCTAATTTGGATAAAGCTATGTTCACTTCACAAACGAGAAATGATCTGATGAACATGAATTAGCAAGGAACAGAAACCTACTGCGGTCTTAGTTATTAACTGCTGCTGAACAAATCATGATGGATAACATAGTTGAACAGAGCTGGCGTGAACTATCTCATTTACAAAAGTGCAGCGCGTTTATGTTGAAACCGGTATTTGAGACGAGGCAGCCTGGCGCCGTTATAAGACTACAGCTTAAATCAAGCAGGCAGACATATTTTTTTCCTTAACGCTCCTCCCCACTCTCTTTCCCGCTCGCTCTCTGTCTCACTCTCTTCTTTGCTAGCTACTATTCTTTTCTCCCATTACTGAAATGGCAATGTGACTTATAGCGCTGAAGCAGAAGAGAATTGAGGGAATGGCGTGTTGGGAGGCGGAGAGGGGAAAAAGTATAACGGGCGCCAGGAGTATTTATATAAATGTCTCTCAGTTCGCGTTCAACATTATTCTCCCTTTCCCAACAACCACCAAGAACGGCATAAATAGCAG
Source organism: Acanthosepion pharaonis (assembly GCA_903632075.3). NCBI lineage: Eukaryota > Metazoa > Mollusca > Cephalopoda > Sepiida > Sepiidae > Acanthosepion > Acanthosepion pharaonis. Next base: position 1,318,078 of record CAHIKZ030003863.1, on the reverse strand, counting down.
CAGCAGCAGCAGCAGCTGCTGCTGAGGCGGCGGCGGCGGCGGCGACCGAGTGAGTCATTTCCTATCGACATTCCAAACCTCGCTTTGTTCATCAACATCCCACTCCCTCAGCCTGTGTGAAACGTGACGTGACTCATAAATGAAGCCTTAAAGGAAACCTCACTACCACCGCCCTTGCATCTGTATAAATAGATTACGCTTTCTCCTCCCCTTCCTGCTACTTCGCCCATTCCTCTCCTCCTTCTTCCCACTCCTTCGCTTCGTTGTAGTTTCTTTCCCTTTCAACCTACGCGTACCTTTGTAATCGTTTAAACTTTGCGCTGACCTGTTTCCAACCATACCATTGAGTATGATAAGCGATGGCAAACAGCCAGCCAGCCAACCTATGATTGAACAAGGACCAACGTTACTAGCTGAGGCGCACACACAGACACAGTCGTAGACGCTCACCATCGGAGCAGTCCAATTTCTGTTTTCGGTTGCTATTCAGCTTTCTTGGCTGCTTGCCAACAGTCTGTTATTATTTCCTAGCTGCCTATTCACTACTAGCCTCCGCTGTTTCCCAGGCAACGATAAATGGAATGTTCCATGCAAATAGGTTTGAAGTGAGTCGTGTGCAACGATTCTACATATACAATTTTGAAAGACATGTAGCCTATATCATGCCTCTCCTCGTATGCCACTCCTATTTATAGAGTGATATACAATCTAAGAGTCCCCGCCTTCTTCCGTCTTGTAGATTATTCTCCAGAATGTTCTTTTTGAAAAACACTGATTAGGGCGTACATTTCTAGAGAATCTTTTTTCTTGCTGAATTTTCAGCCAATTGCTATTACGCAAATTTATTCTTTTTATGACTGCTCCTACCGACATTTTTTTTTCTTTTCTTTTTTAGGTGTGGGGGAGGAAATTGATTTTATGGAGACTAGGAACGATACACTATTGCTGAGAAATGAGAACTCCCCATGTCCCACCATCGGTTCTTAGACATAAATTTTATGGATGATATCGATCGAAATTGTTTCAAATGTATAGTGAGACAAGCGTATCATCGTGTAGCATCTTGAGATTAGAATGAAGTGGTACTAGATCTTGGTGTTCGTTCCCAGGTAATAAAAAAAAAAAAAGATTTCATATATTGATTTTTCACGACAGAGAACTCTTCTCTATTTGGGAGATTAGCATAACAATATCCCTGCCTCGTTCTGGTACAGTCTGACCTCGTGCTGTGCTAAGTTAAATAAACATCGAGATGACTGAATAAAATTAGTTCACCTTCTCGTGTTCTATTATCTAGAATAAATGTCTTGAAGGCAAGGTGTTCAAAATGGAAGACAAAGAGAAAAGAAAATTGCACTAAGGACAGGCGAGTATCAGATCATGAAGAAGTGGAGGTTGTCAGCGAAGCATTACAGTCGATAAGGTTAATTGTGACGCTAACTTGAATTTTAAGTCCATATATGGCGAGTCATAGGTTATTTATAGAAACTGGAAAGAGTATGAAATTTAAAAGATAATGTGATGGCGTCGGCAACAACTAAATGATGATGCTTAACAAAGCTGTCCTACTTATTATCAGTATAGTGATCAAATCTCATTGGGCACTTCTCAACAGTGTGAGTTTGTGCTACACTAATCTAAAGACAGTAAATAGCGTTTTGTATTTATAACGAGTATCTTCTACAGATCAATTGTTAACAGGAGGGTCCCACAGATCGGTTCCTTTGTGTAGTGAGGTTTGTCTTCTTTGTTTGCCAAAATATTACCTCCCTGTGCCAGTCTTCTATTTTAATATATGAAGAGTATCTACACTATTTACATTATGGGAACCAGTAATAAGGAGTGCCAGAGAAAAGCAATAATAACAAAAAAATTGCAATATGAGCTCTGGTAAAAAAAGACATATATGATAACAGCAAAAATTGCAATATGAGCACTGGTAAAAAAATGGTTGCTGAAGATCTTAGGTTTATAATACCCAGAAATTCAAACACAGATTTCCACGTGGCATAGTGGATAAAGGCGTTAGTGACAGGACCCAAAGAGTGTGAGTTCAGTACCTAGTTAAGGCGGTGGAGAACTTGAAGAGGGAATTAAGCAGGAGGTAACTGATAACTGACATCCATTAGACATGGCACGGAACTAGAACAGTCTACCCCAGTGAGCGAAATAAAGGGTTCAGTTCGACATTCCAACCATCTGAAAGAAGGCCGAAACGTTCTAATAAATATGGCGACAAAGATGAGGACAATAGTCCGAATAATGTAAATAGTGTACATAATACCTCATCTCAGAAATATAGACAAATACTGAAGTGTATCTACTATAGTGTGATGGTCAGCAAATTTGATTTTAGAATCAATTAATTAATGTCGTACAATTATCCTTATTTGGCGCCCAGTGACTATGGCCCTGTGCCAAACAAAACTTTATTGATAAATATATTGTATATTTAATTTATGCATTTATTACGACGTGAGGTTTAAAATGATTGTCTCACAGATTAGTTCACTGGTGTAGTGACTTCTATCCTCATTGGGTACTCAAGTACTTTTACTTTGTGTCAGACTAAGGTAAACTTAGTAAATGCATAGATTTTTTTTTTCAAAAGAACACCTACTATTGTGTGATAGTCGCCAAGCTTTGCTCACTGGCCTGTTCATTAGTATAGTGAAGTCTATCCTCATTGGGTATCTAACTGCTGTGCTATGTGTAAGTTTTGTGTCAGAGTTGCTAATCATTTAATTCTGACCCCAAATAAAATTTCCCCAACAATCTTGTGATAAATGAGTGAAAACAAAAGGTTGAAATTAAATTCAAACCAAACATGAAAAGAAAAAAAAAAAGAACAAAGTTGTGATTTCAAATAAAGTATTAATAATTATTTTTAAGAAAGTGCTACAAAATGTTTGTCTCTGAAAATGGCGTGAAGTGTTTATTTCTTACTGAACAAGAAATTATAGTCCGAAAACTTGGACTTTGGATCCAAAAACAAACAAAAACAAACAAACAAACAAAAAAACTCGAAGTGTCAAAAGGACAGTTTTTCTCTCGACTCTGTTATTATTTTAAGTACCTTTACTCCTCGACAATGTTTATTGTTTTAAAAAACAATTATTGGAATTTGAATAAAACCTAAACATATGAAAGTGAATTCGTACATTTTCTTTGTTCTTGAAAACTGACAACAAAAATAAACATTATTTATTAGATTGTTTATTGGAATGGTTAGCAAAACAGCGGCTAATTGATTTGAACTTTATAAAAAAGGGCAGTATTTGCATTAGTCGGACTATTGTCCTCATCTTTGTCACAACGTTTCGGCCGTTGTAGGTGGTTGGAATTTCGAACTGAACCCTTTATTTCGATCGCTGGGGTAGACTGTTCTAGTTCCACGTGCCATGTTTGATGGATGTCAGTTATCAGTTATCAGTTATCTCCTGCTAATTTTCCCTCTGAAAGTTCTCCACTGCCTTAACCAGGATTTGAACTCAACTTATTTGGGTCTGTGTGACGGTTACACACCTGGCCCAGTGTCGGATCCTTTGGTTACGGCGTTAACGCCGCCCTCCTGGTCGCTCCTCCTGGGTCCAAGCGTGCCGCTCAACCCTTTGGTCAGATGATCACCAGCCTCGCCTTTCCCGATGACATACCTGGTCACTAAAGTATTTAACTTATACCGATCTCCGGTCTGTCTACCCACGCTGTGTTTAGATCTTAGACAGACGGGACCAGCAGGGATCGGGGCCGATACAAGTTGAGTCCGACGGGGGTGGCAAAACACAAATAAAATAAAAACTCACGACACCAAACAAAATTGCTGATAAAAGGGTAACAACCTTTTATTCTTAAAGTCCGTTACATAAAAACAAAATTGTTCTCAATTCCCGACCCGCTCACCGGACTATGGCACCAAGCTTTAGTATCATTGGAAAATGTCGAATTACCTACTTTCTAGAATCATGTATGTATGTCGGAGTGTGGTTCAGTTCGACACTGGGGCTAATTTCATCGATCATTCGCAGTTGATTCTTCTCTCCGACTTGAGTTGTATTTCTTCTTCTTCTCTACTTGGGCTGGAAGTTCTTCTTGTCTGAGGTTCTTTTCTCGCTGCCGTATTGAACTTTAACTGCAACTCCACCCAACTGATTTCGGACTGGGTCCTGCTTATATTGACGCCGCAACAAACCGGGGTGGGTCGGTCGGCGTCATCTGTTCTCGATAATTTTAAAAGCCGTACGATTAATTTTGACTTTCCATTATCGTTATTGTTTTCACCCCTAAAATAAATCTTCACAGTGCTCTTGGGTGGGCGGCGCATGTTATTTCTCTTAGTTCTCCATGTCAGGTGATGATCTCAACAATGTTCCCATCGAACCTCTTGTTTCTCTTTTCCGCAGCCCACGTGACCGCCTCGTCCAACAGTTATTGATCGAGGTTTTTTCCTTCTTCTTCCGCGGTCACGTGATTGTATTCGGACGAATTGTTATTGACCGAACACCCTCTCCCTTTGTTGGCGGGTGTGGTTACAGCATCGTGCTGGTTTTAAAAAAACAAAATCCGATTTCGCACCTTTTGCACGTACGCAAAATGACAATCCTTTGGACTTTGAAACAGCCCTCTGCTAATTAGTCTTGACTTTAGAAAAGGTTCTTTTCCGGGCGCCCTCTGTGGTCCAAAAACAATTGCTCTTCTTTTTTACTTCTTTGTTTTACCTGATAGTCGAAAATCTTAATTATCTAGGGTCGAAATATCTCTACTTTCTTAACGCCAATTTTAACAGGTCAATTCCGGTATATCGTTTTCACCAGTCACTTCCCCCAACCCAAAGACACTTTCTCTTTGACTAAAGTAAATTCATTTCTATCATTCTAATTTAAAAGTTACCTTTCGTTATTTTGATAAGAATTCTTCTACGAAAATGTCGGTCAGGATCAGCACCGACATCTCCACCTGTATTCTTTCAACAAAATTAAGGTCAGTCAGAGGCTCTGACCGACATCTGAAGCGGCCTGTTTTGATATCATGTCTTTTCCTTTCTTTTTCCTTTTGTTATTATCTTTCCTTTCTTCCTTTTTCTTTTTCTTTTTCCTTTTCTTTAGGATCGTTTAGCACATTCTTAGTGAATTATTTTCAACCCAGTTATTTTCCGTTTTAAAGAAAAAAAAAATTAACAACCTGTTTAATAAACTGAATAAGAAAAATTAACTCATATTTCTATGAATATTTCCAATAAATGCAATACTGTCACTGGATCAAAACGCCTTTATCCACTGTGCCATGAGTCCTTGATGACATCTGGTATGAACTTCTTCAGTATTATAAACCTAATGTTTTCAGCATCATTTTACCAGTGCTCATATTGCAATTTTTGTAAAATCATTGCATGTCTTTACAGAGTTCATATTGCAAATTGTTATCATTGCTTTTCTCCTGCAGTCCTTAGACTGTTCCCATATTGTATTTATTTCTATGTTGGTCGGCTCAGGAGATTTTTTGTGGCCTAGCATTTACCTAAATTTTTTTTCCAAATTGTTCCCCTAGCGATGATCTCAACATGATCCCAAGGGGGCACTGATCTCCTTCTCTCCATATGTGGTCAGCCACACCTGATTTTTCTACTTCCTCTCGCGTTACAGCTTTCTTTGTTCTTGAAGCCTTACCTTGATAAATGTCTCTCCTTTATATTCCTTTCCGCAGCTGCACGGGATAGCGTACACACAGTTTTAATTGTGTTCCACTTAAAAAAGGAGGGTCTTTTCGTGAGAGATACCTGTTGTCTACCCCAATGATCGAAATAAAGAGTTCGAAATTCTTGAAGAAGGCCGGAGCGTAAACGGCCGAAACGTGGCGACAAAGATACAGATGAAATGGTCCGACTAATGTAAATAAATAATACCTCATCTCAGAAATATTTAATAAATAAGGAGTTCCTTTATGGTTCACATATTTTATTAATTTACTAAATGTTTATAAATTTATAAAAAAAAATAGGTATACATTCACATTCATTATATGTTTACGTTTTATTAAAATTCAAATCATCGTTTTTAAAACAATAAACATTGCCGAGGAGTGACGTGAGTTTAAATAATAGCGAAGTCAAAAGCATCCTTTTGCCATTCCATTTTTTGTTTTTTTGGTGGGCACGAAAGTCCAAGTTTGCCTCACTAGAGAAAGAAAGTCATATCAATGCTGTGTATGTATGCACGTGTGTGTGGGTAGGTTGCAAAAGGGACAGTTGACTCTTTTTGACTGGACGATCTGTGCATTCGATCAGAGATCTTGTGTGCGCCTGTGTGTGCGTGTGCGCATGCGTACGTGTCTACAGCTTGGAGACGAATGAACGAACGAACGGGCTCAACCCTGGCTCTACTTATAAGACAGCGTTCCTTATACAGTGTAACCCGGATGTAAGAGACCCGGATATAAGAGAAACCCGGATATAAGAGATTTTTTTCTCTGGTCCCAAATTAGAGCCTGTGTTAATGTATATAAAATAGACCAAACCCGGATATAAGAGAAACCCGGATATAAGAGACTTCTTCTCCGGTCCCGACAACTTTCTTATATCCGAGTTACACTGTATGAAGATTAGTCGGATCAGATACCATTTTTTGTTTGTTTTCAGAGTCATTCTAATTGGTCCATAAGTCTAAGCCTTTTTTTGTTTTTGTTTTTTAAATAGAGTATAATTTAACCCAATTTTGTCGGCAGAATCCTTTAAAATTCAAATTAGAAGCTTTTATTTCAAAAGAAGTTTTTTTTGTTTGTGCGTTTTGCAATATTGTATATAAAAATTAACTCGATTGCCGTTAGTCCATTATTCTTACAATCCTATTAATGAGATTGCTTATGAATGAGTACACCATGTCTGTGGCCTTGTTCCGGTCTAATCTCAACTGAGCACATACGGATAAAGTAATGTCTGCCGAAGTTGCCGCACGAATTTTATTTGTTTTCTATTCAAATTCAGTTCGCACTATATTTTGTTATCAAAAGGCATTGGAACGTTTTCTTTCAATGTCAGTTTGAAAAAAGATCGCTTTTGATTTTACTGCGACACTTGTCCTGTTTGAGTGTACTTTTAAATTTTCAAATATTCTTTTTTCTTTTTACTCATTGTTATAACTGAACGTTGAACAACATCAGCAAAATTTTCGGTATACATGCTTTTTTGTTGTCCTTTTTTTTCAATGTCATGTCCGTTCAAGGCGTAGGCGATCATGGCTTTAAACAGATTCCTTTTCATTTATTTATCTCTGAATTGCCATCAGTCGTAGTAAAAGATAGTGGACACCCGTTAATTTCTTCATGGTTTGGAATTCAGAATTTGCTTCCTCTTAGACTAGTTGTCAACCAAACCTAGAATGCCAACCAATCCGAAAAAAGGGAAATTCTGAATTCAAAATAAGAAACCGCTACATTAAAGAAGGTATGACAAGTCAAAGAAAATAAAGAAAAGGAATATGTGAGTTGGCATAATTGCCTGCGTTCTCTATAGACAAGAGATCAAAATGAAATAAATATGCCGATCGCCTACGCCCTCAAGAAATATTGAGTTAGAAAAATAATATGCGGGTAGCCTTTTCGGATACGTCCTCAATAGACATGGTATTAAAAAGAAAGTAATATGTGGGTAGCCATGATTGCTTACGTTCCCAATAGACATGGCATTAAAAGAAAAAATATTTGAGTAGTCAGGTCGGCTACGTCCACAATAGACATGGCATTAAAAGAAAAGAATATTTGAGTAATCAGGTCGGCTACGTCCTCAATAGACATGGCATTAAAAAGAAAGGAATATGTGGGTAGCCATGATAGCTTACGTTTTCAATAGACATGGCATTAAAAGAAAAAAATATTTGAGTAGTCCGGTCGGCTACGTCCTCAATAGACATGGCATTCAAAGAAAAGAATATTTGAGTAGTCAGGTCGGCTACGTCCTCAATAGACATGGCTTTAAAAAGAAATGAATATGTGGGTAGCCATGATTGCTTACGTTCTCAATAGACATGGCATTAAAAGAAAAGAATATTTGAGTAGTCAGGTCGGCTACGTCCTCAATAGATATGGCATTAAAAAGAAAGGAATATGTGGGTAGCCATGATTGCTTACGTTCTCAATAGACATGGCATTAAAAAGAAAAGAATATTTGTGTAGTCAGGTCGGCTACGTCCTCAATAGACATGGCATTAAAAAGAAAAAGAATATTTGGGTAGTCAGGTCAGCTTACGTCCTCAATAGACATGGCATTAAAAAGAAATGAATATTTGGGTAGCCATGATTGCTTACGTTCTCAATAGACATGGCATTAAAAAAGAAAAGAATATTTGAGTAGTCAGGTCGGCTTATCTCCTCAATAGATATGGCATTAAAAAGAAAAGGAATATTTGGGTAGCCATGATTGCTTACGTTCTCAATAGACATGGCATTCAAAGAAAAGAATATTTGAGTACTCAGGTCGGCTACGTCCTCAATAGACATGGCATTAAAAAGAAATGAATATGTGGGTAGCCATGATTGCTTACGTTCTCAATAGACATGGCATTAAAAGAAAAGAATATTTGAGTAATCAGGTCGGCTAAAAAGTCCTCAATGAGACATGGCATTAAAGAAAAGAATATTTGAGTATCAGGTCGGCTACGTCCTCAATAGACATGGCATTAAAAAAAAGAAAGGAATATGTGGGTAGCCATGATTGCCACGTTCCCAATAGACATGGCATTAAAAGAAAAGAATATTTGAGTAGTCAGGTCGGCTACGTCCTCAATAGATATGGAATTAAAAAGAAAGGAATATGTGGATAGCCATGATTGCTTACGTTCTCAATAGACAAAGTATTAAAAAGAAAAGAATATTTTAGTAGTCAGGTGGGGTACGTCCTCAATAGACATGGCATTAAAAAGAAAGGAATATTTGAGTAATCAGGTCGGCTACGTCCTCAATAGACATGGCATTAAAAAGAAAGGAATATGTGGGTAGCCATGATAGCTTACGTTTTCAATAGACATGGCATTAAAAGAAAAAAATATTTGAGTAGTCCGGTCGGCTACGTCCTCAATAGACATGGCATTCAAAGAAAAGAATATTTGAGTACTCAGGTCGGCTACGTCCTCAATAGACATGGCATTAAAAAGAAATGAATATGTGGGTAGCCATGATTGCTTACGTTCTCAATAGACATGGCATTAAAAGAAAAGAATATTTGAATATTTGAGTCCTCAGTCAGGTTGAAAGAAAAAATATTTGAGTAGTCGTCCTCAATAGACATGGCATTAAAAAAAAGGAATATGTGGGTAGCCATGATTGCTTACGTTCTCAATAGACAAAGTATTAAAAAGAAAAAGAATATTTTAGTAGTCAGGTTGGCTACGTCCTCAATAGACATGGCATTAAAAAGAAATGAATATGTGGGTAGCCATGATTGCTTACGTTCTCAATAGACATGGTATTAAAAAGAAAAGAATATTTGAGTAGTCAGGTCGGCTACGTCCTCAATAGACATGGCATTAAAAGAAAGGAATATTTGGGTAGCCAGGATTGGCCACGTCCTCAATAGACATTGCATTAAAAAGAAAAGAATATTTGAGTAGTCAGGTCGGCTACGTCCTCAATAGACATGGTATTAAAAAGAAAGGAATATGTGGGTAGCCATGATTGCTTACGTTCTCAATAGACAAAGTATTAAAAAGAAAAGAATATTTGAGTAGTCAGGTGGGCTACGTCCTCAATAGACATGGCATTAAAAGAAAAGAATATGTGGGTAGACAGGTTGGCTACGTTCTCAATAGACAAATTATTAAAAAGAAAAGAATATTTGAGTAGTCAGGTGGGGTACGTCCTCAATAGACAAAGCATTAAAAAGAAAAGAATATTTGAGTAGTCAGGTCGGCTACGTCCTCAATAGACATGGCATTAAAAAAGAAAGGAATATGTGGGTAGCCATGATTGCTTACGTTTCAATAGACATGGCATTAAAAAGAAAAGAATATTTGAGTAGTCAGGTCGGCTACGTCCTCAACAGAGATGGAATTTTAAAGAAAAGGAATGGCATTAAAAGTAAATGAATATGTGGGTATGATTTGCTTACGTTCTCAATAGACATGGCATTAAAAGAAAAAGACATGGCATTTGAAAAGAAAGGAATATGGTAGCCATGTTACGTCCTCAATAGACATGGTATTAAAAAGAAAAGAATATTTGAGTAGTCAGGTCGGCTACGTCCTCAAAAGACATGGCATTAAAAAAGAAAGGAATATGTGGGTAGCCGTGATTGCTTACGTTCTCAATAGACAAAGTATTAAAAAAAAAAGAATATTTGAGTAGTCAGGTCGGCTACGTCCTCAATAGACATGGCATTAAAAGAAAAGAATATTTGAGTAGTCAGGTCGGCTACGTCCTCAATAGACATGGCATTAAAAAGAAAGGAATATGTGGGTAGCCATGATTGCTTACGTTCTCAATAGACAAAGTATTAAAAAGAAAAGAATATTTGAGTAGTCAGGTCGGCTACGTCCTCAATAGACATGGCATTAAAAGAAAAGAATATTTGAGTAGTCAGGTCGGCTACGTCCTCAATAGACATGGCATTAAAAAGAAAGGAATATGTGGGTAGCCATGATTGCTTACGTTCTCAATAGACATGGCATTAAAAAAAAACAGAATATTTGAGTAGTCAGGTGGGCTACGTCCTCAAGAGACATGGCATTAAAAGAAAAGAATATTTGAGTAATCAGGTCGGCTACGTCCTCAATAGACATGGCATTAAAAAGAAAATGAATATGTGGGTAGCCATGATTGCTTACGTTCTCAATAGACATGGTATTAAAAAGAAAAAAAATATTTGAGTAGTCAGGTCGGCTACATGTCCTCAAAGAAAAAGAATAGACATGGCATTAAAACATGGCATTAAAAAAAAAAGAATATGTGGGTAGACATGATTGCTTACGTTCTCAATAGACAAAGTATTAAAAAGAAAAGAATATTTGAGTAGTCAGGTGGGCTACGTCCTCAATAGACATGGCATTAAAAGAAAAGAATATTTGAGTAGTCAGGTCGGCAACGTCCTCAATAGACATGGCATTAAAAAGAAAGGAATATGTGGGTAGCCATGATTGCTTACGTTCTCAATAGACATGGCATTAAAAGAAAAGAATATTTGAGTAGTCAGGTCGGCTACGTCCTCAATAGACATGGCATTAAAAAGAAAGGAATATGTGGGTAGCCATGATTGCTTACGTTCTCAATAGACAAAGTATTAAAAAGAAAAGAATATTTGAGTAGTCAGGTGGGTCACGTCCTCAATAGACATGGCATTAAAAAAAAAAGAATATTTGGGTAGCCATGATTGGCTTACGTCCTCAATAGACATGGCATTAAAAAAGAAAAGAATATTTGAGTAGTCAGGTTTGCTACGTCCTCAATAGACATGGCATTAAAAAGAAAAGAATATTTGGGTAGCCAGGATTGCTTACGTTCTCAATAGACATGGCATTAAAAAGAAAAGAATATTTGAGTAGTCAGGTGGGCCACGTCCTCAATAGAGACATGGCATTAAAAGAAAAGAATATTTGAGTAGTCAGGTTTGGCTACGTCCTCAATAGACATGGCATTAAAAAAGAAAGGAATATGTGGGTAGCCATGATTGCTTACGTCCTCAATAGACAAAGCATTAAAAGAAAAGAATATTTGAGTAGTCAGGTGGCTACGTCCTCAATAGACATGGCATTAAAAAAGAAAAAGAATATTTGGGTAGCCAGGTGGGCTTACGTCCTCAATAGACAAAGTATTAAAAAGAAAAGAATATTTGAGTAGTCAGGTTGGCTACGTCCTCAATAGAGATGGCATTAAAAAAAAAAGAAATTTGAATATGTGGGTAGCCATGATTGCTTACATTGCTTACCCTCAATAGACAAAGTATTAAAAAGAAAAGAATATTTGAGTAGTCAGGTGGGCTACGTCCTCAATAGACATGGCATTAAAAGAAAAGAATATTTGAGTAGTCAGGTCGGCTACGTCCTCAATAGACATGGTATTAAAACAAAGGAATATGTGGGTAGACATGATTGCTTACGTTCTCAATAGACAAAGTATTAAAAAGAAAAGAATATTTGAGTATTCAGGTCGGCTACGTCCTCAATAGACATGGCATTAAAAAGAAAGGAATATGTGGGTAGCCATGATTGCTTACGTTCTCAATAGACATGGCATTAAAAGAAAAGAATATTTGAGTAGTCAGGTCGGCTACGTCCTCAATAGACATGGCATTAAAAGAAAAGAATATTTGAGTAGTCAGGTCGGCTACGTCCTCAATAGACATGGCATTAAAAAGAAAGGAATATGTGGGTAGCCATGATTGCTTACGTTTTCAATAGACAAAGTATTAAAAAGAAAAGAATATTTGAGTAGTCAGGTGGGCCACGTCCTCAATAGACATGGCATTAAAAGAAAAGAATATTTGAGTAGTCAGGTGGGCTACGTCCTTAATATACATGGCATTAAAAAGAAAGGAATATGTGGGTAGCAATGATTGTTTACATTCTCAATAGACAAAGTATTAAAAAGAAAAGAATATTTGAGTAGTCAGGTGGGCTACGTCCTCAATAGACATGGCATTAAAAGAAAAGAATATTTGAGTAGTCTGGTGGGCTAATAGACATGTCCTCATGATTGTTTACGTTCTCAATAGACAAAGCATTAAAAAAGAAAAGAATATTTGAGTTCTCAGTCAGGTGGGAAAAGAATATTTGAGTCCCTCAATAGACATGGCATTAAAAGAAAAGAATATTTGAGTAGTCAGGTTTACGTCCTTAATATACATGGCATTAAAAAAGAAAGGAATATGTGGGTAGCAATGATTGTTTACATTCTCAATAGACAAAGTATTAAAAAGAAAAGAATATTTGAGTAGTCAGGTGGGCCACGTCCTCAATAGACATGGCATTAAAAGAAAAGAATATTTGAGTAGTCAGGTCGGCTACGTCCTCAATGAACATGGTATTAAAACAAAAAGAATATTTGGGTAGACATGATTGCTTACGTCCTCAATAGACAAAGCATTAAAAGAAAAGAATATTTGAGTATTCAGGTGGGGCTACGTCCTCAATAGACATGGCATTAAAAAGAAAAAGAATATTTGGGTAGTCATGATTGCTTACGTTCTCAATAGACATGGCATTAAAAAGAAAAGAATATTTGAGTAGTCAGGTGGGCTACGTCCTCAATAGACATGGCATTAAAAGAAAAAGAATATTTGAGTAGTCAGGTTGGCTACGTCCTCAATAGACATGGCATTAAAAAGAAAGGAATATGTGGGTAGCCATGATTGTTTACGTTTTCAATAGACAAAGTATTAAAAAAGAAAAGAATATTTGAGAAACAGGTGGGCCACGTCCTCAATAGACATGGCATTAAAAGAAAAGAATATTTGAGTAGTCAGGTGGGCTACGTCCTTAATATACATGGCATTAAAAAGAAAGGAATATGTGGGGAACCATGATTGTTTATATTCTCAATAGACAAAGTATTAAAAAGAAAAGAATATTTGAGTAGTCAGGTGGGCTACATCCTCAATAGACATGGCATTAAAAGAAAAGAATATTTGAGTAGTCAGGTGGGCCACGTCCTCAATAGACATGGCATTAAAAGAAAAGAATATTTGAGTAGTCAGGTGGGCTACGTCCTTAATATACATGGCATTAAAAAGAAAGGAATATGTGGGGAACCATGATTGTTTATATTCTCAATAGACAAAGTATTAAAAAGAAAAGAATATTTGAGTAGTCAGGTGGGCTACGTCCTCAATAGACATGGCATTAAAAGAAAAGAATATTTGAGTAGTCAGGTGGGCTACGTCCTCAATAGACATGGCATTAAAAAGAAAAGAATATTTGAGTAGTCAGGTTGGCTAAGTCCTCAATAGACATGGTATTAAAAAGAAAAGAATATTTGAGAAAGTCAGGAAAAGAAAAGAGAATATGGTGGGCCACGTCCTCAATAGACATGGCATTAAAAGAAAAGAATATTTGAGTAGTCAGGTGGGCTACGTCCTCAATAGACATGGCATTAAAAAGAAAAGAATATTTGAGTAGTCAGGTGGGCTGTTTACATTCTCAATAGACATGGCATTAAAAGAAAAGAATATTTGGTAGTCATGATTGGCTACGTCCTCAATAGACATGGTATTAAAAAGAAAAGAATATTTGAGTAGTCAGGTGGGCTACGTCCTCAATAGACATGGCATTAAAAAAAAAGAATATTTGAGTAGTCAGGTTGGCTTACATTCCCACAATAGACATGGCATTAAAAAAAAGAATATTTGGGTAGTCAGGTGGGCTACGTCCTCAATAGACATGGCATTAAAAAGAAAGAATATTTGAGTAGTCAGGTGGGCTACGTCCTCACAGACATGGCATTAAAAAGAAAGGAATATTTGGGTAGCTATGATTGTTTACGTTCTCAATAGACAAAGGAATTAAAAAGAAAAGAATATTTGAGTAGTCAGGTGGGCCACGTCCTCAATAGACATGGCATTAAAAGAAAAGAATATTTGAGTAGTCAGGTGGGCTAAGTCCTTAATATACATGGCATTAAAAAAGAAAGGAATATGGGGTAGCAATGATTGTTTATATTCTCAATAGACAAAGTATTAAAAAGAAAAGAATATTTGAGTAGTCAGGTGGGCTACGTCCTCAATAGACATGGCATTAAAAGAAAAGAATATTTGAGTAGTCAGGTGGGCTACGTCCTCAATAGACATGGCATTAAAAGAAAAGAATATTTGAGTAGTCAGGTGGGCTACGTCCTTAATAGACATGGCATTAAAAAGAAAAGAATATTTGAGTAAACAGGTATTGTTTACATTCTCAATAGACATGGCATTAAAAGAAAAGAATATTTGAGTAGTCAGGTTGGCTATATCCTCAATAGACATGGCATTAAAAGAAAAGAATATTTGAGTAGTCAGGGTCGGCTACATCCTCAAAGAGACATGGCATTAAAAGAAAAAGAATATTTGAGTAGTCAGGTGGGCTACGTCCTCAATAGACATGGCATTAAAAGAAAAGAATATTTGAGTAGTCAGGTGGGCTACGTCCTCAATAGACATGGCATTAAAAGAAAAGAATATTTGAGTAGTCAGGTGGGCTACGTCCTCAATAGACATGGCATTAAAAGAAAAGAATATTTGAGTAGTCAGGTGGGCCATTAAAGACATGGCATTAAAAGAAAAGAATATTTGAGTAGTCAGGTGGGCTACGTCCTTAATATACATGGCATTAAAAAGAAAGGAATATGTGGGTAGCAATGATTGTTTACATTCTCAATAGACAAAGTATTAAAAGAAAAGAATATTTGAGTAGTCAGGTGGGCTACGTCCTCAATAGACATGGCATTAAAAGAAAAGAATATTTGAGTTGTCAGGTGGGCTACGTCCTCAATAGACATGGCATTAAAAGAAAGGAATATTGGTAGAGTGATTGGCATTAAAAGAAAAGAATATTTGGGAACCATTCTCCTAATAGACATGGTATTAAAAAGAAAAGGAATATTTGAGTAACATGGTTGGGCTATTCCTCAATAGACATGGCATTAAAAAAAAAGAAATATTTGGGTAGTAGTCAGGTTGGGCCATTCCTCAATAGACATGGCATTAAAAGAAAAGAATATTTGAGTAGTCAGGTGGGCTACGTCCTCAATAGACATGGCATTAAAAAAAGAAAGGAATATTTGGGTAGTCATGATTGTTTACATTCTCAATAGACAAAGCATTAAAAAGAAAAGAATATTTGAGAAGTCAGGATTGTTTATATCCTCAATAGACAAAGTATTAAAAAAAGAAAAGAATATTTGAGTAGTCATGATGGGCTACATCCTCAATAGACATGGCATTAAAAGAAAAGAATATTTGAGAAGTCAGGTGGGCCACGTCCTCAATAGACATGGCATTAAAAGAAAAGAATATTTGAGTAGTCAGGTGGGCTACGTCCTAATATACATGGCATTAAAAAAGAAAGGAATATGTGGGGAACAAATGATTGTTTATATTCTCAATAGACAAAGTATTAAAAAAGAAAAGAATATTTGAGTAGTCAGGTGGGCTACGTCCTCACATACATGGCATTAAAAGAAAAGAATATTTGAGTAGTCAGGTGGGCTACGTCCTCAATAGACATGGCATTAAAAAAGAAAAGAATATTTGAGTAGTCAGGTTTATATTCCTAATAGACATGGTATTAAAAAGAAAGGAATATGTGGGGGGAACCATGATTGTTTATATATTCTCAATAGACAAAGCATTAAAAAGAAAAGAATATTTGAGTAGTCAGGTGGGCCACGTCCTCAATAGACATGGCATTAAAAAAAAAGAATATTTGAGTAGTCAGGTGGGCTACGTCCTTAATATACATGGCATTAAAAAAAAAAATAATTGGGTAAACATGATTGGCCACGTCCTCAATAGACAAAGTATTAAAAGAAAAGAATATTTGAGTAGTCAGGTGGGCTACATCCTTAATATACATGGCATTAAAAAAGAAAAGGAATATGTGGGACCATGATTGTTTATATTCTCAATAGACAAAGTATTAAAAAGAAAAGAATATTTGAGTAGTCAGGTGGGCTACGTCCTCAATAGACATGGCATTAAAAGAAAAGAATATTTGAGTAGTCAGGTCGGCTACGTCCTCAATAGACATGGCATTAAAAAGAAAGGAATATGTGGGTAGCTATGATTGCTTACATTCTCAATAGACAAAGTATTAAAAAGAAAAGAATATTTGAAAAGAAGTCAGGTGGGCCACGTCCTCAATAGACATGGCATTAAAAAGAAAAGAATATTTGAGTAGTCAGGTGGGCTGGTCCTCCTCAATAAAAGCATTAAAAGAAAAATATTTGGGTAGTCAGGTGGGCTACGTCCTCAATAGACATGGCATTAAAAGAAAAGAAATATTTGAGTAGTCAGGTGGGCTACGTCCTCAATATACATGGCATTAAAAAGAAAAAGAATATGTGGGTAATCAGGTGGCTACGTCCTCAATAGACAAAGTATTAAAAAAGAAAAGAATATTTGAGTAGTCTCAATAGACAAAGTATTAAAAAGAAAAAAGAATATTTGAGTAGTCAGGTGGGCTACGTCCTCAATAGACATGGCATTAAAAAAGAAAGGAATATGTGGGTAGCAATGATTGTTTACACATCTCAATAGACAAAGTATTAAAAAAGAAAAGAATATTTGAGTAGTCAGGTGGGCTACGTCCTCAATAGACATGGCATTAAAAGAAAAGAATATTTGAGTAGTCAGGTGGGCTTACAGACATGGCATTAAAAAGAAAGGAATATGAGCAATGATTGCATTAAAAGAAAAAAGAAAAGAATATTTGAGTAGTCAGGTGGGCTACGTCCTCAATAGACATGGCATTAAAAGAAAAGAATATTTGAGTAGTGGTCGGCTACGTCCTCAATAGACATGGTATTAAAAAGAAAAGAATATTTGAGTAGTAGGTCGGCTACGTCCTCAGGTATTGATTGCTTACGTTCTCAACAGACAAAGTATTAAAAAGAAAAGAATATTTGAGTTCAGGTGGGCCAATCAATATACATGGCATTAAAAGAAAAAGAATATTTGGGTAGCAATGATTGCTTACGTCCTCAATAGACATTATTAAAAAGAAAAGAATATTTGAGTAGTCAGGTGGGCTACGTCCTCAATAGACATGGCATTAAAAAAGAAAGGAATATGTGGGTAGCTAATGATTGTTTACATTCTCAATAGACAAAGTATTAAAAGAAAAGAATATTTGAGTAGTCAGGTGGGCTACGTCCTCACATACACATGGCATTAAAAAAGAAAGGAATATGGGGGTAGCAATGATTGTTTACATTCTCAATAGACAAAGTATTAAAAAGAAAAGAATATTTGAGTAGTCAGGTGGGCTACGTCCTCAATTGAAAGAAAAGAATATTTGAGTAGTCAGGTGGGCTACGTCCTCAATACAATTAGACATGGCATTAAAAAAAAAAAAAAAAAATATGGGGAAGCATGATTGTTTATATTCTCAATAGACAAAGTATTAAAAAGAAAAGAATATTTGAGTAGTCAGGTGGGCTACATCCTCAATAGACATGGCATTAAAAAAAAAGAAAAGAATATTTGAGTAGTCAAAGGTGGGCCACGTCCTCAATAGACATGGCATTAAAAAGAAAAGAATATTTGAGTAGTCAGGTGGGCTACGTCCTCAATAGACATGGCATTAAAAAGAAAGGAATATGTGGGGAAGCATGATTGTTTATATTCTCAATAGACAAAGTATTAAAAGAAAAGAATATTTGAGTAGTCAGGTGGGCTACATCCTCAATAGACATGGCATTAAAAGAAAAGAATATTTGAGTAGTCAGGTCATTCTCCACAGTCCTCAATAGACATGGCATTAAAAAGAAAAGAATATTTGAGTAGTCAGGTGGGCTACGTCCTCAATAGACATGGCATTAAAAAAAGAAAGGAATATGTGGGGAACCATGATTGTTTATATTCTCAATAGACAAAGTATTAAAAAAGAAAAGAATATTTGAGTAGTCAGGTGGGCTACGTCCTCAATAGACATGGCATTAAAAGAAAAGAATATTTGAGTAGTCAGGTGGCCACGTCCTTAATATACATGGCATTAAAAAGAAAAGAATATTGGGGAAAGACATGATTGTTTATATTCTCAATAGACAAAGGCATTAAAAAGAAAAGAATATTTGAGTAGTCAGGTGGGTACATCCTCAATAGACATGGCATTAAAAGAAAAGAATATTTGAGAAATCAGGTGGGCCACGTCCTCAATAGACATGGCATTAAAAAGAAAAGAATATTTGAGTAGTCAGGTGGGCTACGTCCTTAATAGACATGGCATTAAAAAAGAAAAGAATATTTGAGTAGTCAGATTGTTTACGTCCTCACAGACAAAGTATTAAAAAGAAAAAGAATATTTTGAGTAGTCAGGTGGGCTACGTCCTCAATAGACATGGCATTAAAAAGAAAGGAATATGTGGGGAAACCATGATTGTTTATATTCTCAATAGACAAAGTATTAAAAGAAAAAGAATATTTGAGTAGTCAGGTGGGCTACGTCCTCAATAGAGACATGGCATTAAAAAGAAAAGAATATTTGAGTAGTCCCCAATGTCATTAAAAAGGCACGTCCTTGTTTATATACTCAATAGACATGGTATTAAAAAAGAAAAGAATATTTGAGTAGTCAGGTCGGCTACGTCCTCAATAGACATGGCATTAAAAAGAAAGGAATATTTGGGAAGTCATGATTGGCTATATCCTCAATAGACAAAGTATTAAAAGAAAAGAATATTTGAGTAGTCAGGTGGGATACATCCTCAATAGACATGGCATTAAAAGAAAAGAATATTTGAGTAGTCAGGATTGGGCCACGTCCCTCAATAGACAAAGTATTAAAAAGAAAAGAATATTTGAGTAGTCAGGTGGGCTACGTCCTCAATAGACATGGCATTAAAAGAAAAGAATATTTGGGAACCAAAGTTGTTTATATTCTCACAGACAAAGTATTAAAAAGAAAAGAATATTTGAGTAGTCAGGTGGCCACGTCCTCAATAGACATGGCATTAAAAGAAAGGAATATTTGAGTCAGGTGGGCTACAATACATGGCATTAAAAAAATGAAAAAAGTATTAAAAAGAAAAGAATATTTGAGTAGTCAGGTCGGCCACGTCCTCAATAGACATGGCATTAAAAAGAAAAGAATATTTGAGTAGTCAGGATTGCTTACATTCTCAATAGACATGGCATTAAAAAGAAAAGAATATTTGAGTAGTCAGGATTGTTTATATTCTCAATAGACAAAAGTATTAAAAAAGAAAGAATATTTGAGTAGTCAGGATGGGCTACATCCTCAATAGACATGGCATTAAAAAGAAAAGAATATTTGAGTAGTCAGGTGGGCCACGTCCTCAATAGACATGGCATTAAAAAGAAAAGAATATTTGAGTAGTCAGGTGGGCTACGTCCTCAATAGACATGGCATTAAAAAGAAAAGAAATATTTGGGTAGTCAGGATTGTTTATATTCTCAATAGACATGGTATTAAAAAGAAAAGAATATTTGAGTAATCAGGTGGGCTACGTCCTCAATAGACATGGCATTAAAAAGAAAAGAATATGTGGGTAGATATGATTGCTTTACGTTCTCAATAGACAAAGTATTAAAAAAAAAAGAATATTTGAGTAGTCAGGTGGGCTACGTCCTCAATAGACATGGCATTAAAAAGAAAAGAATATTTGAGTAGTCAGGTCGGCCACGTCCTCAATAGACATGGCATTAAAAAGAAAAATATTTGAGTAATCAGGTTAATAGACATGGCATTAAAAGAAAAGAATATTTGGGAAGCAAGGATTGCTTACGTTCTCAATAGACAAAGTATTAAAAGAAAAAGAATATTTGAGTAGTCAGGTGGGGGTACGTCCTTAATAGACATGGCATTAAAAAAAAAGAATATTTGAGTAGTCAGGATTGCTTACGTTCTCAATAGACATGGCATTAAAAAGAAAAGAATATTTGAGTAGTCAGGTCGGCTACGTCCTCAATAGACATGGCATTAAAAGAAAAGAATATTTGAGTAGTCAGGTCGGCTACGTCCTCAATAGACATGGTATTAAAAAGAAAGGAATATGTGGGTAGCTATGATTGCTTACGTTCTCAATAGACAAAGTATTAAAAAGAAAAGAATATTTGAGTAGTCAGGTGGGCTACGTCCTCAATAGACATGGCATTGAAAGAAAAGAATATTTGAGTAGTCAGGTCGGCTACGTCCTCAATAGACATGGCATTAAAAAGAAAGGAATATTTGAGTAATCAGGTCGGCTACGTCCTCAAGAGACATGGTATTAAAAAGAAAGGAATATGTGGGTAGCTATGATTGCTTACGTTCTCAATAGACAAAGTATTAAAAAGAAAAGAATATTTGAGTAGTCAGGTGGGCTACGTCCTCAATAGACATGGCATTAAAAGAAAAGAATATTTGAGTAGTCAGGATTGGCTTACGTCCTCAATAGACAAAGTATTAAAAAAAAAGAATATTTGAGTAGTCAGGGTGGGCTACGTCCTCAATAGACATGGCATTAAAAGAAAGGAATATGTGAGACATGGGTTGTTTATTAAAGACATGGTATTAAAAAGAAAAGAATATTTGAGTAGTCAGGTGGGCTACGTCCTCAATAGACATGGCATTAAAAAAAAAAAAGAATATTTGAGAAGTCAGGTCGGCTAGGTCCTCAATAGACATGGCATTAAAAAAGAAAGGAATATTTGAGTAGTCAGGTGATTGCTTACGTCCTCAATAGACATGGCATTAAAAAAAGAAAAGAATATTTGAGTAATCAGGTTGGCTACGTCCTCAAGAGACATGGTATTAAAAAGAAAGGAATATTTGGGTAGCTAGGATTGCAACGTCCTCAATAGACAAAGGCATTAAAAAGAAAAGAATATTTGAGTAGTCAGGTGGGCTACGTCCTCAATAGACATGGCATTGAAAGAAAAGAATATTTGAGTAGTCAGGTCGGCTACGTCCTCAATAGACATGGCATTAAAAAGAAATGAATATTTGAGTAGTCAGGTCGGCTACGTCCTCAAGAGACATGGTATTAAAAAGAAAGGAATATTTGGGTAGTCATGATTGGCTACGTCCTCAATAGACATGGTATTAAAAAAAAAGAATATTTGGGTAGCCAGGATTGGCTACATCCTCAATAGACAAAGCATTAAAAAGAAAAGAATATTTGATTAGTCAGGTCCACTACGTCCTCAATAGACATGGCATTAAAAAAAGAAAAGGAATATTTGAGTAGCCAGTGGGATTGGGG
Organism: Acanthosepion pharaonis; assembly: GCA_903632075.3. Lineage (NCBI taxonomy): Eukaryota > Metazoa > Mollusca > Cephalopoda > Sepiida > Sepiidae > Acanthosepion > Acanthosepion pharaonis. The sequence goes on along the minus strand of CAHIKZ030003863.1, from coordinate 1,296,205 downwards.
TAGCGATTACATACGTCCTCAAGAGACATGGTATTAAAAAAGAAAAAAGGAATATTTGGTAGTAGCGTTCTCATGATTAAAAGAAAAGAATATTTTTGAGTAATCAGTTCTCAATAGACATGGCATTAAAAAAAAAGAATATTTGAGTAGTCAGGTTGGCTACGTCCTCAATAGACATGGCATTAAAAGAAAGGAATATTTGGTAGCCATGATTGCTTACGTTCTCAATAGACAAAGCATTAAAAGAAAAGAATATTTGAGTAGTCAGGTGGGCTTACGTCCTCAATAGACATGGCATTAAAAAGAAAGAATATTTGAGTAGTCAGGTCGGCTACGTCCTCAATAGACATGGCATTAAAAAAGAAAGGAATATGTGGGTAGCCATGATTGCTTACGTTCTCAATAGACAAAGTATTAAAAAAGAAAAGAATATTTGAGTAGTCAGGTGGGCCACGTCCTCAATAGACATGGCATTAAAAAGAAAAGAATATTTGAGTAGTCAGGTGGTCGGCTACGTCCTCAATAGAACATGGCATTAAAAGAAAAGGAATATTTGGGTAGACATGGCATTAAAAAGAAAAGGAATATGTGGGTAGCCATGATTGCTTACGTTCTCAATAGACAAAGTATTAAAAAAAAAAAATATTTGAGTAGTCAGGTGGGCTACGTCCTCAATAGACATGGCATTAAAAGAAAAGAATATTTGAGTAGTCAGGTTGGCTACGTCCTCAATAGACATGGCATTAAAAGAAAAGAATATTTGGGTAGTCAGGATTGCTTACGTTTAAAAAAGAAATAGACATGGCATTAAAAAGAAAAAAAATATTTGAGTAGTCAGGATTGGGCCACGTCCTCAATAGACATGGCATTAAAAAAAAGAAAATTTGAGAATATTTGACATGGCATTAAAAGAAAGGAATTGTGGGTGAAACGATTGCCCATATTCTCAATAGACAAAGTATTAAAAAGAAAAGAATATTTGAGTAGTCAGGTGGGCTACGTCCTCAATGAACATGGCATTAAAAAGAAAAGAATATTTGGGTAGCCATGATTGCTTACGTCCTCAATAGACATGGCATTAAAAAGAAAAAAATATTTGAGTAGTCATTAAAAAGAAAAGCTATTTGTCCTCAATAGACATGGCATTAAAAAGAAAGAATATTTGAGAAGTCAGGTCGGCTACGTCCTCAATAGACATGGCATTAAAAAAGAAAAGAATATTTGAGTAGTCAGGTTGGCTACGTCCCTCAATAGACATGGCATTAAAAAGAAAAGGAATATTTTGAGCCAGTCAGGTATTAAAAGAAAAGAATATTTGAGTCCCCAATAGACATGGCATTAAAAAGAAAGGAATATGAATATTGTTTAGTACAAAGTATTGCTTATTTTCTCAATAGACAAAGTATTAAAAAAAAAGAATATTTGAGTAGTCAGGATTGGCTACGTCCTCAATAGACATGGCATTAAAAGAAAAGAATATTTGAGTAGTCAGGTGGGCTACGTCCTCACAGACATGGCATTAAAAAAAGAAAAGAATATTTGAGTAGTCAGGATTGCTTACGTCCCAATAGACAAAGCATTAAAAGAAAAGGAATATTTGGGTAATCAGGTCGGCTACGTCCTCAATAGACATGGCATTAAAAGAAAAGAATATTTTAGGTAATCAGGTCATACGTCCTCAGACAGACATGGCATTAAAAGAAAAGAATATTTTGGTAGTCAGGTCGGCTACGTCCTCAATAGACATGGCATTAAAAAGAAAGAATATTTGAGTAGTCAGGTCGGCTTACGTCCTCAATAGACATGGCATTAAAAAGAAAAGAATATTTGAGTAGTCAGGATTGCTTACGTCCTCACAGACATGGCATTAAAAAAGAAAGGAATATTTGGGTAGCCATGATTGCTTACGTTCCTCAATAGACAAAGTATTAAAAAGAAAAGAATATTTGAGTAGTCAGGTGGGCTACGTCCTCAATAGACATGGCATTAAAAAGAAAAGAATATGTGGGTAGCCAGGATTGCTTACGTCCTCAATAGACATGGCATTAAAAAGAAAAGAATATTTGAGTAGTCAGGTCGGCTACGTCCTCAATAGACATGGCATTAAAAAAAAAGGAATATTGGTAGAAAAAGTGATTGCTTTGAGTATTGCTTACGTTCTCAATAGACAAAGTATTAAAAAGAAAGTAATATTTGAGTAGCCAGGATTGCTTACGTTCTCAATAGACAAAGCATTAAAAAGAAAAGAATGTTTGAGTAGTCAGGTCGGCTACGTCCTCAATAGACATGGCATTAAAAGAAAAGAATATTTGAGTAGTCAGGTTGCTACGTCCTCACAGACATGGCATTAAAAAAGAAAGGAATATTTGAGTAGCCATGATTGCTTACGTTCTCAATAGACATGGCATTAAAAAGAAAAGAATATTTGGGTAGCCATGATTGGGCTTACGTTCTCAATAGACAAAGTATTAAAAAAAAAAAGAATATTTGAGTAGTCAGGTACGTCCTCCTCAATAGACATGGCATTAAAAAAGAAAGGAATATGTGGGTAGCCATGATTGCTTACGTTCTCAATAGACAAAATATTAAAAAGAAAAGAATATTTGAGTAGTCAGGTGGGCTACGTCCTCAATAGACATGGCATTAAAAGAAAAGAATATTTGAGTAGTCAGGATTGGCTACGTCCTCAATAGACATGGCATTAAAAAGAAAAAAATATTTGGTAGCCAGGTCGGCATGTCCTCAATAGACATGGCATTAAAAAAAAGAATATTTGGTCATTAAAAAGTCCTCAAAGGAATATGTGGGTAGCCATGATTGCTTACGTTCTCAATAGACAAAGTATTAAAAAAAAAGAATATTTGAGTAGTCAGGTCGGCTACGTCCTCAATAGACATGGCATTAAAAGAAAAGAATATTTGAGTAGTCAGGTGGGTAATAGACATGGCATTAAAAAGAAAGGAATATGTGGGTAGCCATGATTGCTTACGTTCTCAATAGACAAAGTATTAAAAAGAAAAGAATATTTGAGTAGTCAGGTCGGCTACGTCCTCAATAGACATGGCATTAAAAAGAAAGGAATATGTGGGTAGCCATGATTGCTTACGTTCTCAATAGACAAAGTATTAAAAAGAAAAGAATATTTGAGTAGTCAGGATTGCTACGTCCTCAACAGACATGGCATTAAAAAAGAATATTTGGGTAGCCATGATTGGCTACGTTCTCAATAGACATGGCATTAAAAGAAAGTAATATTTGGGTAGCCATGATTGCTTACGTTCTCAATAGACAAAGCATTAAAAAGAAAAGAATATTTGAGTAATCAGTAGTCCTCATGATGGTAAAAATGAAAAGAATGAGTATTAAGGTTGGCTACGTCCTCAATAGACATGGCATGGCATTAAAAAAGAAAAAAGAATATTTGGGTAGCCATGATTGCTTACGTTCTCAATAGACAAAGCATTAAAAAGAAAAAATATTTGGGTAGCCATGATTGGCTACGTCCTCAATAGACAAAGCATTAAAAGAAAAGAATATTTGAGTAGTCAGGTCGGCTACGTCCTCACAGACATGGCATTAAAAGAAAGGAATATGTGGGTAGCCATGATTGCTTACGTTCTCAATAGACATGGCATTAAAAAAGAAAAGAATATTTGAGTAGTCAGATTGGCTTACGTCCTCAATAGACATGGCATTAAAAAGAAAGTAATATTTGGGTAGCCATGATTGGCACGTCCTCAATAGACATGGCATTAAAAGAAAAAGAATATTTGAGTTGCCATGATTGCTACGTTCCTCAATAGACATGGCATTAAAAAGAAAGGAATATGTGGGTAGCCATGATTGCTTACGTTCTCACAGACAAAATATTAAAAAGAAAAGAATATTTGGGTAGTCAGGTGGGCTACGTCCTCAATAGACATGACATTAAAAAAGAAAAGAATATTTGAGTAGTCAGGTTCCTCAATAGACATGGCATTAAAAAGAAAGGAATATGTGGGGGACCCATGATTGCTTACGTTCTCAATAGACATGGCATTAAAAAAGAAAAATATTTGAGCCATATTTGAGTACATGGACAAACTATTAAAAAGAAAAGAATATTTGTGTAGTCAGGTCGGCTACGTCCTCAATAGACATGGCATTAAAAAAGAAAGGAATATGTGGGTAGCCATGATTGCTTACGTTCTCAATAGACAAAGCATTAAAAAGAAAAGAATATTTGTGTAGCCAGGTCGGCTACGTCCTCAATAGACATGGCATTAAAAGAAAAAAATATGTGGGTAGCCATGATTGCTTACGTTCTCAATAGACATGGCATTAAAAAGAAAAAAATATTTGAGTAGTCAGGTCGGCTACGTCCTCAATAGACATGGCATTAAAAGAAAGAATATTTGGGTAGCCATGATTGCTTTTACGTTCTCAATAGACATGGCATTAAAAAAAAGAAAGTAATATGTGGGTAGCCATGATTGCTTACGTTCTCAATAGACATGGTATTAAAAAAGAAAAGTATATTTGGTAGTAGCCAGGATTGCTTACGTTCCCAATAGACATGGCATTAAAAAAAAAGAATATTTGGGTAGCCAGGTTGCTTACGTCCTCAATACATGGCATTAAAAAAAGAAAGAATATTTTAGTAAAGACAGGTCGGCTTACGTCCTCAATAGACATGGCATTAAAAGAAAAGAATATGTGAGTAGTCAGGATTGCTTACGTTCTCAATAGACATGGTATTAAAAGAAAAGTAATATGTGGGTAGCCAGGATTGCTTACGTTCTCACAGACAAAAGTATTAAAAAGAAAGAATATTTGGGTAGCCAGGATTGGCCCACGTCCTCAATAGACATGGCATTAAAAGAAAGAATATTTGGTAGCCATGATTGCTACGTCCTCAATAGACATGGCATTAAAAAGAAAAAATATTTGAGTAGCCATGATTGCTTACGTCCTCAATAGACATGGCATTAAAAAAAAAAATATTTGAGTAGTCATGATTGCTTATGTCCTCACAGACACATGGCATTAAAAGAAAAGAATATTTGGGTAGTCAGGATTGCTTACGTCCTCAATAGACATGGCATTAAAAAGAAAGGAATATGTGGGTAGCCATGATTGCTTACGTTCTCTCACAAAAAAAAAAATAGACATGGCATTAAAAAGAAAGTAATATTTGAGTAGCCAGGATTGCTTACGTCCTCAATAGACATGGCATTAAAAAGAAAGGAATATGTGGGTAGCCATGATTGCTTACGTTCTCAATAGACAAAGTATTAAAAAGAAAAGTATATTTGTTCGGTAGTCAGGTCAACGTCCTCAATAGACATGGCATTAAAAAAAGAAAGGAATATTTGGGTAGCCATGATTGCTTACGTTCTCAATAGACAAAAAGATTAAAAAAAAAAATATTTGATGTGGTATTTGCCATGGTTGCTACGTCCTCAATAGACATGGCATTAAAAAGAAAGGAATATGTGGGTAGCCATGATTGCTTACATTCTCAATAGACATGGCATTAAAAGAAAAAAATATTTGAGTAGCCAGGATTGGCTATGTCCTCAATAGACATGGCATTAAAAAGAAAAAATATGTGAGTAGCCATGATTGCTTACGTCCTCAATAGACATGGCATTAAAAAAGAAAAGAATATTTGAGTAGTCAGGTCGGCTACGTCCTCACAGACATGGCATTAAAAAAGAAAGGAATATGTGGGTAGCCATGATTGCTTACGTTCTCAATAGACATGGCATTAAAAAAGAAAAGTATATTTGGGTAGCCAGGATTGCTTACGTCCTCAATAGACATGGCATTAAAAAGAAAGGAATATGTGGGTAGCCATGATTGCTTACGTTCTCACAGACAAAGTATTAAAAAGAAAAGAAATATTTGAGTAGTCAGGTCATTTGGGTAGCGTCCCTCAATAGACATGGCATTAAAAAAAAAGGAATATGTGGGTAGCCATGATTGCTTACGTTCTCAATAGACATGGTATTAAAAAAAAAAAATATTTGAGTAGCCATGTTGCTACGTCCTCAATAGACATGGCATTAAAAGAAAAGAATATGTTGAGTAGCTATGATTCCTTACGTCCTCAATAGACATATTAAAAGAAAAGAATATTTGTGGGTAGTTCTCAATAGACATGGCATTAAAAAAGAAAGTTATGTGGGTAGCCATGATTGCCTCAATAGACAAAGACATTAAAAAAAATGAAAAGAATATTTGTGTAGTCAGGATTGCTTACGTCCTCAATAGACATGGCATTAAAAGAAAAGAATATTTGGGTAGCCATGATTGCTTATGTTCTCAATAGACATGGCATTAAAAAAAAAGTAATATGTGGGTAGCCATGATTGCTTTATTCTCAATAGTCATGGCATTAAAAAAGAAAGAATATTTGGGTAGTAAATAGACATGGAAAAGAAAAGAATATTTGAGTAGTCAGGTCGGCTTACGTCCTCAATAGACATGGCATTAAAAAGAAAGAAATATGTGGGTAGCCATGATTGCTTACGTTCTCAATAGACATGGCATTAAAAAAGAGAAAGTAATATTGCTTACGGTTCTCAGTCATTAAAAGAAAAAGAATATTGCTTACGTTCTCAATAGACATGGCATTAAAAAGAAAAGGAATATGTGGGTAGCCATGATTGCTTACGTTCTCAATAGACAAAGTATTAAAAAAAAAAGAATATTTGAGTAGTCAGGTTGGCTTACGTTCTCAATAGACATGGCATTAAAAAAGAAAGTAATATGTGGGTAGCCATGATTGCTTACGTTCTCAATAGACATGGCATTAAAAAGAAAGAATATGTGGGTAGCCATGATTGCTTACGTTCTCAATAGACATGGCATTAAAAAAAAAGTAATATGTGGGTAGCCATGATTGCTTATGTTCTCAATAGGCAGCCATGAATATGTGGGTACCATGATTCTTACGTTCTCAATAGACATGGCATTAAAAAAGAAAGTAATATGTGGGTAGCCATGATTGCTTAAATAGACATGGCATTAAAAAGAAAGTAATATGTGGGTAGCCATGATTGCTTACGTTCTCAATAGACATGGCATTAAAAAAGAAAGTAATATTTGTGTAGCCATGATTGCTTACGTTCTCAATAGACATGGCATTAAAAAGAAAGTAATATGTGGGTAGCCATGATTGCTTACGTTCTCAATAGACATGGCATTAAAAAAGAAAGTAATATGTGGGTAGCCATGATTGCTTACGTTCTCAATAGACATGGCATTAAAAAAGAAAGTAATATTGCTTGGTAGCAGACATGATTAAAAGAAAAGAATATTGTGTAGTCAGGTCGGCTACGTTCTCAATAGACATGGCATTAAAAAAAAGTAATATGTGGGTAGCCAGATTGCTTACGTTCTCAATAGACATGGCATTAAAAAGAAAGTAATATGTGGGTAGCCATGATTGCTTACGTTCTCAATAGACAAACATTAAAAAGAAAAGAATATTTGATTGTAGTCAGGTCGGCTAAAGAAAAGAATATCCTGTGTAGTCAATAGACAGACATGGCATTAAAAAGAAAAGTAATATGTGGGTAGCCATGATTGCTTACGTTCTCAATAGACATGGCATTAAAAGAAAAGTAATATGTGGGTAGCCATGATTGCTTACGTTCTCAATAGACATGGCATTAAAAAGAAAGTAATATGTGGGTAGCCATGATTAAGCTTACGTTCTCAATAGACATGGCATTAAATAAAAGAAAGAATATGTGGGTAGCCATGATTGCTTGCTTACATGGTTCAATAGACATGGCATTAAAGAATGGCATTAAAAAAGAAAGTAATATGGGGTAGCTATGATTGCTTTACGTTCTCAAAGACATGGCATTAAAAGAAAGTAATATGGGGTAGCCATGATTGCTTACGTTCTCAATAGACATGGCATTAAAAAAAAGTAATATTTGTGGGTAGCCATGATTGCTTACGTTCTCAATAGACATGGCATTAAAAAGTAATATGTGGGTAGCCATATTGCTTACGTTCTCAATAGACATGGCATTAAAAAGAAAGTAATTGCTTACGTTCTCAATAGACATGGCATTAAAAAAAAAAGTAATATGTGGGTAGCCATGATTGCTTATGCTCAATAGACATGGCATTAAAAAGAAAGTAATATGGGTAGCCATGATTGCTTACGTTCTCAATAGACATGGCATTAAAAAGAAAAGTAATATGTGGGTAGCCATGATTGCTTACGTGTTCTCAATAGACATGGCATTAAAAAGAAAGTAATATGTGGGTAGCCATGATTGCTTACGTTCTCAACAGACATGGCATTAAAAAGAAAAAGTAATATGTGGGTAGCCATGATTGCTTACGTCCTCAATAGACATGGCATTAAAAAAGAAAGTAATATGTGGGTAGCCATGATTGCTTACGTTCTCAATAGACATGGCATTAAAAAGAGAAAGTAATATGTGGTAGCCATGATTGCTTACGTTCTCAATAGACATGGCATTAAAAAGAAAGTAATATGTGGGTAGCCATGATTGCTTACGTTCTCAATAGACAAACTATTAAAAAGAAAAGAATATTTGTGTAGTCAGGTCGGCTACGTCCTCAATAGACATGGCATTAAAAAGAAAGTAATATGTGGGTAGCCATGATTGCTTACGTTCTCAATAGACATGGCATTAAAAAGAAAGTAATATGTGGGTAGCCATGATTGCTTACGTTCTCAATAGACATGGCATTAAAAAGAAAGTAATATGTGGGTAGCCATGATTGCTTACGTTCTCAATAGACATGGCATTAAAAAGAAAGTAATATGTGGGTAGCCATGGTTTGCTTACGTTCTCTCAACAGACATGGCATTAAAAAGAAAGTAATATGTGGGTAGCCATGATTAAGCTTACGTTCTCAACAGACATGGCATTAAAAAGAAAAGTAATATGTGGGTAGCCATGATTGCTTACGTTCTCAATAGACATGGCATTAAAAAGAAAGTAATATGTGCCATGATTGCTAGACCATGATTGTGTGTATTGATTGCTAACGTTCTCAATAGACATGGCATTAAAAAAGAAAAGAATATTTGGGTAGCCAGGATTGCTTACGTCCCCCAATAGACATGGCATTAAAAAAGAAAGTAATATGTGGGTAGCCATGATTGCTTACGTTCTCAATAGACATGGCATTAAAAAGAAAGTAATATGTGGGTAGCCATGATTGCTTATTGCCTCACAGACATGGCATTAAAAAGAAAGAATATGTGGGTAGCCATGATTGCTTACGTTCTCAATAGACATGGCATTAAAAGAAAGAAAAGGTAGCCATATTGCTTATGTGACATGGCATTAAAAAGAAAGTATTATGTGGTAGCCATGATTGCTTACGTTCTCAATAGACATGGCATTAAAAGAAAGCATGTGGGTAATGATTGCTTACGTTCTCAATAGACATGGCATTAAAAAGAAAGAATATGTGGGTAGCCATGATTGCTTACGTTCTCAATAGACATGGCATTAAAAGAAAAGGTAAATGTAATAAGTTATGCCATTGCTTACGTTCAACAGACATGGCATTAAAAAAAAGTAATATGTGGGTAGCCATGATTGCTTACGTTCTCACAGACATGGCATTAAAAAGAAAGTATATGTGGGTAGCCATGATTGCTTACGTTCTCAATAGACATGGCATTAAAAAGAAAGAATATGTGTGTAGCCAGGATTGCTTACGTTCTCAATAGACATGGCATTAAAAAGAAAGTAATATGTGGGTAGCCAAGGATTGCTTACGTTCTCACAGACATGGCAAAAAAAGAAAGTAATATGTGGGGTAGCCATGATTGCTTACGTTCTCAATAGACATGGCATTAAAAAGAAAGTAATATGGCAAATAGCCAAGATTGCTTACGTTCTCAATAGACATGGCATTAAAAGAAAGTAATATGTGGGTAGCCATGATTACATGTTCTCAGACAAAAGAAATTAAAAGAAGTAAATTGCTGGGTAGACATGGCATTAAAAAAAAGTTTACGTTCTCAATAGACATGGTATTAAAAAGAAAAGAATATTTGTGTAGCCATGATTGCTTTTACGTTCTCACAGACATGGCATTAAAAAAGAAAGTAATATGTAGCCATGATTGCTTACTTGCTCAATAGACATGGCATTAAAAAGAAAGTAATATGTGGGTAGCCATGATTGCTTACGTTCTCAATAGACATGGCATTAAATAGAAAGTAATATGTGGGCAGCCATGATTGCTAAGCCATGATTGCTTACGTTCTCACAGACATGGCATTAAAAGAAAGTAATATGTGGGTAGCCATGATTGCTTACGTTCTCAATAGACATGGCATTAAAAAAAGTAAAGAATTGCTTATTTGACATGGCATTAAAAGAAAGTATATGTGGGTAGCCATGATTGCTTACGTCCTCACAGACATGGCATTAAAAAGAAAGTAATATGTGGGTAGCCATGATTGCTTACGTTCTCAATAGACATGGCATTAAAAGAAAGTAATATGTGTGTAGCCATGATTAAAAACATGAAAAGAATATGTGGGTAGCCATGATTGCTTACGTTCTCAATAGACATGGGCATTAAAAAAAAAAAAGAAAGTAATATGTAGGTAGCCATGATTGCTTACGTTCTCAATGGCAGACAAAGTATTAAAAAATGAAAAAGAAAAGTATTTGTGTAGCCATGATTGCTTACGTTCTCAATAGACATGGCATTAAAAGAAAGTAATATGTGGGTAGCCATGATTGCTTTACGTTCTCACAGACATGGCATTAAAAGAAATAATATGGGGTAGCCATGATTAAAACAGACATGGCATTAAAAAGAAATTTGTGTAGTCCAGATTGCTTACGTTCTCACAGACATGGCATTAAAAAAGAAAGTAATATGTGGGTAGCCATGATTGCTTACGTTCTCAATAGACATGGCATTAAAAGAAAAGTAATATGTGGGTAGCCATGATTGCTTACGTTCTCAATAGACATGGCATTAAAAAGAAAGTAAGTAATATGTGGGTAGCCAATGATTGCTTACGTTCTCAATAGACATGGCATTAAAAAAGAAAAGTATGTGGGTAGCCATGATTGCTTACGTTCTCACAGACATGGCATTAAAAAAAAGAATATTTGTAGTCATATTGCTTGTCCTCAATAGACAAAGCATTAAAAAGAAAGTATTTTGGGGTACGTTCTATTAACAGACATGGCATTAAAAGAAAGTAATATGTGGGTAGCCATGATTGCTTACGTTCTCACAGACATGGCATTAAAAAGAAAGTAATATGTAGGTAGCCATGATTGCTTACGTTCTCAATAGACATGGCATTAAAAGAAAGTAATATGTGGGTAGCCATGATTACACGTTCTCAATAGACATGGCATTAAAAGAAAGTAATATGTGGGTAGCCATGATTGCTTACGTTCTCAACAGACATGGCATTAAAAAAGAAAGTAATATGTGGGTAGCCATGATTGCTTACGTTCTCAATAGACATGGCATTAAAAAAGAAAGTAATATGTGTGTAGCCATGATTGCTTACGTTCTCACTAGACATGGCATTAAAAAGAAAGTAATATGTGGTAGCCATGATTGCTTACGTTCTCAATAGACAAAGTATTAAAAAGAAAAGAATATTTGTGTAGTCAGGTCGGCTACGTCCTCAATAGACATGGCATTAAAAAGAAAGTAATATGTGGGTAGCCATGATTGCTTACGTTCTCAATAGACATGGCATTAAAAAAAGAAAGTATATGTGGGTAGCCATGATTGCTTACGTTCTCAATAGACATGGCATTAAAAAAAAAAGTAATATGTGGGTAGCCATGATTGCTTACGTTCTCAATAGACATGGCATTAAAAAGAAAGTATTATGGGGTAGCCATGATTGCTTATGTTCTCAATAGACATGGCATTAAATAGAAAGACATGGCATGAAAAAGTAATATGTGGGTAGCCATGATTGCTTATGTTCTCAAATATAGACATGGCATTAAAAAAAAAGTAATATGTGGGTAGCCATGATTGCTTACGTTCTCAATAGACATGGCATTAAAAAGAAAGTAATATGTGGGTAGCCATGATTGCTTACGTTCTCACAGACATGGCATTAAAAAAAGAAAAGTAATATGTGGGTAGCCATGATTGCTTACGTCCTCAATAGACATGGCATTAAAAGAAAGTATGTGTAGGTAGCCATGATTGCTTACGTTCTCACAGACATGGCATTAAAAAAGAAAGTAATATGTGGTAGCCATGATTGCTTACGTTCTCACAGACATGGCATTAAAAAAAAAGTAATATGTGGGTAGCCATGATTGCTTACGTTCTCAATAGACATGGCATTAAAAAAAGAAAGTAATATGTGGGTAGCCATGATTGCTTACGTTCTCACAGACATGGCATTAAAAGAAAGTCGGTGGGTAGCATGATTGCTTACGTTCTCAATAGACATGGCATTAAAAGAGTAATATGTGGGTAGCCATGATTGCTTACGTTCTCAATAGACATGGCATTAAAAAGAAAGAATATTTGGGTAGCCAGGTCGGCTACGTCCTCAACAGACATGGCATTAAAAAAAGTAATATGTGGGTAGCCATGATTGCTTACGTTCTCATGATTAAAAAGACATGGCATTTATGTAATAGAAACATGGCATTAAAAAGAAAGTATATGTGTAGCCATGATTGCTTACGTTCTCAATAGACATGGCATTAAAAAGAAAAAGAAATATGTGGGTAGCCATGATTGCTTACGTTCACAGACATGGCATTAAAAAGAAAGTAATATGTGGGTAGCCATGATTGCTTACGTTCTCACAGACATGGCATTAAAAAAGAAAGTAATATGTGTGTAGCCATGATTGCTTACGTTCCTCAATAGACATGGCATTAAAAAGAAAGTAATATGTGGGTAGCCATGATTGCATGTTCATGGCATTAAGACCATGATGGCATTAAAAAGAAAAAAGAAAGTATGGGTAGCCATGATTGCTTATTGCCTCACAGACATGGCATTAAATAGAAAGTAATATGTGTGTAGCCATGATTGCTTACGTTCTCAATAGACATGGCATTAAATAGAAAGTAATATGTGTGTAGCCATGATTGCTTACGTTCTCAATAGACATGGCATTAAAAAGAAAGTAATATGTGGGTAGCCATGATTGCTTACGTTCTCAATAGACATGGCATTAAAAAGAAAGTAATATGGGTAGCCAAGGATTGCTTACGTTCTCAATAGACATGGCATTAAAAAGAAAGTAATATGGGCAGCCATGATTGCTAACGTTCTCAATAGACAAAGTATTAAAAGAAAAGAATATTTGAGTAGTCAGCCATGATTGCTACGTAGCCTTCACAGACATGGCATTAAAACGTTCCACACAGACATGGCATTAAAAAAAAAGTAATATGTGGGCAGCCATGATTGCTTACGTTCTCAATAGACATGGCATTCAAAGACATGGCATTAAAAGAAAGTATTATGTGGGTAGCCATGATTGCTTACGTTCTCAATAGACATGGCATTAAAAAAGAAAGTAATATGTGGGTAGCCATGATTGCTTACGTTCTCAACAGACATGGCATTAAAAGAAAGTAGTATGTGGGTAGCCATGATTGCTTACGTTCTCACAGAGACAAAGCATTAAAAAAAAAAAGTAATATGTGGTAGCCAGGATTGCTTACGTCTCAATAGACATGGCATTAAAAAAAAAGTAATATGTAGGTAGCCAAAGATTGCTTACGTTCTCAATAGACATGGCATTAAAAAAGAAAAATTATGTGGGTAGCCATGATTGCTTACGTTCTCAACTAGACATGGCATTAAAAAAGAAAGTAATATGTGGTAGCCATGATTGCTTACGTTCTCAATAGACATGGCATTAAAAAGAAAGTAATATGTGGGTAGCCATGATTGCTTACGTTCTCAATAGACATGGCATTAAAAAAAAAGTAATATGTGGGTAGCCAAGATTGCTTACGTTCTCACAGACATGGCATTAAAAAGAAAGTAATATGTGGGGTAGCCATGATTGCTTACGTTCTCACAGAGACATGGCATTAAAAGAAAAGTAATATGTGGGTAGCCATGATTGATTACGTTCTCAATAGACATGGCATTAAAAAGAAAAGTAATATGCCATGATTGCTTACGTTCTCAATAGACATGGCATTAAAAAAGAAAAGTGGGTATATGATTAAAGCCATGATTGCTTTGTGTACGTTCCTCAATAGACATGGCATTAAAAAAAGAATATTTGTGTAGCCATGATTGCTTACGTTCTCAATAGACATGGCATTAAAAAGAAAGTAATATGTGGGTAGCCATGATTGGGTTTACGTTTCTCACAGACATGGCATTAAAAGAAAGTAATATGTAGGTAGACATGGCATGATTGCTTACGTTCTCAATAGACATGGCATTAAAAAGAAAAGTAATATGTGGTAGCCATGGATTGCTTACGTTCTCAATAGACATGGCATTAAAAAGAAAGTATTATGTGGGTAGCCATGATTGCTTACGTTCTCAATAGACATGGCATTAAAAAAAAAAAAATATGTGGTAGCCATGATTGCTTACGTTCTCAATAGACATGGCATTAAAAAGAAAGTAATATGTGGGTAGCCATGATTGCTTACGTTCTCACAGACATGGCATTAAAAAAAGAAAGTAATATGTGGGTAGCCATGATTGCTTACGTTCTCAATGGACAAAGCATTAAAAGAAAAAGAATATTTGTAGCATGATTGCTTACACCTCAATAGACATGGCATTAAAAAAGAAAGAAATATGTGGGTAGCCATGATTGCTTACGTTCTCAATAGACATGGCATTAAAAAGAAAAGTAATATGTGGGTAGCCATGATTGCTTATGTTCTCAATAGACATGGCATTAAAATTAAAAAGAAATATGTGGGTAGCCATGATTGCTTACGTTCTCAATAGACATGGCATTAAAAAAAAAGAAAGTAATATGTGGGTAGCCATGATTGCTTACGTTCTCACAGACATGGCATTAAAAAGAAAAGAATATTTGGTAGCCATGATTGCTTACGTTCTCAATAGACATGGCATTAAAAAAGAAAGTAATTATGGGTAGCCATGATTGCTTACGTTCTCAATAGACATGGCATTAAAAAGAAAGTAATATGTGGGTAGCTCATGATTGAAAGTAATACGTTCTCAATAGACAAAGCATTAAAAGAAAGAATATTTGTAGCCAGGATTGCTTACATTCTCCTCACATAGACATGGCATTAAAAAAAAAGAAAAAGTAATATGTGGGTAGCCATGATTGCTTATTGTTCTCAATAGACATGGCATTAAATAGAAAAGTAATATGTGGCCATGTAGCCACAGACATGGCATTAAGTTATGTTAGCCATGATTGCTTATGTTCCTCACAGACATGGCATTAAAAAAGAAAGTAATATGTGGGTAGCCAAGATTGCTTACGTTCTCACAGACATGGCATTAAAAAGAAAGTAATATGTAGGTAGCCATGATTGCTTACGTTCTCAATAGACATGGCATTAAAAAGAAAAGTATTATGGGTAGCCATGATTGCTTACGTTCTCATTAGACATGGCATTAAAAAGAAAGTAATATGGGTAGCCATGATTGGTTGTTCTCACAGACATGGCATTAGCGATTCTGTTCACAGACATGGGCATTAAAAGAAAGTAATATGTGGGTAGCCATGATTGCTTACGTTCTCACAGACATGGCATTAAAAAAGAAAGTATGTGTGGGTAGCCATGATTGCTTACGTTCTCACAGACATGGCATTAAAAGAAAAGAATATTTGGGTAGTCAGGTCGGCTACGTTCTCAATAGATAGACATGGCATTAAAAAGAAAGTAATATGTGGGTAGCCATGATTGCTTGTTCTCAATAGACATGGCATTAAAAGAAAAGTAATATGTAGGTAGCCATGATTGCTTACGTTCTCACAGACAGACATTAATTAAAAAGAAAGTAATATGTGGGTAGCCATGATTGCTTACGTTCTCATTAAAAAGAAAGAATATTTGTAGTCAGGTCAGACATGGCATTAAAAAGAAAGTAATATGTGGTAGCCATGATTGTCTTTACGTTCTCAATAGACATTAAAAGAAAAGAATATTTGTAGCATTACGTTCCCAAGACATGGGTAAAAGTAATATGTGGGTAGCCATGGATTGCTTACGTTCTCACAGATACGGACATGGCAAAAAGAAAGTAATATGTGGGTAGCCATGATTGCTTACGTTCTCACAGACATGGGCATTAAAAAGAAAGTATATTTGTGTGGTAGCCAGGATTGCTTACGTCCTCACAGACATGGCATTAAAAAGAAAGTAATATGTGGGTAGCCATGATTGCTTACGTTGCAAAAGTCAAAAAGAAAAGAATATTTTGACATGGCATTAAAAAAGAAAGTAATATGGGGGTGGATTGCTTAGCTCATGGCATTAAAAGAAAGTAATATGTTCTAGCCAATTGCTTACGTTCTCAGACATGGCATTAAAAAAAAAGAATATTTTGGGTAGCCATGATTGCTTACGTTCCAATAATAGACATGGCATTAAAAAGAAAAGTAATATGTGGGTAGCCATGATTGCTTACGTTCTCACAGACATGGTATTAAAAAAGAAAGTAATATTTGGGTAGCCAGGATTGCTTACGTTCTCACAGAGACATGGCATTAAAAAGAAAGTATATGTGGGTAGCCATGATTGCTTACGTTCTCCACAGACATGGCATTAAAAAGAAAAGTAAGAATATTTGGTAGCCATGATTGCTACGTCCTCACAGACATGGCATTAAAAAAAAGAAAGTAATATGTGGGTAGCCATGTGATTGCTACGTCCTCAATAGACATGGCATTAAAAAGAAAGTAATATGGCAGCCACGATTGTTTTACGTTCTCAATAGACATGGCATTAAAAAAGAAAGTAATATGTGGGTAGCCATAGTTGCTTACGTTCTCAATAGACATGGCATTAAAAAGCAAGTAATATGTAGGTAGCTATGATTGCTTACGTTCTCAATAGACATGGCATTAAAAAAAGAAAGGGTAGCCATATTGCTTTCATGTTCTCAATAGACAAAGTATTAAAAGAAAAGAATATTTGTTAGTCAGGCTGTCTACGTCCTCAATAGACATGGCATTAAAAAAGAGTAATATGTGGGTAGCCATGATTGCTTACAAGTTTTCAATAGACATGGCATTAAAAAGAAAAGTAATATGTGGTAGCCATTAAGCATTCCTAACAGACATGGCATAAAAAGAAAGTATTATGTGGGTAGCCATGATTGCTTAGACATGGCATTAAAAAGAAAGTAATATGGGTAGCCATGATTGCTTACGTTCTCAATAGACATGGCATTAAAAAGAAATATTATGTAGGTGATTAAGGATTACGCGTTCTCAGACATGGCATTAAAAATGAAAGTATTATGTGTGTAGCCATGATTGCTACGTTCTCAATAATAGACATGCATTAAAAAGAAAATGGGTAGCTATATTGCTTACTAGGACATGGCATTAAAAAAGAAAGTAATATGGGCATGATTGCTTACGTTCTCAATAGACATGGCATTAAATAGAAAGTAATTATGCGGGGCAGCCATGATTGCTTACGTTCTCAATAGACATGGCATTAAAAAGAAAGTATTATGGGGTAATAGCCATGATTGCTTACGTTCACACATAGACATGGCATTAAATAGAAAGTAATATGTGTGTAGCCAAGGATTGCTTACGTTCTCAATAGACATGGCATTAAAAGAAAGTAATATGGGTAGCCATGATTGCTTACGTTCTCAATAGACATGGCATTAAAAAGAAAGTAATATGTAGGTAGCCATGATTGCTTACGTTCTCACAGACATGGCATTAAAAAAGAAAGTAATATGTGGGTAGCCATGATTGCTTACGTTCTCAATAGACATGGCATTAAAAAGAAAAAGAATATGTGTGTAGCCATGATTGCTTACGTTCTCAATAGACATGGCATTAAAAAAGAAAGTAATATGGGTAGCCATGTGATTGCTTACGTTCTCACATAGACATGGCATTAAAAAGAAAGTAATATGGGTAGCCATGATTGCTTACGTTCTCACAGGACATGGCATTAAAAAGAAAAGTAATATGGGGTAGCCATGATTGCTTACGTTCCTCACAGACATGGCATTAAAAAAGAAAGTAATATGTGGGTAGCCAAGGATTGCTTACGTTCTCAATAGACATGGCATTAAAAAAAGAAAGTAATATGGGTAGCCATGATTGCTTACGTTCTTAATAGACATGGCATTAAAAAAAAGAAAAAGTAATATGTGGGTAGCCATGATTGCTTATTGTTCTCACAGACAAAGTATTAAAAAGAAAGTATATTTGTGTGTAGTCAGGTCGGCTTACGTCCTCACACAGACATGGCATTAAAAAGAAAGTAATATGTGGGTAGCCATGATTGCTTACGTTCTCAATAGACATGGCATTAAAAAAGAAAGTATTATGGCATTAAAAGTGTAATATGTGGCAGCCATGATTGCTTACGTTCCCAATAGACATGGCATTAAAAAAGAAAGTACACATGGCTTGTTATTGTTCTCAAAGACATGGCATTAAAAAGAAAGTATGTGGGTAGCCATGATTGCTTACGTTCTCAATAGACATGGGCATTAAAAAGAAAAGTAATATGGGTAGATTGTTTACGTTCTCACAGATGGCATTAAAAGAAAGCAATCTTGCTTACGTTCTCAATAGACATGGCATTAAAAAAGAAAAGTAATATGTAGGTAGCCATGATTGCTTACGTTCCCCAATAGATAAAGTATTAAAAAAAGAAATTTTTAGAAGTATGGGTAGCCATAGCATTGGAATATGTGGCAGCCATGATTCAATCATCTCAATGGACAAAGTATTAAAAAGAAAATATTTGTAGTCAGATCGGCTACGTCCTCACACAGACATGGTGGTATTAAAAAGAGTAATATGTCGGTAGCCAAGATTGCTAACGTCTTACGTTTAAAATCAAAAGTACATGGTAGTCATTAAATAACAGACATGATTAAAAGAAAAAAATGTAAGCAGCCATGATTGTTAACGTTCTCACACAGACAAAGTATTAAAAGAAAATATTTGAGTAGTCATGGCATCCTCAAAGACATGGCAAAAAGAAAGTAATATGGGTAGCCCATGATTGCTTACGTTCTCACAGACATGGCATTAAAAGAAAGAATATGTGGGTAGCCATGATTGCTTTATTGCCTTGGCACAGACATGGTATTAAAAAGAAAGTATTATGTAGGTAGCCATGATTGCTTACGTTCTCAATAGACATGAAGCATTAAAAAAAAGAAAAGGAATATGTGGGTAGGCCAGGATTGTTTGCTGTTCTCAATAGACATGGCATTAAAAAGAAAGAATATGTAGCCATGATTGCTTTACGTTCTCAATAGACATGGCATTAAAAAAGAAAAGTACATGTGTGGGTAGCCATGATTGTTAACGTTCTTAATAGACAAAGTATTAAAAAGAAAAAGATTATGTGGGTAGCCAGATTGCTACGTTAATAGACATGGCATTAAAAGAAAAGAATATTTGGGTAGCCATGATTGCTTACGTCCTAATAGACATGGCATTAAAAAGAAAAGAATATTTGGGTAGCCAGGATTGCTTACGTTCTCAATAGACATGGCATTAAAAAAGAAAGTATTATGTGGGTAGCCATGATTGCTTACGTTAACAGAGACATGGTATTGTCAGAAAGTATGTGTGTAGCCAAGATTGCTTACGTTCTCAATAGACATGGCATTAAAAAAGAAAGTATTATGTGGGTAGCCATGATTGCTTACGTTCTCACAGACAAAGTATTAAAAAGAAAAGAATATTTGGGTAGTCAGGTCGACATGTTGCTCTCAATAGACATGGCATTAAAAAGAAAAGAATATTGTGGGTAGCCAGGATTGCTTACGTCCCTCAATAGACATGGCATGAAAAAAAGAAAAGTAATATGTGGGTAGCCATGGGATTGCTTACGTTCTCACAGACATGGCATTAAAAAGAAAGTAATATGTGGGTAGCCAAATTGATTACATGTTCTCAATAGACAAGGCATTAAAAAGAAAAGAATATTTGTGTAGTCAGGATTGCTTACGTCCTCACAGACATGGCATGAAAAAAAGAAAGAACATGTGGGTGAGCCATGATTGCTTACGTTCTCAATAGACATGGTATTAAAAAAAAAAAGTAATATGTGGGTAGCCATGATTGCTTACGTTCCTTGGCCAGACATGGCATTAAAAAGAAAGTATTTTGCCATTGTAGGTAAGCATTAAAAGAAAAGATTGCTTACAGGTTACGTCCCCACAGACATGGCATGAAAAGAAAGTAATATGTGGGTAGCCATGATTGCTTACGTTCTCAATAGACATGGCATTAAAAAGAAAGTAATATGGGTAGCCATGATTGCTTATGTTCCTCAATAGACATGGCATTAAAAAGAAAGTAATATGTGGGTAGCCATGATTGCTTATGTTCTCAATAGACATGGCATTAAAAAGAAAGTAATATGTAGGTAGCCATGATGCTTACGTTCTCAATAGACAAAAGCATTAAAAGAAAAGAATATTTGTGTAGCCATGGTTGGCCATGTCCTCAATAGACATGGCATTAAAAAGAAAGTAATATGTGGGCAGCCATGATTGCTTACGTTCTCAAATAGACATGGTGGCATTAAAAAAGAAAGTAATATGGGTAGCCAAGATTGCCATGTTCTCAATAGACATGGCATTAAAAGAAAGTATTGTGTAGCCATGATTGCTTACGTTCTCACAGACATGGCATTAAAAGAAAGTAAATAGAAAGGCATAACAGAGTAATATGTGTAGCCATGATTGCTTACGTTCTCAATAGACATGGCAGGCATTAAAAAAGAAAGCATTATGTGGGTAGCCATGATTGCTTACGTTCTCAATAGACATGGCATTAAAAAGAAAAAGTAACATGTGGGTAGCCATGATTGCTTACGTTCTTTGGCACAGACAAAGTATTAAAAAAAGAAAAGAATATTTGGCAGCCATGATTGCTTACGTTCTCAATAGACATGGTATTAAAAAGAAAGTATTATGTGTGTGTAGCCATGGATTTTCTGCTTACGTGCTCAATAGACATGGCATTAAAAAGAAAGTAATATGGGCAGCTATGATTGCTTATGTTCTCAATAGACATGGCATTAAAAAGAAAAGAATATTTAGTAGTCGGGTTATTACGTTCTCACATAGACATGGCATTAAAAAAAGTATTAGGTGGGTAGCTATGATTGCTTACGTTCTCACAGACATGGCATAAAAGAAAGTAATATGGGTAGCCATGATTGCTTACGTTCTCAAATAGACATGGCATTAAAAAAGAAAGTAATATGTGGGCAGCCATGATTGCTTACGTTCTCAATAGAATGGCATTAAATAGAAAAGAATATTTGTGTAGCTCAGGTCGGCTTACGTTCTCAATAGACATGGCATTAAAAAAGAAAGTAATATGGGGTAGCCATGATTGCTTACGTTCTCAATAGACATGGCATTAAAAAAGAAAGTAATATGTGGTAGCCACGATTGCTTACGTTCTCACACAGACATGGCATTAAAAAAGAAAGTAATATGTGGTAGCCATGATTGCTTACGTTCTCACAGACATGGCATTAAAAAAAAGAAAGTAATATGGTGGTAGCCATGATTTTGCTTACGTTCTCAATAGACATGGCATTAAAAAGAAAAGAATATTTGTAGGTCGGCTACGTCCTCAATAGACATGCATTGATTGGGTAGCCAAGTGATTATTACGTTCTCAATAGACATGGCATTAAAAAAGAAAAGTATTATGTGTGTAGCCATGATTGCTTACGTTCTCAATATTAGACATGGCATTAAAAAGAAAGTATTATGTGGTAGCTATGATTGCTTACGTTCTCAATAGACATGGCATTAAAAAGAAAGTAATATGTGGGTAGCCATGATTGCTTACGTTCTCAATAGACATGGCATTAAAAAAGAAAGTAATATGTGGGTAGCCAAGTGATTGCTTACGTTCTCACAGACATGGCATTAAAAGAAAAAGTAATATGTGGGTAGCCATGATTGCTTACGTTCTCACAGACATGGTATTAAAAAGAAAAGAATATTTGGGTAGTCAGGGATTACGTCCTCAATAGACATGGCATTAAAAAGAAAAGTAATATGTGGGTAGCCAAGATTGCTTACGTTCTCACAGACATGGCATTAAAAAGAAAGTAATATGTGTGTAGCCATGATTGCTTACGTTCTCTCACAGACATGGCATTAAAAAGAAAAAGTAATATGTGTGTAGCCATGATTGCTTACGTTCTCAAGACATGGCATTAAAAAAAGTAATATGTGGGTAGCCATGATTAAGTTTACGTTCAATAGACATGGCATTAAAAAAAAAGAAAGTAATATGTAGGTAGCCATGATTGCTTACGTTCTCAATAGACATGGCATTAAAAAGAAAGTAATATGTGGGTAGCCATGATTGCATACGTTCTCAATAGACATGGCATTAAAAAAGAAAGTAGACATGGCTTATTAAAAAGAAAGTATTATGTGTGTAGCCATGATTAAGCTTACGTTCTCAATAGACATGGCATTAAAAAAGAAAGTATTATGTGGGTAGCTATGATTGCTTATTCTCAATAGACATGGCATTAAATAGAAAGTAATATGTGTGTAGCCATGATTGCTTACGTTCTCACAGAGACATGGCATTAAAAAGAAAGTAATATGTGGGTAGCCATGATTGCTTACGTTCTCAAATAGACATGGCATTAAAAAAGAAAGTATTATTATGTAGCCATGATTGCTTTCATGTCAATAATAGACATGGCATTAAAAAGAAAAGTAATATGTAGGTAGCCATGATTGCTTACGTTCAATAGATACGGCATTAAAAAAAGAAAGTAATATGTGTGTAGCCATGATTGCTTATTGTTCTAATAGACAAAGTATTAAAAAGAAAAGAATATTTGTGTAGTCAGGTCACATGTCCTCATAGACATGGCATTAAAAAGAAAGTATGTGGGTAGCCATGATTGCTTACGTTCTCACAGACATGGCATTAAATAGAAAGTATTGCTGTGTGTAGCCATGATTGCTACGTTCAACAGACATGGCATTAAAAAGAAAGTATATGTGGTAGCAGCGATTGCTTTTACGTTCTCACAGACATGGCATTAAAAAAGAAAGTAATATGTGGGTAGCCATGATTGCTTACGTTCTCAATCACAGACATGGCATTAAAAAGAAAGTAATATGTAGGTAGCCAGATTGCTTACGTTCTCATAGACATGGCATTAAAAAAAGAAAGTAATATGGGTAGCCATGATTGTTACGTTCAATAGACAAAGTATTAAAAGAAAAGAATATTTGTAGTCAGGTCGGCTACGTCCTCAATAGACATGGCATTAAAAAAAGTAAGTATGTGGGTAGCCATGATTGCTTATGTTCAACAGACATGGCATTAAATAGAAAGTATTATGTGTGTAGCCATGATTGCCATGTTCTCACAGACATGGCATTAAAAAAAAGTAATATGTGGGTAGCCATGATTGCTTTTATGTTCTCAAGACATGGCATTAAAAAAGAAAGTATTATGTGGTAGCCAGTGATTGCTTACGTTCTCAATAGACATGGCATTAAAAAAGAAAGTAATATGTAGGTAGCCATGATTGCTTTACGTTCTCAACAGACATGGCATTAAAAAGAAAAGTATTATGGGTAGCCATGATTGCTTACGTTCCTGCTCAGACATGGTATTTAAAAGAAAGTAATATGTAGGTAGCCCATGATTGCTTATTGCTCTCACACAGACATGGCATTAAAAAAGAAAGGCACATGGGTAGCCATGATTGCCATGTTCTCACAGACATGGCATTAAAAAAGAAAGTAATATGTGGGTAGCCAGATTAAGCTTACGTTCTCAACAGACATGGCATTAAAAAAAGAGGGCACATGTGGGTAGCCATGATTGCTTACGTTCTCAATAGACATGGCATTAAAAGAAAGTAATATGTAGGTAGCCATGATTGCATACGTTCTCAATAGACATGGCATTAAAAAGAAAGTAATATGGGGGTAGCCATGATTGCTTACGTTCTCAATACAGACATGGTATTAAAAGAAAGAATATTTGTGTAGCCATGATTAGGAAAATAAACGAAACATTAAAAGAAAAAATATTTGTGCATTCAAAAACGTTCAAATAGAACAGCATTAAAAGAAAAAGAATGTTTAAATATTCGTCCTCAAACATGGCATTAAAAAGAAAGAAATAAAATAGTAGCCATGATTGCTTACGTTTCAATAGACATGGCATTAAAAAGAAAGTATTTATTGTTGTAGCTCAATATTGCTTAATTTTGGTACTCAATGACATGGCATGGCATAAAAAAGAAAGTAATATGTGGGTAGCCATGATTGCTTACGTTCTCAATAGACATGGCATTAAAAAGAAAGAATATGTGGGTAGCCAAGATTGCTACGTTCTCAATAGACATGGCATTAAAAAGAAAGTAAATGTGGGTAGCCATGATTGGTAGCCATTAAAAGATTGACTTAACCATGTTCTCAATAGACATGGCATTAAAAAGAAAAAAATATTTGGGTATTAGATTGCTTACGTCCTCAATAGACATAGCATTAAAAAGAAAGAATATGGGGTAGCCAAAAGAATGGCATTAAAAAGAAAAAAATATGTGATAGTCAGGATCAGCTTACGTCCTCAATGAGACATGGCATTAAAAAAAAAGTAATATTTGGGTATAGCCATGATTGCTTACGTTCTCAATAGACATGGCATTCAAAAGAAAGAATATTTTGTAGCCAGGATTGCTTACGTTCTCAATAGACATTAAAAAAAAAAGTAATATGGGTAGCCATGATTGCTTACGTTCCTCAAAAAAGACATGGCATTAAAAAGAAAGAATATGGGTAGCCATGATTGCTTACGTTCTCAATAGACATGGCATTAAAAAAAAGAAAGTAATATGTGGGTAGCCATGATTGCTTACGTTCTCAATAGACATGGCATTAAAAAAAGAAAGGATTATTTGGGTAGCCAACCCTGGGCTTGTTCTCAATAGACATGGCATTAAAAAGAAAGGAATATGTGGGTAGCCATGATTGCTTACGTTCTCAATAGACATGGCATTAAAAAAAAAAAAATATGGCATGGGTAGCCATGATTAAGCCATCCTCAATAGACATGGCATTAAAAAGAAAGGAATATTTGGATAGCCATGATTGCTTAAGATACAAAAAAAAGACAAATTGCATTAAAAAAGAAAGAATATTGAATAGGGTAGCCATAATTGCTTACGTCCTCAGACATGGCATTAAAAAGAAAGTAATTACGTCGCTCAATAGACATGGCATTAAAAAAAGTACATTGATTGCTTATTTCTCAATAGACATATTAAAAGAAAAGAATATTTGGTAGCCATGATTGCTACGTCCTCAATAGACATGGCATTAAAAAAAAGGAATATTTGGGTAATCATTTCGGCTTACGTCCTCAATAGACATGGCATTAAAAAAAGAAAGTAATATGTGGGTAGCCAGGATTGCTTGCGTCCTCAATGGACATGGCATTAAAAAAGAAAGTAATATTGGGTAGCCAAGATTGCTTACGTTCTCAATAGACATGGCAAAAAAAAGTAAAATGTGGGTAGCCATGATTGCTTACGTTCTCAATAGACAAAGCATTAAAAAGAAAAGAATATGTGGGTAGCCATGATTGTTACGTTCTCAATAGACAAAGTATTTCAAGGCATTAAAAATGAAAGAATATTTTAGATTGCAACGTTCTCAATGGTTGAAAAGCTACGTCCTCAAGCCGGACATGGCATTAAAAAAGAAAGGGAATATGTGGGCAGCCATGATTGCTTACGTTCTCAATAGACAGAGCATTAAAAAAAAAATTTGAGTCGTATGTCAGGTCAGACCGAAAAAATATTGGTAGCTCATGATTGACTAACGTCCTCAATAGACATGGCATTAAAAGAAAAAGAATATGTGGGTAGCCAGATTGCTTACGTTCTCAATAGACATGGCATTAAAAAGAAAGTAATATTTGAAGCCATCATTCGGCTTACGTTCTCAGTAGACATGGCATTAAAAAGAAAGTAATATGTAGGTAGCCATGATTGCTTACGTTCTCATGAGATAAGGCATTAAAAAAGAAAGAATATTTTAGTAGTCAGGTTGCTTACGTTCTCAAAGACATGGCATTAAAACATGGCATTAAAAGAAAGAATATTTGGGTAGCCAAAATTGCTTACGTTCTCAATAGACATGGCATTAAAAAAGAAAGTAATATGTGGGTAGCCAGATTGCTTAATGTTCTCAATAAAAAGTTTTAAAAAAAAAGATATTTGAGTAGTCAGATTGCTTACGTCCTCAATGACATGGTTATTAAAAAGAAAGGAATCGTAATATTGCTTACGTTCTCAGACAAAGTATTAAAAGAAAGAATATTTGAGTAGTCAGGGTCGGCTACGTCCCCTCAATAGACATGGCATTAAAAAAGAAAGTAATATGTGGGTAGCCACCATGATTGCTTTTACGTTCTTGACATTATTAAAAAAGAAAAGTTCCATATTTGGGTAGCCAATTTTGCTTACGTTACTCAATAGACATGGCATTAAAAAAAAAAGGAATATTTGGGTAGCCATGATTGCTTATTGTCCTCAAGACATGGTATTAAAAAGAAAGATATTTGAGAAGTTAGACATGATTGTTAAAAAAGAAAAACGAACTAAAGTAAAAAAAAAGAAAAGAATATTTGAAGCCAGGTCGGCTACGTCCTCAATAGACATGGCATTAAAAAGAAAGAAATATTTGGGTAGCCATGATTGCTTACGTTCTCAAGACATGGCATTAAAGAGAAAATATTTGGGTAGCCATGATTGCTTACGTTCTCAATAGACATGGCATTAAAAAAAGAAATATTTGTAGCCAGGTCGCTTACGTCCTCAATAGACATGGCATTAAAAAGAAAAGAATATTTGGGTAGTCAGGTCGGCACGTTTCAATGCCCCTATTAAAAAAAAAAAGAATATTTAGTATCAGGATTGCCACGTTCTCAATAGTAGACATGGCATTAAAAAAGAAAGAATATTTGGTAAGCCATGATTGGCTACGTTCTCAAAGAACATGGCATTAAAAAAGAAAGAATATTTGGTAGCAGGTCATTGCCTACGTTCTCAATAGACAAAGTATTAAAAGAAAGAATATTTGGATTGCCATATCGGCTAACGTTCTCAATAGACAAAGCATTAAAAAGAAAAGAATATTTGAGCAGTCAGGTTTACTACGTCCTCAATGGACAAAGTGAGGGAAAGAAAAGAATATGTGGGTAGCCATGATTGCTTACGTTCTCAATAGACAAAGCATTAAAAAAAAAATATTTCAGTAAAGGTAGTCATGATGGCATTAATAGAAAAATATTTGAGTAATCAGGTGCAACACCTCAATGAGAAAGGCATTAAAAAAAAGAATATGTGGGTAGCCATGTTGCTTACGTTCTCAATAGACAAAGCATTAAAAGAAAAGAATATTTGATTATAGTCAGGGTCGTCCTCAATGGCTACGTCCTCAATAGACATGGCATTAAAAAATGAAAAAGAATTTGAACAGGGTTGCCATGATTGCTTAAATTCTCACAGAAATGGCATTAAAAAGAAAAAATATTTAGCCATGATTGTAAAAGACATGGCATTAAAAAGAAAGACGGGTAGCCATGATTGCTACGTCCTCAGAACCATATCATTAAAAAAAAGAAAAGGAATATGTGGGTTTAGCCATGATTGTCGAACTCAATAGACAAAGTATTAAAAAGAAAAGAATATTTTAGTAAATGATTGGCTACGTCCTCAATAGACATGGCATTAAAAAAGAAAAGGAATATGTGAAAAGCCATGATTGCCAACGTTCTTAATAGACAAAGTATTAAAAAGAAAAAGAATATTTGAGTAATCAGGTTGGCTACGTCGGCAGGTGGCATAAAAAGAAAAAGAATGATTTCACATGCCAAATTGAAAGAATTTTGGGTAGTCTCCTCCATGAACCTTGAGATTGAAAGAAAGAATGAGAGTAGTCAGGTCGGCTACGTCATCAATGAACATGGTTTAAAAAGAATATGTAGGTAGCCATGATTGCTTACGTCCTCAACAGACAGAATAAAAAAAAATTTGAGGAAAACTCAGCTAGTCCTCAAAAGAGATGGGATTAAAAGAAAAATATGTGGGTAGCCATGAAAAAAGAAAGAATAGACAAAGTAAAAAAGAAAGAATATTTGGTAATCAGGTTGGCTAGTCCTCAACAGAAATGGCATTAAAAAGAAAGGAATATGTAGGTAGAAATGATTGCTTACGTTCTCAATAAACAAAGTAAGAAAAAAAGATAAGAATATTGAAAGTCAGGTGAAAGACTCAATAGACATAGCATTGAAAGAAAAAATATTTGGTGATCAAAGGCTCCGTCCTCAATAACATAGAAAAACAAAGGAATATGTGGGTGAACATGATTGGGACGTTCTCAATAACAAAGTAGTAAAAAGAAAAGAAAATTGAAATAAACAACGAAAAAGAAAACTCGTCCTCAATAAGACAGAAACAAAAAAGAAAGAATATGTGGGTTACGTTTTCCATGAAAGCTTAAGTATTTGAGTAGAAAGAAATGTAAGAAAGAAAATAAAGAAAGAAAGGTCGGCTATGTCCCTCAATAGAACATGGCATTAAAAAGAAAAGAATATTTGAGTATACATGTCGGCTACGTTTTCAATAGACATAGCATTAAAAAAGAAAGAAATTTAGAAAGTAGTCAGATTGCTTTGTTTTCAATAGACAAAGCATTAAAAAAGAAAGAAATATTTGGTACGTCAGGAAGAAAGAAAGAAAGAAATGTGAGAAAGTTTACAAGAAATAGAAAAAAGAAAAATATAAGGAAGGTAGTCAGGTGGGCTACGTCAATATACATGGCATTGAAAGAAAAGAATATTTGTGTAATCAGGTTTTTAATATCTCAATGTCTTTTTTCTAAAAAAGAATATTTTGAAGTCAGGTCTTCCTATTCTTGATAGACGTAGCAAAGAAAAAGAATATTTTGTGTCCCTTTACGTCCTCCCAATCTCCTGTTCTTAAAAAAGAAAAGAATATGTGGGGTAGTCATGCTGTTTTTTTCCTCAATTACCAAAGTAAGTAAAAAAAGAATATTTGAGTAGTCAGGTGGGCTACGTCTCCAAATACTATTCCCTCAAAAAGTCTCCTATTTGGTGGCAGGTTGGCTACGTTCTCAATAGACAAAGTTTAAAACAAAAGAATATGTGGTAACCCCTGATTGATACGTTCTCAATGGATTGGTTTTAAAAAGTCCAATATTTGAAGTATTCAGGTCGGCTTTCGTCCTCAATAGACCTTAGCATTAAAAAAAAAGAATATGTGGGTATTGATGATTTAAGAAACTCAATAAACAAAGCATTAAAAAAAAAAAAAATATTTAGGGGAGAGGTCGGCTACGTCCTCCAATAGACATGGCATTAAAAGAAAAGAATATTTGGTATAGGTCGATGATTGCATTAAAAAGAAAAAAGAAATAAACAATAAAAAAAAAATAGAAAGAATATTGTCCGGTCAATAAAAAATCAATGACATTGCATTAAAAGAAAAAGAATATTTGAAAGAAAGGCAAAAAGAAAGAAGCTAAGAAAGAAATAAAAGAAAGCATTAAAAAAGAAAGAATATTAAGTGGGTAGCCAGAAAGAAAGAAACAATAGAACAAACATTAAAAAAAAAATATTTGAGTAATCAGAAAGCCCAGAAAAAGAATGAAAGAAAAGAAAGAAAGAATATTGTGGTAGTCAGGTGGGCTAAAGAAAGGCATTAAAAAAGAAAGGAATATGTGGGGAACCATGATTATTTATATTCTCAATAGACAAAGTAAGAAAAAAGAAAAAGAATATTTGGAGTAATCAGGTGGAAAGAAAGAAACAATTGACATGGCATTAAAAAAAAAAAGAATATTTAGTAATCAGAAAGGCTACATCCTCAAAGACAGGCATTAAAAAAAAGAATATTTGAGTAGTCATGTGGGCTACGTCCTCACAAACAAACAAACAAAAAAAAAGAAATATTTGTGAGGGAACCAATGAAAGAAAAAAAGAAAGAATATTTGAATAGAAAGGGCTATTAAAAAGAAAGAAATATTTGAAAGAAAAAGGTGGGCTACATCCTCCAATTGACATGGCATTAAAAAAAAAATATTTGAAGTCAGGTGGGCTACATCCTCTCCAATTGACATAGCATTAAAAGAAAAGAATATTTGAGTAGTCAGGTGGGCCACGTCCTCAATGAACATGAAATAAAGGAAAAAGAATATTTGAAGGAAGTCAAGAGGCTAAAGAAAGAACATGGCATTAAAAAGAAAGAATATTTGAGATCAAAGGGCTACGTCCTCAATGAAGGAAGAAAAAAAAGAAAGAATATCAGGTGGGCTAATCCTCAATGAACATGAAATAAAGAAAAAATATTTGAAGGAAGGTGGGCCCGTCCTCAATGGTAAGAAAAAGAAAAGAATATTTGAGTAGTCAGGTGGGCTACGTCCTCAGTATACATGGCATTAAAAAAAGAAAAGGAATATTTGGGTAGTCATGTGGGTTTACATTCTCAATGAACAAAGTATTAAAAAGAAAAAGAATATTTGATATTTGGGCTACATCCAAATATACATGTTAAAAAGGCTACGTCCTCTAATCCTCAATGAACATGGCATTAAAAGAAAAAGAATATTTGAGAGTAGTCAGGTGGGCTACGTCCTCAATGACATGTAATTAAAAGAAAAGAATATTTGGTAGTCAGGTATACATGGCCAAAAAGAAAGAATATTTGAGACATGGCACGTCCTCAAATTAAAAAAAGAATATTTGAGTAGTCAGGTGGGCTACATCCTCAATGAACATATGGCATTAAAAAGAAAGGAATATGAGTAGTCATGGCCCACGTCCTTACATTCTCAAAAAGATATTTGAGACAAAGTATTAAAAACATGAATATTTTTGAGTAATCAAGGTGTTCTTTCACGTCCTCAATATACATGGCATTAAAAGAAAAAAGAATGTTTGGTGATCAGGTGGGCTACGTCCTCAATGAACATGGCATTAAAAAGAAAAGAATATTTGAGTAGTCAGGTGGGCTACGTCCTCAATAGACATATGGCATTAAAGAAAAAGAATATTGAGTAGTCAGGTGGGCTACGTCCTTGTCATGGCATTAAAAGAAAGAAAGATATTTGGTTGTCAAATTGGGCTACATCCTCAATAGACATGGCATTAAAAAGAAAAGATATTTAGAGTAGTCCAGGTGGGCCGACCTCCTCGATAGAACAGCATTAAAGAAAAAAATATTTGAGTAGTCAGGTGGGCTACGTCCTTAATAGCATTAAAAGAAAAAAATATTGAGTAGTCATGTTGTTTACATTCTCAATGAACAAAGTATTAAAAAGAAAATAATATTTGAGAGTCAGGTGGGCTACGTCCTCAATGAACATGGCATTAAAAAGAAAAGAATATTTGAGTAGCAATGATTGTTTACATTCACAATGAACAAAGCATTAAAAAAGAAAAGAATATTTGTGTAGTCAGGTGGGCCACGTCCTCAATAGACATGGCATTAAAAAAAAAGAATATTTGAGTAGTCAGGTGGGCTACGTCCTTATTATATGGCATTAAAAAGAAAAGGAATATGTGGGGAACCATGATTGTTTACATTCTCCAATAGACAAAGTATTAAAAAAGAAAAAGAATATTTGAGTAGTCCAGGTGGCTACATCCTCAATAGACAGCATTAAAAGAAAAGAATATTTTGGTAGTCCAGGTGGGCTACGTCCTCAATAGACATGTAGCATTAAAAAAAAAGAATATTTGAGTAGTCAAGATTGGCTACGTTCTCAATATACAAAGCATTAAAAGAAATAATATGTAGTAGTCATGGTTGGCTATATTCTCAATAGACAAGTATTAAAAAGAAAATGAATGCAATGATTGTTGGAGCTACATTCTCAATGACATGGCATTAAAAAGAAGAATATTTAATGTGATCAATTGGGCCCACATCCTCAATAGACATAGCATTAAAAGAAAGAATTTGAGTAGTCAAATTGGGCTACGTCAGCAATATATGGCATTAAAAAAAAAAGGAATATGTGGGAACCATGATTGTTTATATTCTCAATAGACAAAGTATTAAAAAAGAAAAGAATATTTGAGTAGTCAGGTGGGCCATCCTCAATAGACATAGCATTAAAAAAAAGAATATTTGAGTAGTCAGGTGGGCTACGTCGTCAATATGCATAGCATTAAAAAAAGAATATTTGAAACATGATTGTTTATATTCTCAATATACATGGCATTAAAAAAGAGAAAGGATTTGAAACCATGATTGGCTACATCCTCAATAGACAAAAGTATTAAAAAAAGAAAAGAATATTTGAGTAGTCAGGTGGGCTACATCCTCAATAAACATAGCATTAAAAAGAAAGAATATTTGGTAGTCAGGTGGGCCCAGTCCTCAATAGACATAGCATTAAAAAAGAAAGGAAGGCGTCCGGGTAGGCTAATATATTCTATTTAAAAGAAAGGAATATGTAGGGACCATGATTGTTTATATTCTCAATAGACAAAGTATTAAAAGAAAAAGAATATTTGGAAGTAGTCAGGTGGGCCACGTCCTCAATATACAAAACAAAAAAAGAAAGTCAGGAATATGTGGCATTAAAAGAACCATGATTGTTTATATTCTCAATAGACAAAGTATTAAAAAGAAAAGAATATTTGAGGTAATCAGAGGCTACATCCTCAATAGACATAGCATTAAAAGAAAAGAATATTTGAGTAGTCAGGTGGGCCACGTCCTCAGTGAACATGGCATTAAAGAAAAGAATATTTGGGAAGTAGTCAGGTGGGCTTCGTCCTTAATATACCTTGGCATTAAAAGAAAAGGAATATGTGAGTAACAATGATTGTTTATATTCTCAATAGACAAAGTATTAAAAAGAAAAGAATATTTGAGGTAGTCAGGTGGGCCACGTCCTCGATGTATGGCATTAAAGAAAAGCAATAAAAGGGAACCATGATTGTTTAATATTTTAAAGTCAAAATTTTGGGCTAATTATCATCCTATCATGGCATTAAAAGAAAGGAATATTTGTGGGTCAGGGTTGTTTACATTCTCAATAGACAAAGTATTAAAAGAAAGAATATTTGAGTGATCGGGTGGGCTACGTCCCTTGATATACATGGCATTAAAAAAGAAAGGAATATGTGGGTACTGTGATTGTTTACATTCTCAATAGACAAAGTATTAAAAAAAAAAAGAATATTTGAGTGGTCAAGGGGCCACGTCCTCAATAGACATGGCATTAAAAGAAAAAGAATATTTGAGTTGTCGAATTGGGCTACGTCCTTGAAATATACATGGCATTAAAAAGAAAAGGAATATGTGGGTAGCTATGATTGTTTATTCTCAATGAACAAAGTATTAAAAAAGAATATTTGAGTGATCAGGTCGGCTACGTCCTCAGTATACATGGCATTAAAAAAAAGAATATTGAGTAGTCATGATTGTTTACATTCTCCATAGACAAAGCATTAAAAAAAAAGAATATTTGAGTGAATCAGGTCAGCTACGTCCTCAATGAACATGGCATTAAAAGAAAAGAATATGTGGAGTTGTCATGATTTGCTACGTTCTCAATAGACAAAGCATTAAAAAGAAAGGAATATTTGGGTAGCTATAGTTGCTAACGTTCTCAATAGACAAGGAATAAAAAAGAAAAGAATATTTGGGTAATCATGATTGTTACATCCTCAATAGACAAAGTATTAAAAAGAAAAAAGAATATTTGAGTAGTCAGGTGGGCTACGTCCTCAATATACATGGCATTAAAAAAGAAAGGAATATTTGAGTAGTCAGGTCAGCTACATTCTCAATAGACAAAGTGATAAAAAAAAAATATGTGAGTAGCTATGGTTGGCTACGTTTATCAATAGACAAGGCATTAAAAAGAAAGGAATATTTGGGTATCCAATGATTGCTTACGTTCACAATAGACAAGGAATTAAAAAAAAAAGGAACATGTAGGTAGCAATGATTGTTTACGTTCTCTCAATAGACAAAGCATTAAAAAAGAAAAGAATATTTGAGTAGATCAGGTGAAGGCTACGTCAGCAATATATGGCATTAAAAAGAAAGGAATATGTGGGTAGCAATGATTGTTTACATACTCAATAGACAAAGTGTATTAAAAGAAAAAAGAATATTTGAGTGATCCAGGTGGGCTACGTCCTCAATGAACGTAGCATTAAAAAGAAAGAATATTTGTAATGATTGTTTACATTCAAATAGACAAAGTGGGCCCACGTCCTCAATGAACTTATCGGCATTAAAAAGAAAAAAAGAATATTTGAGTAGTCAGGTGGGCTACGTCTCAAGGGGATACATGTTATTAAAAAGAAAGGAATGTGGAGAGATATGATTGTTTATATTCTCAATAGACAAGTATTAAAAAAGAAAAAGAAATATTTGAGTAGTCAGGTGGGCTACATCCTCAATAGACATGGCATTAAAAGAAAGAATATTTGAGTAGTCAGGTCGGCCACATCCTCAATGAACATGGCATTAAAAGAAAGAATGGCCCCGGATATTTGGGCCGTCCTTGATATCATAGCATTGCTTACGTTGTTATATTCTCAATAGACAAAGAATTAAAAGAAAAAATATTTGGGGGAATCAGGATTACTTACGTTCTCAATAGACAAAAAGTTAAAAAGAAAAGAATATTTGAGTAGTCAGGTTGGCTACATCCTTAATAAAAGATGGAATATTAAAAAGAATTCTCAATAGAATATGTGGGTAAAGAATATTTGATTATTTATTCAATCCTCAATAGACATTAAAAAGAAAAGAATATTTGAGTAGTCAGGTGGGCTACGTCCTCAATATACATGGCATTAAAAAAGAAAAGAATATGTGGGTAGTCATGATTGGCTACGTCCTCAATAGACAAAGCATTAAAAAGAAAAAGGAATATTTGTAGTCATGACTGCCACGTTCTCAATAGACAAAGTATTAAAAGAAAAGAATATTTGAGTAGTCAGGTGGGCATTGCGTCCTCAATAAAAACAAATGGCATTGAATATATTCTCAATGAAAAAGTAAAAAAGAAAGAATATTTGAGTAGTCAGGTGGGCTACATCCTCAATGAACATGGCATTAAAAAAAAGAATATTTGAGTCGGGTGTCAGGTCTCAGTAGACGTCCTCAGGTATAATACATGGCATTAAAAAGAAAGGAATATGTGGGTGAGTTGTTTATATTATTGGCTTTTACGTATTTGAACAGTCAGATGGAACATTAAAAAGAAAAGAATATTTAGTAGTCATGGTGGGCCACGTCTCAATAGACATGACATTAAAAGAAAGAATATTTGAAAGTAGTCAAGTTGGGCTACGTTCTTAATAGATGGCATTAAAAGAAAGGAATATGTGGGAACCATGATTGTTTATATTTTCAATAGACAAAGTATTAAAAAAAAAAGAATTTGAGTAGTCAGGTCATTACGTCCTCAATAGACATGGCATTAAAAGAAAAAGAATATTTGAGTAGTCAAAATCAGCTACGTCCTCCATATAGATGGCATTAAAAAAAAAAGGAATATTTGGGTAGCCATGATGGTTTACGTTCTCAATAGACAAAGTATTAAAAAAAAAATATTTGAGTACCAGGTCAGGCTAGGTCCTCAATAGACATGGCATTAAAAAGAAAGGAATATGTTGGTAGTCAGGTTGGATACATCCTCAATAGACAAGTGGCATTAAAAAGAAAATACGTCCTCAATAGAGACATAAAATCAAAAGAAAATTTGAGTTGTCAGGTACGTCCTCAATAGACGCATTAAAAGAAAAGTATTGATTGTTAAAACAAAGTAAAAAAGAATAAAGAATGATTTAGTAGGATTAGCATTGAAAGAAAAGAATATTTGTCCTCAATGAACATGGCATTAAAAAAGAATATTTGAGAATATTCCAATTGGCTACGTCCTCAAGAGACATGGTATTAAAAAAAAAGGAATATGTGGGTAGATATCGATTCGTTTACGTTCTCATAGACAAAGTATTAAAAAAGAAAAATATTTGAGTAGTCAGGTGGGCTACGTCCCCAATGAACATGGCATTAAAAAAGAAAGGAATATTTGGGTAGCAATGATTGTTTACATTCTCAATAGACAAAGTATTAAAAAAAAAAAAAGAATATTTGAGTAATCAGGTCGGCTACGTCCTCAATAGACATAGGTAGTAAAAAAGAAAAGAATATTTATGATTGCTTAGTTGTCAATAGACAAGTGGGCTGATCGGGTGGGCTACGTCCTTGATATAGACATTAAAAAGACAATATGTGGGTAAAATGATTACTTGATCTCAATAACAAAGTATTAAAAAGAAAAGATTTGAGTAGTCAGGTGGGCTACGTCCTCAATATGACAATGATTGTTTATTCTCAAAAAAAATGAAAAAAGAATATTTGAGTAGTCAGGTGGGCTACGTCCTCCAATGAACATGGCATTAAAAAAAGAATATTTGGTAATCAGGTGGGCCCGTCCTCAATAGACAAAGTATTAAAAAAAAAAGAATATTTTAGTAATCAGTGATTGGCTACGTCCTCAATAGACAAAGCATTAAAAGAAAAGAATATTTGAGTAGTCAGGTCGGGCTTTAAAAGTCCTCAGATATGTAGGGAGACTATGGCATTGAAAAATTAAAAGAATATTTGAGTAGTCAGGTCAGCTACGTCCTCAATAGACATGGTATTAAAAAAAATATTTGAAAAGTGTATTATGTAGGTAGTCATTTAATACGTTCTCAATAGACAAAGTATTAAAAAAAGAAAAGGAAGTCATGTGGGCTACGTCCTCAATGGACATGGCATTGAAAAAAAGAAAAGGAATTGGGTAGTACGTTCTCAATAGACAAAGTATTAAAAAGAAAGAATATTTTAGTAAAGGTCGGCTACGTCCTCAATATACATATATGTGGGTAATGATTGTTTGTTCTCAATAGACAAAGTATTAAAAAGAATATTTGAGTAGTCAGGTGGGCTAGTCCTCAATAGGTCGAATATTTGAGTAGTCAGGTGGGCCCACCCTCAAATAGACATGGCAATAAAAGAATATTTGAGTAATCATTTGGGTACGTCCTCCAAGATAATGCTTACGGTTCTCATGGGTAGCTAAAGCATTAAAAAGAAAAGTATATTTGAGTAGTCAGGTCGGCTACATCCTCAATAGACATGGCATTTAAAAAAAGAAAGGAATATTTGGGTAGCTATGATTGCTTACGTTCTCAACAGACAAAAGTATTAAAAAAGAAAAGTATATTTGAAAGTATTCAGGTCATACGTCCTCAATGAGCAATGTACGTTCTCAATATGTGGGTAGACAAAGTAAAAAGAAAGAATTGGGCATCCTCCAAAACATGGCATTGAAAAGAATATGTTAGATTAGTTAGGTCAGCTACGTCCTCAATAGACATGGCATTAAAAGAAAAAAATATTTGAGTAAATCAGGTCGGCTATGTCCTCAAGAGACATGGTATTAAAAAGAAAGGAAGATGTAAGTATGAGTTGCTTACATTCTCAATAGACAAAGTATTAAAAAAGTATTTGGAAGTAATTGATCAGGTGGAGCTACATCCTCAATGAACATGGCATTAAAAAAAGAAATTTGAGTAGTCCGGTTGGGCCACGTCCTCAATGGGCATAGCATTAAAAAGAAAAGAAAATTTGGTAATCAGGTGGGCCCCTCAAAGACATGGCATTAAAAAGAAAAGAATATGGGTAGCCATGATTGCTTACGTCTCAATGAACAAAGTATTAAAGAAAAAGAATATTTGAGTGATCAGGTGAATACGTCCTCAATGAACATGGCATTGAAAAAAAGAATATGTGAAATCATGATTGTTAGCCTCAATAGACATGATTGCGCCTCAAAGAATATTTGTGTAGTCAGGTGGTGCTTCTGATTGCTCAAACAAAGTAACAAGTTAAAAGAAAGAATATTTGAGTAGTCAGGTGGGCTACATCCTCAATGAACATGGCATTGAAAAAGAAAGAATGAATATAGATTGGGTCCGCTATATCCTCAATGACATGGCATTAAAAGAAGGAATGTTGGATAATCAATTCAGTACAATCCTCAAAGACACATGGCATTAAAAGAAAAAAAAATATTTGAAGTTGTCAGGGTGGCTATGTCCTCAATAGACATGGCATTAAAAAAGAATATTTGAAAGAACGTCCTCAAATTTGGCATTAAAAAGAAAAATATGTGTGGGAACCATGATTGTTTATATTCTCA
This sequence comes from Acanthosepion pharaonis, assembly GCA_903632075.3. NCBI lineage: Eukaryota > Metazoa > Mollusca > Cephalopoda > Sepiida > Sepiidae > Acanthosepion > Acanthosepion pharaonis. The sequence continues at coordinate 1,257,748 of CAHIKZ030003863.1, read as the reverse complement.
ATAGACAAAGTATTAAAAGAAAAAGAATATTTGAGTAGTCAGGTGTAGCCTCAATAGACAGGCATTAAAAAGAAAAATGTTCTCATTGTTTGCCTCCTAGACAAAGTATTAAAAAAAAAGAATATTTGAGTAGTCAGGTGGGGCTACGTCCTCAGTAAAACATGGCATTAAAAGAAAAGGAATATGTGGGGAACCGATTGTTTATATTCTCAATGGTATTAAAAAAAGAAAAGAATATTTGAGTAGTCAGGTGGGCCACATCCTCAATTAGACATGGCATTAAAACAAAAGAATATTTGTGTGTCAGGTGGGCTACGTCCTTATGGCATTAAAAAGAAAAGAATATGTGGGGAACCATGATTGTTTATATTCTCAATAGACAAAGTATTAAAAAGAAAAGAATATTTGAGTAGTCAATTGGCTACATCCTCAATAGAACATGGCATTAAAAAGAAAGAATATTTGAGTAGTCCATGATTGCCACGTCCTCAATAGACATGGCATTAAAAAGAAAAGAATATTTGAGTAATCAGGTGGGCTACGTCCTTAATATACATGGCATTAAAAAAAGAAAGGAATATGTGGGACCATGATTGTTTATATTCTCAATAGACAAAGTATTAAAAGAAAAAGAATATTTGAGTAGTCAATTCGGCTACGTCCTCAATAGACATGGCATTAAAATAAAAAGAATATTTGGGTAGTCATGTCATTGTTTATATTCTCAATGAACATGGCATTAAAAAAGAAAGAATTTAGTATGATTGGATTACCATCCTCAATAGACATGGCATTAAAAAAAGAAATTTGGGAACCATTTGGGCATTATCAGTCAAAGTATTAAAAAAGAATTTGAGTAGTCAAATGGGCTACATCATTTAGACATGGCATTAAAGAAAGAATATTTGAGTGAATTAGGTCAACTACGTCTCAATGACATGCCATTAAAAAAGAAAGGGAATATTTAAACATGATTGTTTATATTCTCAATGACATAGTATTAAAAGAAAAGAAGATTTGGGTAGTCAGGTGGGCTTCGTCCTCAATAGACATGGCATTAAAAGAAAGTATGTTGGGAAATCAGGATTGGGCCACGTCCTCAATAGACATGGCATTCAAAAAAAAAAAGGAAAGAATATTTGAGTAGTCAGGTGGGCGTCCTCAATGGTCATGGCATTAAAAAAAAAAAAAGGAATATTTGGGGGAGTCATGATTCTTTTATATTCTCAATAGACAAAGCATTAAAAAAAAAATATTTGAGTGGTCAATTGGTTACGTCCTTAATATACATATGGCATTAAAAAAAATAATATATGGGGGTGATTTTATATTCTCAATGACAAATGGCAAAGAAAAGAATATTTGGAAGTATCAGGTCGGCTACATCCTCAATAGACATAGCATTAAAAAGAATATTTGTGGGTAGTCAAATTGGGCCCAGTTGTCACGTTCATGGCGTTAAAAGACAAATGTTGAGTCGGGCATCCTCAATGAACAGGCATTGAAAAAAAAGAATATTTGATTGGTTAGTCAGGTCACTCAGCTACGTCCTCAAAAGACATATTTAAGTAATCGGTCGGCTAAAATACTCAAGAACATAAAAAAAAAGGAAAGGATGTGGGGTAGTCATGATTGCTTACGTTCTCAATAGACAAAGTATTAAAAAGAAAGAATATGTGGGAACCATGATTGGCTACGTTCTCAATAGACATGGCATTAAAAATAAAAAGAATATTTGGGTAGCCAAGGTTGGCTACATCCTCAATAGACATGGCATTAAAATAAAAGAAATATTTGAGTAGTCAGGTCGGGCTACGTCCTCAATAGACATGGCATTAAAAAAAAAAGGAATATGTGTATGCCTCAATAGACAAAAGTATTAAAAGAAAAGAATATTTGAGTAGTCAGGTGGGCTACGTCCTCAATAGACATGGCATTGAAAGAAAAGAATATGTTGGTAGCCATGATCGACGAACTACGTCCTCAATAGACATGGCATTAAAAGAAAGTATATTTAACGGGTAATCAGGTCATGCTACATCCTCAAAGGCATTAAAAAGAAAGGAATATGTGGGTAGCTATGATTGCTTACATTCTCAATAACAAAGACATGGCATTAAAAAAAAAAGAATGTTTGGTAGTCAGGTTTGGCTACGTTCTTGACAGACATGGCATTAAAAGAAAATAATGTTGGGTAGTCAAGGATTGGGCTACGTCCTCCAATAGTCATGGCATTAAAAAGAAAGGAATATGTGGGTAGCCATGATTTAGCACGTTCTCACAGACAAAGTATTAAAAAAAAAAGAATATTTGAATGGGCCATCCTCAATGAACGTAGCATTGAAAATAAAAAGAATATTTGAGTAGTCAAGGTCCGTCCTCAATGAACATGGTAAAAAAAAGAAAACATGTGGGTATGATTTGTACGTTCTCCATGAACGCTGGCATTAAAAAAATATTTTGAGTCAGGTCGGCTACGTCCTCAATGACATGGCATTAAAAAAAGAAAAGTAATATGTGGGTAGCCATGATTGCTTTGATTCTCAATGAACATGGCATTAAAAAAAAAAGAATATTTGGGTAATCAAGGTTGCTACGTCCTCAATAGACATAGCATTAAAAAGAAGAATATTTGAGTAGTCTATGATTGACTACGTTCTCAATGAACAAAGCATTAAAAAAGAAAGGGAATTTGGAAGTAATCAGTTGACTACGTCCTCAGAGACATGGTATTAAAAAATATGTGGTGGCTATGATTATTACGTTTCAATAGACAAAAAGTAAAAAAGTCAGGTTATTTACGTCCTCAATGTCCTTAATATCGGTGTTAAAACAAAAGGAATATGTGGGTATTGCCATTTATTTGCTATTAAAGTATTTTAATAGACAAAGTACATCCTAAAAAATGAAAAGAATATTTGGTGGCAATCAGGTGGGCCAATAGACAAAGTCCTAAAAAGAATATTGGACATGGCATTGATAGACATAGCAAAAGAATATTTGAGTGATAGTCCAGGTGCATTACGTCCTCAATGAACATGGCATTAAAAAAAAGGAATATTTGGGTAGTCAGGTTAACTACGTCCTCAACAGACATGGCATTAAAAAAAAAAATATTTGAGTCGTCAGGTCGGCTACGTCCTCAATAGGCGCAGGATTTAAAAGAAAGGAATATGTGGGTATACATGATTGCTTACATTCTCAATGAACAAAAGAATTAAAAAAAAAGAATATTTGGGTAATCAGGGCGGCTACGTCTCAATACACATGGTATTAATGAAAAGAATATTTAGTAGCCCTATGTTGGCTATCACTCAATAGATAAGTGGTTAAAAAGAAAAGAATATTTGGGTAGCCATGATTGCGTCCTCAATGAACAAAGTATTAAAAGAAAAGAATGTTGTAGTGTCAGGTCATTACGTCCTCAATGAACATGTGGCATTGAAAAAAGAATATTTGAGTAGTCAGGTCAGCTACGTCCTCCAAAGAACCATGGCATTAAAAAGGAATATGTGGGTAGCCATGACACTTACGTTCTCAATAGACTAAGTATTAAAAGAAAAAATATTTGAGTAATCAGGTGGGCTAGGTCCTCAATAGACATGGCATTGAAATAAAAGAATATTTTGGTAGTCAGGTCATTTACCTCCTCAATGAACATGGCATTAAAAAAAGAAAAGAATATTTGAGAGTTGTCAGGTCGGCTACGTCCTCAATGAACGTGGCATTAAAAAGAAAGGAATAATAATGGGTAATATGATTGCTTACGTTCTCAATGAACAAAATATTAAAAAAAGAATGTTTGAAGTAGTCAGGTTGGCTACATCCTCAATGAACATAGCATTAAAAAAAAGAAGAATATTTTGAGAGTAGTCGGTCAGCTACGTCCTCAATAGCCTTGGCATTAAAAAAAGAAATATTTGGGGAATCAGGTCCCAGCTACGTTTTCAATGGGAACATGGCATTCAAAAAAACCCAATATGTCCGGTCCATGCTACGTCCTCAATGAACAAAGCATTAAAAAGGAAAGAATGTTTTGAGTAAGTCAGGTCAGCTGTCCTCAATAAGAACATGGCATTAAAAAAGAATGTTTGATATTGGGTCCTTCGTCCTCAATAGACATGGCATTAAAAGAAAAGAATATTTAAGTAATCAGGTCGATGCTACGTTTCAATGACATGGCATTAAAAAAGAAAAAATATTTGATTGTACGTCAATAGTCGGCTGTTTGTTGTCGTCCTCAATAGACATGGCATTAAAAAGGAAAAGAATATTTGAGTGTCAGGTCCGGCTACGTCCTCAATAGACATGGCATTAAAAAAAAGGAATATTTGGTGGAATACGTCACTTGGTAGCCATTAAAGTTTTGCTTACGTTCCTCAATAAACATGGCATTAAAAGAAAAATATTTGATAGTCAGGTCGGTTAGCCTCAATGATTGCTTACGTTCTCAGTAGTCAAAGTATTAAAACATGAAAAGAATATTTGTGTAATCAGGTCGGCTACGTCCTCAATAGACATGGCATTAAAAAGAAAAAAGAAAGTAATATGTGTAGCCATGATTGCTTACGTTCTCAATAGACAAAAGTATTAAAAAGAAAAGAATATTTGGTGAACAGATTGCTTACGTCCTCAATAAACATGGCATTAAAAGAAAGGAATATTTGGGTAGCCATGATTGCTTACGTTCTCAATAGACCAAAGCATTAAAAAAAGAAAAGAATATTTGAGTATTCAGGGTGGCTATGTCCTCAATAGACATGGCATTAAAAGAAAAGAATATTTGTTAATCATGTCGGTAGCCCTCGATTGCTTATTACCTCAATAGACATGGCATTAAAAAAGAAAAAATATTTGAGTGATCAGATTGCTTACGTGTCCTCAATAGACATGGCGTTAAAAAAGAAAAAATATTTGGGTAGTCAGGTTCGGCTACATCCTCAATGAACATGGCATTAAAAAGAAAGAGAGAATAAAGTTCATTTCTCAATAGAAAATGGCATTAAAAAGAAAAAGATATTTGGGTAGTCAGGTTCGGCTACGTCCTCAATAGACAAAGGAATATTAAAAAAGAAAGTATTTGAGTAGTCAGGTCAGCTACGTCCTCCAATGATTAAAAAAGCTATGTGTGTAGCCATGATTGCTTACGTTCTCAATGAACAAAGTATTAAAAAAAAAATATTTGAAGTATGATTAGGTCGGCTACGTCCTCAATAAACATGGCATTAAAAAGAAAGGAATATGTGGGTAGCCATGATTGCTTACGTTTTCATAGACATGGCATTAAAAGAAAAAAATATTTGAGTATTCAGGTCATTATGTCCTCAATAGACATGGCGTTAAAAAAGAAAGAAAATATGTGGGTAGTCCTCGATGACTTGGCATGAGGTCCTCAATGAACATGGCATTAAAAAGAAATGATTTGAACCCGGTTCGGCTCAATGAACATTATTAAAAAAAAGTATTTATGAGTAGGGTAGTCCTCAATAGACAAAGGCAATAAAAGAAAAAAGAATATTTGGTAATCAGGTCGACTATGGCCTCAATTAAAAAAAAGGAATATGTGGTAGCCATGATTGCTTGCGTTCTCAATGAATAAGTATTAAAAGAAAAGAATATTTGAGTAGTCAGGTCGGCTACGTGTCCTCAATGACATGGCATTAAAAAGAAAGGAATATGTGGGTAGCCATGATTGCTTACGTTCTCAATAGACATGGCATTAAAAAGAAAAAAAATATGTATTTAATGATGATTGCTTACGTCCTCATATTTACGTCCTCAGGCATTAAAAAAAGAAAGAATATGTGGGTAGCCATGATTTAGCTAACGTTCTCAATAGACAAATTATTAAAAAAAGAATATTTGAGTAGTCATGATTGCTACGTCCTCAAAAGACATGGCATTAAAAAGAAAGTAATATTTGGGTAGCCATGATTGCTTACGTTCTCAATAGACATGGCATTAAAAAGAAAAAGTGTAGTGATTGTAGCCATGATTGCTTAAAGTTCTCAATAGACATGGCATTAAAAAGAAAGGAATATGTGGGTAGCCATGATTGCTTACGTTCTCAATACATGGCATTAAAAAGAAAGTAATATGTGGGTAGCCAGATCATTAACTTACGTTCTCAATAGACATGGCATTAAAAAAAAGCAATATGTGGGCAGCCATGATTGCTTAACGTTCTCAATAGACATGGCATTAAAAGAAAATATATGTGGGTAGCCATGATTGCTTATGTCCTCAATAGACAAAGCATTAAAAAGAAATATTTGGTAACCAGGTCGATTGCCACACGTTCTCAATAGACATGGCATTAAAAAGAAAGTATATGTGGGTAGCCATGATTGTTACGTTCTCAATAGACATGGCATTAAAAGAAAGTATATGTGGGTAGCCATGATTGCTTACGTTCTCAATAGACATGGCATTAAAAAAGAAAATAATATGTGGGTAGCCATGATTACTGCTGTTCTCAATAGACAAAAGTATTAAAAAAAAGAAAAGAATATTTATTCCTCAATAGACGTCAGGTGGAGTATACGGCTACGTCCTCAATATAGACATGGCATTAAAAGAAAGTAATATGTGGGTAGCCATGATTGCTTACGTTCTCAATAGACATGGCATTAAAAAGAAAGTAAATGTGGGTAGCCATGATTGCTTACGTTCTCAATGACATGGCATTAAAAAAGAAAGTAATATGTATAGCCATGATTGTTCTCAATAGACATGGCATTAAAAAAGAAAGTAATATGTGGGTAGCCATGATTACTTGCTCAATAGACAAAAGTATTAAAAAGAAAAGTAATATGTGGGTATCCATGATTGCTTACGTTCTCAATAGACAAAGTATTAAAGAAAAAGAATATTTGTGTATCAGGTCAGCTACGTCCTCAATGAACATGGCATGAAAAAGAAAGTATATATGGGTAGCCATGATTTATACGTTCTCAATAGACATGGCATTAAAGAAAGTAAAATGTGGGTAGCCATGATTGCTTACGTTCTCAATGAACGTAGCATTAAAAAGAAAGTAATATGTGGGTATGCATGATTGCTTACGTTCTCAATAGACAAAGTATTAAAAAAGAAAAGAATATTTTAGCCATCGATTGCTTACGTTCTCAATAGACATGGCATTAAAAAGAAAGGAATATTTGGGTAGGTAATCGGGTCAGCTACGTTCTCAATAGACAAAGCATTAAAAAAGAAAGGAATATGTGGGTAGCCATGTCCGCTTACGTTTCAATGGGTATAGCATGAAAAAAAAATAGTGAAATGTGGGTAGTCGGTCGGCTACGTCCTCAATAGACATGGCATTCAAAGAAAAGTAATATGTCAGGTCAGCCATGATTGCGTTCTCAATAGACATGGCATTAAAAAGAAATGAATATGTGGTAGCCATGATTGCTTACGTTCTCAATAGACATGGCATTAAAAAAGAAAAGAATATGTGAGTATACATGATTGGGTATGGCATTAAAAGAAAAGTTCTATAAATGAACGCTGACATTAAAGAAAAAAGAATATTTGGGTAGTCATGTCTGCTTACGTTCTCAATAGACATGGCATTAAAAAAAAGAATATAATGATTAACATCTTAATAGACATGATATTTGAGTAATCAGGTCGGCCACGTTCTCAAGGTCAGCTACGTCCTCGATAGACATGGCAAAAAGAAATGAATATATGGGTAGCCATGATTGCTTATGTTCTCAATAGACATGGCATTAAAAAAAAAATATTTGATATTTGTCCTCAATAACATAGCATTCAAAGAAAAGAATTTTGAGTACTCAGGTCAGCTACGTCCTCAATGACATGGCATTAAAAAAAAAATGAATATGTGGGTAGCCATGATTGTACGTTCTCAATAGACATGGCATTAAAAAAAGAAAGTGAATATGTGAGTCCTCGATAAACCATTTCAAAAAGATTTTGTCAGGTCGGCTACGTTCTCAATAGTCATAACGCATTAAAAAAGAAATGAATATGTGGGTATACAGTTGCTTACGTTCTCAATAGACAAAGCATTAAAAAAAGAAAAAAAAAATATTTGTGTGATCAGGTCGGCTACGTCCTCAATGAACATAGCATGAAAAAAAGAATATATATGTGTCATAGCCAATAGACATTTAAAAGAAATGTTCTCAATTGTACGTTCTCAATAAAAGCATTTAAAAGAAAAGAATATTTGATAGTCATAATGGGTAACCATTCAAAGAAAAGAATATTTGAGTACTCAGGTCAGCTACGTCCTCAATAGACATGGCATTAAAAAGAAAATAATATGTGGGTAGCCATGATTGCTTACGTTCTCAATAGACATGGCATTAAAAAAGAATATTTGATGAATCATGTCGGTAGCCATGATTGCCCGATTCTCAATAGACAAAGCATTAAAAAGAAAATGTATTTGGGTATCAGGTGGCCACGTCCTCAATGAACATGGCATTAAAAACTCAATAGATAAAGTATTAAAAAGAAAGGAATATGTGGGTCAATCATTGGTTTACGTTCTCAATAGACAAAATATTTGAAAGTAATAGTCCAGGTGGGCTAGCCAATGATTGGCATTAAAGAAAAGAATATTTGGTAGTCCAGGTGGGCCATCCTCAATGAACATGGCATTAAAAGAAAAGAATATAACGGGTAACCAGGTTGGCTACGTTCTCAATAGACATGGCATTAAAAAAAAAAGAATATGTGGTAGTCATGTTGTTTACGTTCTCAATAGACATGGCATTAAAAAAAGAAAAAGAATATTTGAGGTAGTCAGGTCATGCTACGTCCTCAATAGACATGGCATTAAAAAAAGAATATGTGGGTAGCCATGATTGTTACATTCTCAATAAACAAAGCATTAAAAAGAAAAGAATGTTTGAGTGATCAAGGTGGGCCGATAGCCATTAAAAAGAAAAAGAATATTTGAAATGATCAGGTGGGCTAAGTCCTTAATATCATGGCATTAAAAAAAAGTAATATGTGGGTAGCCATGATTGTTTACATTCTCAATGAACAAAAGTATTAAAAAAAGAAAAGAATATTTGAGTTAAAGAAAAGTCAGGTCCTTCATCCTCAATGAACATGGCATTAAAACAAGAAAAGTAATATTTTCTCTAGTCGTATTAAAAGATTTTGGTATTCGTTCTCAATAGACATGGCATTAAAAAAAAAAAAATATTTGGTAATCATGATTGGGCTACGTCCTCAATATACATGGCATTAAAAGAAAGGAATATGTGAGGTAGCCATGATTGCTTTACGTTCTCAATAGACAAGTATTAAAAAAGAAAAAGAATATTTGAGTAGTCAGGTCGGCTACATCCTCAATAAACATGGCATTAAAAAGAAAGGAATATGTGGGTAGCCGTGATTGCTTACGTTCTCAATAGACAAAGCATTAAAAAAGAAAAATATTTGAGTATTCAGGTCAGCTATGTCCTCAATAGACATGGCATTAAAAAAAGAAAATTTGAATATTTGGCTACGTCCTAATATACATGGCATTAAAAGTCATATGTGGGTAGCAATGATTGTTTACATTCTCAATAGACAAAGTATTAAAAAAGAAAAAGAATATTTGTTAAAAAAAATATTCAGGTCAGGTGGGCTACGTCCTCAATAAAACATGGCATTAAAAAAAAAGATATTTACGGAAGAGCCAGTGATTGCTTAATTCTCAATGAACATGGCATTAAAAAAAAGAAAAGGAATATGTGGGAACCATGATTGTTTTACGTTCTCTATAGACAAAGTATTAAAAAAAGAAAAAGAATATTTGGGTCATTCGTCCTCATTGGGCTTACGTTCTTAAAAAGACAAAGCATGTTTAAAAAGGTCAAAAGAATATTTAAAAAGAGTCGGTCTATGATTGCTTACGTTTTCAATGAGACATGGCATTAAAAAAAAAAATATTTGAGTAGTCCGTGGGCTATGTCCTAATAGACATGGCATTAAAAAGAAAAAGAATTTTGAGTAGACTGGTGGGCTACGTCCTCAATGAACATGGCATTAAAAAGAAAAGGATATATGTCAGGGTATACATGATTGGCATTAAAAGAAAAGAAGAATATTTGGTAGTCGTTTTCAATAGACAAAGCATTAAAAAAAAAAGGAATATTTGGTAACCATGATTACTTACGTTCTCAATAGACAAAGCATTAAAAAGAAAATTTGAATTTTGGGTAGTCAATGTGGGCTTAAAAAGAAAAGAATATTTGAGTAGTCGTCCTCCTCAATGAACATGGCATTAAAAAAGAAAGAATATGTGGGTAGCTATGATTTGTTTACGTTCTCAATAGACAAAAGGCAAAAAAAGAAAAAGAATATTTGAAAAGGTAGTCAGGTGGGCTTACGTCCTCAATAGTCATGGCATTAAAAAGAAAATAATATGTTAGGTAGTCTGATTGTTTACATTCTCAATAAACAAAGTATTAAAAGAAAAGAATATTTGAGTAGTCAGGTGGGCTACGTCCTCAAGTGAACATGGCATTAAAAAGAAAAATATGTTGGTATCAAATTGGGCCACGTTCTCAAGACATGGCATTAAAAAGAAAGAATATTTGGGTAGTCAGGTGGGCTTCGTTCTCAATAGACATGGCATTAAAAAGAAAGAATATGTGGGTAGCCATGATTGCTTACGTTCTCAATAGACAAAGCATTAAAAAAAATTTGGGTATTTGGGTATTAAAAAAAGTCATGATTGTTTACGTTCTCAATAGATATTAAAAAGAAAAAGTAATATTTGGGTAGCCATTGGGCCGATCCTCAAGACATGGCATTAAAAGAAAAAATATTTGGGTAGCCATGATTGCTTACGTTCTCAATAGACATGGCATTAAAAAAAGAAAGAATATGTGGGTAGTCATGATTGCTTACATTCTCAATAGACAAAGTGTTAAAAAGAAAAGAATATTTGTGTAGTCAGGTCTCAATACAGACATGGCATTAAAAGAAAAGTCCTCAATCAACATGGTATTAAAAAACAAAAGGAATATGTGGGTAGCCATGATTGCTTACGTTCTCAATAGACAAAAGCATTAAAAGAAAAAAAGGGTAGCCATGATGGTGGCTGTAATAGACATAGCATTAAAAAGAAAAGAATATTTGGGTAGTCAGGTTCTCCTCAATAGACATGGCATTAAAAGAAAAAATATGTGGGTAGCCATGATTGCTTACGTTCTCAATAGACATGGCATTAAAAAAGAAAGAATATTTGGTAGTCATGATTGGCCGTTCTCAATAAGACATGGCATTAAAAAAGAAAGAATATTTGAGTAGCCATGATTGCTACGTTCTCAATAGACAAAGCATTAAAAAAAGAATATTTGGAAGGTATCCAGGTGGGCCACGAAAACATGGCATTAAAAGTGAATATTTGAGTGGCCATGATTATTTTACATTCTCAATAGACAAAAGTTAAAAAGAAAAGAATATTTGAGTAGTCAGGTGGGCTACGTCCTCAATAGACATGGCATTAAAAAATAAATTAATATCTATGGGTAACATGATTGCTTAAAAAGAATATTTGGTTCTCAATAGACATGGCATTAAAAGAAAAGAATATGTGGGTAGCCATGATTGTTTATATTCTCAATAGACAAAGTATTAAAAAGAAAGGAATATGTGGGTAGCCATGATTGCTTACGTTCTCAATAGACATGGCATTAAAAAAGAATATTTGAATATGTCGGTAGCCATGAAAAGAAAGTAATTTGGTGGCTATGATTGCTCAATAGACATGGTATTAAAAACAAAGGAATATTTGGGTAGCCAGTAATTGACATAACGTTAAAAAATAGACATTGAGTGGTATCAAAAGGCAAAAAAAGAATATTTGGGGTAGTCATGCCATTCCTCTATAGTCCTATTTGAGTAAATCAGTCATATGGCCTTGATTAAAAAAGAAAGGAATATGTAATATGATTGGTAATTCTCAATAGACAAAGTATTAAAAGAAAGAATATTTGAGATATTTCCTCAATGACATAGTTAAAAGAAAAGAATATTTGGTAGTCAGGTCGGCCCTCACAGACATGGCATTAAAAAGAAAATGTATGTGGGTAGCCATGATTTAACACGTTCTCAATAGACATGGCATTAAAAAAGAAAAAGAATATTTGGGTAGCCATGATTGCTTACGTTCTCAATAGACATGGCATTAAATGAAATGGCATTAAAAAGAGAAAAAAGAATATGTGGTAGTATGATTGCCATGTCCTTATATACATGGCATTAAAAGAGAAAGTAATTGTGGGTAAATGAAAGAAAAAAAGAAAAAGTATTTGAGTACATGATCAGGTGGGCTACGTCCTCAATACATGGCATTAAAAAAAACATATGTAGGTAAATGATTGCGCATTCCTCAATAGACATGGCATTAAAAAAAGAAAAAGTATGTGGGTAGCTATGATTGCCACGTTCTCAATAGACAAAGTATTAAAAAGAAAAGAATATTTGGTAGTCAGGTGGGCTACGTCCTCAATGACATGGCATTAAAAAAAAATTTGTGGGTAGCCATGATTGCTTACGTTCTCAATAGACAAAGTATTAAAAGAAAAAAGTAGAATATTTGAGTAGTCATTAAAAGGTGGGCTACGATCCTCAATGAACATGGCATTAAAAAGAAAGAATATTTGGGTAGTCATGATTGGGCTACGTCCTCAATAGACATGGCATTAAAAAAAAAGTAATATGTGAACCATGATTGTTTACGTTCTCAATAGTCATGGCATTAAAAAGAAAAGTAATATGATGGGTAGTCCTCAATAGACAAAAGTATTAAAAAAGAAAGAATATTTGGGTAGCCAGGTTGGCTCAATAGAACAAAGCATTAAAAAGAAAAAGAATATTTGAGTAGTCAGGTGGGCTACGTCCACTCAATAGACATGGCATTAAAAAGAAAGTAATATGTGGTAGCCATGATTGCCCGTTCTCAATACATGGCATTAAAAAAGAAAAAATATTTGGGTCAGCCATTATTAAGTCCTCAATAGACATGGCATTAAAAAGAAAAAAAAAAGAAAAAGGATATGTGGGTAACCATGATTGCTTACGTTCTCAATAGACAAAGCATTAAAAAAAGAAAGAATATGTAGGTAGCCATGATTGCTTAAAAGTTCTCAATAGACATGGCATTAAAAAAAAAAAGTAATATTTGGGTAGCCATGATTGGCTACGTTCTCAATAGACAAAGTATTAAAAAAAAAGAATATTTGTAGTCAGGTCGGCCACGTCCTCAATGAACATGGCATTAAAAAGAAAAAGAATATTTGTGGGTAGCCATGATTGCTTACGTTCTCAATAGACATGGCCATGAAAGAATATTTGGGTAGTCATGATTGGGCTACGTCCCTAATAGAAATTAAAAAGAAAGTAATATGTGGGTAGCCATGATTGCTTACGTTCTCAATAGACATTAAAAAAAAGAAAAGAATTTTGAGTAAAAGAAAGACATGGCATTAAAAAAGAAAAGAATGGGTAGTCATGATTGCTTACGTCCTCACAGACATGGCATTAAAAAAAGAAAGTAATATGTGGGTAGCTATGATTGCTTACGTTCTCAATAGACATGGTATTAAAAAGAAAAATATTTGGTATTGATGGGCCGTCCTCAATGACATGGCATTAAAAGAAAAAAGAATATTTGAGTGATCAGGTGCTCAATCAATAGACATGGGCATTAAAAAGAAAAGAATATGTGGTAGCCATGATTGCTTACGTTCTCAATGAACAAAGTATTAAATAGAAAAAGAATATTTGTGTAGTCAGGTGGGCCGTCCTCAATAGACATGGCATTAAAAAGAAAAGAATATGTGGGTAGTCCAGGTCGGCTACGTCCTTCAATATACATGGCATTAAAAGAAAGGAATATTTGGGTAATCATGATTGTTTACATGGCATTAAAAAGAAAAAGAAATATTTGATATGTGGGCCCGTAGCCATGATTGCTTTTGGTACGTTCCTCAATGAACATGGCATTAAAAAAAAAAAGAATATTTGGGTAGCCATGATTGCTACGTTCTCAATGAACATGGCATTAAAAAAAAGTAATATTGGATTGTTTATATTCTCAATAGACAAAGTAAAAAGTTTTGCTTACGTCCTCAATAGACATGGCATTAAAAAGAAAAGAATATTTGGTAATCAGGTCGCTTGCGTCCTCAATAGTCATGGTATTAAAAAAAGAAAGTAATATGTGGGTAGCTATGATTGCTTACGTTCTCAATAGACAAAAGTATTAAAAAAAAAGAAGAATATTTAGGGTCCTCAGACATGGCATTGAAAGAGTAATAATTTTACAGCTTACGTTCTCAATATACATGTCATTAAAAAGAAAAGGAATATGTAATCAGGTAGCAATGATTGTTTACGTTCTCAATAGACAAAGTATTAAAAAAGAAAAAGAATAAGGTGGGTAGTCCTCAATAGTTGGCTTACGTGTTTGAGTAGTCAGGTCATTAATGACATGGGCATTAAAAAGAAAGGAATATGTGTGTAGCAATGATTGCTTACGTTCTCAATAGACATGGTATTAAAAAGAAAAGTAATATGTGTAGCCATGATTGCCACGTTCTCAATAGACAAAGTATTAAAAGAACAGGAAATATTTTGAGTAGTCAGGTGGGCTACGTCCATGGCATTAAAAGAAAGTAATATGTCCTCAATGATTGTTTACATTCATTAAAAAAAAAAGAAAGAATATTTGAGTAGTCAGGTGGGCTACGTCCTTCATATACATGGCATTAAAAAAGAAAGAATATGTAGCCATGATTGTTTACGTTCTCAATAGACAAAAGTATTAAAAAGAAAAAAGAATATTTGAGCAATCAGGTGAGCCACGTCCTCAATAGACATGGAAAAAAGAAAGAATATTTGGAAGGTAGTCAGGTGGGCCCGTCCTCCAAATAGACAAAAAAAGAAAAGAATATTTGAGTATCAGTGGGCTACGTCCTTATTATACATGGCATTAAAACAAGACAATTGGGGAACCATGTTGTTTAAAATAGACAAGGCATTAAAAAGAAGAATATTTGAGCAGCCATGTGGGCTACGTCCTCAAATATACACATGGCATTAAAAAAGAAAAAGAATATGTAGGTAAAGATGATTGTTTACGAATTCTCAATGAACAAAGTATTAAAGAAAGAATATTTGAGTAGTCAGGATTGGGCCACGTCCTCAATAGACATGGCATTAAAAAGAAAAGAATATTTGAGTAGTCAGGTGGGCTAAGTCCCTCTCAATAGACATGGCATTAAAAAAAAAGAATATTTGAATAGCCATGGTTGCTACATTCTCAATAGACAAAGCATTAAAAAGAAAAGAATATTTGAGAGTGATCAGGTGGGCCACGTCCTCAATGACAAAGCATTAAAAGAAAGAATATTTGAGGTAGTCAGGTGCCACGTCCTCAATAGACATGGCATTAAAAGAAAAAATTTTGATCAGGTCGGCTACGTCCTCCAATAGACATGGCATTAAAGAAAAGAATATTTGAAGTGATCAGGTGAGCCGTCCTCAATAGACATGGCATTAAAAGAAAAGAATATTTGAGTAATCAGGTCGGCTACGTCTCAATGAACATGGTATTAAAAGAAAAGAATATTTGAGAACAGATTAAGAATACGTCCTCAATAGACATGGCATTAAAAAAGAAAAGAATATTGTGTAGACATGGCATTAAAAAAGAAATATTTGAGTAGTCATGGCACGTCCTAAGACATGGCATTAAAAAGAAAAGAATATTTGAGTAGTCAGGTCGGCCCGTCCTCAATGAACATGGCATTAAAAAAGAAAGTAATATGGGTAGCCATGATTGCTTACGTCCTCAATAGACATGGCATTAAAAAGAAAGAATATTTGAAAGTCAGGTCTTACGTCCTCAATAGTATGGCATTAAAAGAAAAGAATATTTGAGGCAGTCAGGTCGGCTACGTTCTCACAGACATGGCATTAAAAAAGAAAAGAATATGTGGGTAGCTATGATTGCTTACGTTCTCAATAGACAAAGCATTAAAAAAAAAGAATATTTGTGTAGTCCAGGATTGGCTTACGTCCTCAATAGACCATGGTATTAAAAAGAAAAAGAAATATGTGGGTAGCCATGATTGCTTACGTTCTCAATAGACAAAGGCTATTAAAAAGAAAAAAGAAAGTAATATTTGTAACCATGATTGGCATTACGTTCTCAATAGACATGGCATTAAAAGAAAAGAATATTTGGCTAGACATGGCATGATTGCTTACGTCCTCAATAGACATGGCATTAAAAAGAAAGGAATATTTGGGTAGCCATGATTGCTTACGTTCTCAATAGACATGGCATTAAAAAGAAAGTAATATGTGGGTAGCTATGATTGCTTACGTTCTCCAATAGACATGGCATTAAAAAAAAAAATATTTGGTAGGGTCAGCCTCAATAGACATTGCTTAAAAAGAAAAGAATATTTGTGTAGTCTCAATAGACATGGCATTAAAAAGAAAGAATATTTGGTAGCCAGGTCGGCTTACGTCCTCAATAGACATGGCGTTAAAAAAAAAGAAAAATTTGAGTAATCAGGTCGGCTACGTCCTCACAGAACATGGCATTAAAGAAAAGGAATATGTGGGTAGCCATGATTGTCTACGTTCTCAATAGACAAAAGCATTAAAAAAAAGAAAGAAAATATTTGAGTAGCCAGGTGGATTCCTCATGGCATGAAAAAGAAAGGAATATGTGGGTAGCAGACATGGCATTGAAAAAGAAAAGAATATTTGGGTATCAGGTCGGCTACATCCTCAATAGACATGGCATTAAAAAGAAAGAATATTTGGGTAGCCATGAATCAGGTCTTACGTCCTCAAGACATGGCATTAAAAAAAAGTAATATGTGGGTAGCCATGATTGCTTACGTTCTCAATAGACAAAGTATTAAAAAGAAAAAGAATATTTGAGTAGTCAATTGGGCTACATCCTCAGACATGGCATTAAAAGAAAAGAATATTTGTGTAGTCAGGTCGGCTTACGTCCCTCAATAGACATGGCATTAAAAAGAAAGTAATATGTGGGTAGACATGATTGCTTACATTCTCAATAGACATGGCATTAAAAAGAAAGTAATATTTGGGTAGTCAAGGATTGCTATCCTCAACAGACATGGCATTAAAAAAAGTAGAATATGTGGGTAGCCATGATTGCTTACGACATTCTCAATAGACAAAAGCATTAAAAAAGAAAGAATATTTGGGTAGTCATGATTAAGCACGTCCTCAATAGACATGGCATTAAAAGAAAAAAAAAAATACTTGGGTAGTCAGGTCAGCTACGTCCTCAATAGACATTGCATTAAAAAGAAAGGAATATTTGGGTAATCAGGTTCTCCTCACAGACACATGGCATTAAAAAGAAAAAGAATATGTGGGTAGCCATGATTTTATTTACGTTCTCAATAGACATGGCATTAAAAAAAAAGTAATATTTGGGTGGGTAGCTACGTCCTCAATTGGCATTAAAAAGAAAGTAATATTTGACAGACATGGCACGTCCTCAATATGGCGTGGCAAAAGAAAAGTAGTCAGGTGATTGGCCACGTCCTCAATAGACATGGCATTAAAAGAAAAAGAATATTTGAGTTGTCAGGTCTACGTCCTCAATAGACATGGCATTAAAAAAGAAAGGGAATATGTGGGTAGCCATGATTGCTTACGTTCTCATGATATTAAAAAAAAAATATTTGACAGGTGGGCTACGTCCTAATAGACATGGCATTAAAAGAAAAGAATATTTGTGTAGTCAGGTCAGCTACGATTGGCATTAAAAAAGAAAGTATATCTGGGTAATATTGCTTACGTTCTCAAAGTAAAGTAAAAAAAGAAAGAATATTTGAGTAATCAGGCTACGTTCTCAATAGACATGGCATTAAAAGAAAGGAATATGTGGGTAGCCATGATTGCTTACGTTCTCAATAGACAAAAGTATTAAAAAGAAAAAGAATATTTGAGTAGCCAGGTCGGCTACGTCCTCAATAGACATGGCATTAAAAAAGAAAGGAATATGTGGGTAGCCATGATTGCTCAATAGACAAAGTTTAAAAAAAAAGTATATTTGGGTAGCCTCTACGTCCTCAATAGACATGGCATTAAAAAGAAAAGTAATATGTGGGTAGCCATGATTGCTTACGTTCTCAATAGACATGGCATTAAAAAGAAAAAATATTTGTGTAGTCAGGTCGTAGCCATGATTGCTTATTAAAAAAGAAAAGATTGGTAGCCATACGTTCTCAATAGACATGGCATTAAATAAAAAGAAATGTGGGTAATATTTGTTTCAATAGACATGATTAAAAAAGAATATTTTCTCAATGTCCTCAATAGACATGGCATTAAAAGAAAAGAATATGTGGGTAGTCATGATTGCTTATGTCCTCAATGAACATGGCATTAAAAAGAAAGGAATATGTGGGTAGCCATGATTGCTTACGTTCTCAATAGACAAAGTATTAAAAAGAAAGAATATTTGAGTAGTCAGGTCGTACGTCCTCAATAGACATGGCATTAAAAAAAAAGGAATATGTGGGTAGCCAGGTTCTCTCCAATAGACATGGCATTAAAACAAAGAAAGTGGGTAATATGTGGGTAGCCATGATTGCTTACTTCTCACAGACATAGTATTATAAAAGAAAGAATATTTGTGTAGTCAGGTCGGCTACGTCCTCAGACATGGCATTAAAAAGAAAGGAATATGTGGGTAGCCATGATTGCTTACGTTCTCAATAGACATGGCATTAAAAGAAAGTAATATGTGGGTAGCCATGATTGCTTACGTTCTCAATAGACATGGCATTAAAAAGAAAGTAATATTTGGGTAGCCATGATTGCTTACGTTCCTCAATAGACATGGCATTAAAAGAAAAGAATATGTGGGTAGCCATGATTGCTTACGTTCTCAATGGACATGGCATTAAAAAAAGAAAAAGAATATGTGGGTAGCCATGATTGCTTACGTTCTCAATAGACATGGCATTAAAAAGAAAAAAATATGTGGGTAGCCATGATTGCTTATTGTTCTCAATAGACATGGCATTAAAAAGAAAGTAATATGTGGGTCAGCCATGATTGCTTACGTTCTCAATAGACATGATTGCATTAAAATAGACATGGCATTAAAAGAAAAGAATATTGTGGGTAGCCATAGACATGATTGCTTACGTTCTCAATAGACATGGCATTAAAAAAGAAAAGTAATATGTGGTAGCCATGATTGCTTACGTTCTCAATAGACATGGCATTAAAAAGAAAGTAATATGTGGCAGCCATGATTGCTTACGTTCTCAATAGACATGGCATTAAAAAGAAAGTAATATGTGGGTAGCCATGATTGCTTACGTTCTCACATTAAAAAAGACATGATTGCATTCTCCAAAAAGAAAAGAAAGAATATTTGTGTGTAGCCATGATTGTTCTCAACGTTCTCAAAAAAAGAAAGTAGACATGGCATTAAAAACATGGCAAAAAAAAGTAATATGGGGTAGCCATGATTGCTTACGTTCTCAATAGACATGGCATTAAAAAGAAAGAATAATATGTGTAGCCATGATTGCTTACGTTCTCACAGACATTATTAAAAAAAAAAATATGTGGGTAGCCATGATTGCTTACGTTCTCAATAGACATGGCATTAAAAAGAAAGTAATATGTGGGTAGCCATGATTGCTTACGTTCTCAATAGACATGGCATTAAAAAGAAAGTAATATGTCGGTAGCCATGATTGCTTACGTTCTCAATAGACATGGCATTAAAAAGAAAGTAATATGTCGGTAGCCATGATTGCTTACGTTCTCAATAGACATGGCATTAAAAAGAAAGTAATATGTGGGTAGCCATGATTGCTTACGTTCTCAATAGACAAACTATTAAAAAGAAAAGAATATTTGTGTAGTCAGGTCGGCTACGTCCTCAATAGACATGGCATTAAAAAGAAAGTATATGTGGTAGCCATGTTAGTTCTCAATAGACATGGCATTAAAAAGAAAGTAATATGTGGGTAGCCATGATTGCTTACGTTCTCAATAGACATGGCATTAAAAAAAGAAAGTAATATGTGGGTAGCCATGATTGCTTACGTTCTCAATAGACATGGCATTAAAAAGAAAGTAATATGGGTAGCCATGATTGCTTACGTTCTCAATAGACATGGCATTAAAAAGAAAGTAATATGTGGGTAGCCATGGGTTCTCAGACATGGCAAAAAAAGAAAGAATTTTGGGTAGCCAGGTTACGTCCTCCAACAGACATTAAAAAAAAAAAGAAAGTAATATGTGGGTAAGCCATATTGCTTACGTTCTCAATAGACATGGCATTAAAAAGAAAGTAATATGTGTGTAGCCATGATTGCTTACGCGTTCTCAATAGACATGGCATTAAAAAGAATTTAATATGTCGGGTAATATGATTGCTTACGTTCTCAGACAAACATGATATTTGTGTTACGTTCCTCACAGACATGGCATTAAAAAAAAGTAATATGTGGGTAGCCATGATTGCTTACGTTCTCAATAGACATGGCATTAAAAGAAAAGTAATATGTGGGTAGCCATGATTGCTTACGTTCTCAATAGACATGGCATTAAAAAGAAATATGTGGGTAGCCATGATTGCTAACGTTCTCACTAGACATGGCATTAAAAAGAAAGTAATATGTGGGTAGCCATGATTGCTTACGTTCTCAATAGACATGGCATTAAAAAGAAAGTAATATGTGGGTAGCCATGATTGCTTACGTTCTCAATAGACATGGCATTAAATAGAAAGTAATATGTGGGTAGCCATGATTGCTTACGTTCTCAATAGACAAAGTATTAAAAAGAAAAGAATATTTGAGTAGTCAGGTCGGCTTACGTCCTCAATAGACATGGCATTAAAAAAAAAGTAATATGTCAGTAGCCATGATTGCTTACGTTCTCAGACATGGCATTAAAAAAGAAAGTAATATGTGGGTAGCCATGATTGCTTACGTTCTCAATAGACATGGCATTAAAAAGAAAGTAATATGTGTGATTTGCTTATTCCAATAGACATGGCATTAAAGAAAGTAATATGTGGGTAGCCATCGACATTGCATTAAAAATAATCTCAATATTAAAAGAAAAGAATATTTGTGTAGTCACATGGCATTAAAAAGAAAGTAATATGTGGGTAGCCATGATTGCTTACGTTCTCTCATAGACATGGCATTAAAAAAAGCATTAAAAAGAAATTAAAAGAAAATTTATGTGGGTAGCCATGATTGGCTACGTTCTCAATAGACATGGCATTAAAAAAGAAAGTAATATGTGGGTAGCCATGATTGCTTACGTTCTCAATAGACATGGCATTAAAAAGAAAAGTAATATGTGGGTAGCCATGATTGCTTACGTTCTCAATAGACATGGCATTAAAAAAAGAAAGTAATATGTGGGTAGCCATGATTGC
This sequence comes from Acanthosepion pharaonis, assembly GCA_903632075.3. Taxonomy (NCBI): domain Eukaryota; kingdom Metazoa; phylum Mollusca; class Cephalopoda; order Sepiida; family Sepiidae; genus Acanthosepion; species Acanthosepion pharaonis. Next base: position 1,236,291 of record CAHIKZ030003863.1, on the reverse strand, counting down.
TTACGTTCTCAATAGACAAACTATTAAAAAGAAAGAATATTTGTGTAGTCAGGATTGCTTACGTCCTCAATAGACATGGCATTAAAAAAGAAAGTAATATGTGGGTAGCCAAGGATTGCTTACGTTCTCAATAGACATGGCATTAAAAGAAAGTATTATGTCGGTAGCCATGATTGCTTACGTTCTCAATAGACATGGCATTAAAAAGAAAGTAATATGTGGTAGCCATGATTCCTTACGTTCTCAATAGACAAACATTAAAAAAGAAAAGAATATTTTGTGTAGCCAGGTCGTTACGTCCTCAATAGACATGGCATTAAAAAGAAAGTAATATGTGGGTAGCCATGATTGCTTACGTTCTCAATAGACATGGCATTAAAAAAAAGAAAAGTAATATGTCGGTAGCCATGATTGCTTACGTTCTCAATAGACATGGCATTAAAAAAAGAAAGTAATATGGGTAGCCATGATTCCTTACGTTCTCAATAGACAAAAGAAAAGTATTAAAAAGAAAAGAATATTTGTGTAATCAGGTCGCCTACGTCCTCAATAGACATGGCATTAAAAAGAAAGTAATATGTGGGTAGCCATGATTGCTTACGTTCTTGCATGGCATAAAAAGAAAGTTCTCATTGCTAGACATGGCATTAAAAAGAAAGTAATATGTGGGTAGCCATGATTGCTTACGTTCTCAATAGACATGGCATTAAAAAAAAGTAATATGTGGGGTAGCCATGATTCCTTTACGTTCTCAATAGACAAACTATTAAAAGAAAAGAATATTTGTGTAGTCAGGTCGGCTACGTCCTCACAGACATGGCATTAAAAAGAAAGTAATATGTGGGTAGCCATGATTGCTTACGTTCTCAATAGACATCTCAATAGACATGGCATTAAAAAGAAAGTAATATGTGGGTAGCCATGATTGACTTACGTTCTCAATAGACATGGGCAGCCATGATTAAAAGACAAAATTAAAAGAAAGTAATATTTGTGTAGTCAGGTTGCTTACGTTCTTGGCATTAAAAAAGAAAGTAATATGTGGGTAGCATGATTGCTTACGTTCTCAATAGACATGGCATTAAAAAAAAAGAAATTTATGTCGGTAGCCATGATTAAGCTTACGTTCTCAATAGACATGGCATTAAAAAGAAAGTAATATGTGGGTAGCCATGATTCCTTACGTTCTCAATAGACAAACTATTAAAAAGAAAAGAATATTTGTGTAGCCAGGTTTACATACGTCCTCAATAGACATGGCATTAAAAGAAAGTAATATGTGGGTAGCCATGATTGCTTACGTTCTCAATAGACATGGCATTAAAAAAAGAAAGTAATATGTGGGTATGGTAGCCATGATTGCTTACATTCTCAATAGACATGGCATTAAAAAGAAAGTAATATGTCGGTAGCCATGATTGCTTACGTTCTCAATAGACAAACTATTAAAAAGAAAAGAATATTTGGGTAGTCATGATTGCTACGTCCTCAATGAACATGGCATTAAAAAGAAAAGTAATATGTGGGTAGCCATGATTGCTTACGTTCTCAATGAGACATGGCATTAAAAAGAAAGTAATATGCATTGCTTAAAGACATGGCATTAAAAAGAAAGTAATATGTGGGTAGCCATGATTCCTTACGTTCTCAATAGACAAACTATTAAAAAGAAAAGAATATTTGTGTAGTCAGGTCGGCTACGTCCTCAATAGACATGGCATTAAAAAGAAAGTAATATGTGGGTAGCCATGATTGCTTACGTTCTCAATAGACATGGCATTAAAAAGAAAGTAATATGTGGGTAGCCATGATTGCTTACGTTCTCAATAGACATGGCATTAAAAAGAAAGTAATATGTGGGTAGCCATGATTGCTTACGTTCTCAATAGACAAACTATTAAAAAGAAAAGAATATTTGTGTAGTCAGGTCGGCTACGTCCTCAATAGACATGGCATTAAAAAGAAAGTAATATGTGGGTAGCCATGATTGCTTACGTTCTCAATAGACATGGCATTAAAAAAAAAGTAATATGGGTAGGTAGCCATGATTGCTTACGTTCTCAATAGACAAAAAGAATTAAAAAGAAAAGAATATTTGTTCTCAACGTCCTCAATAGACATGGCATTAAAAAGAAAGTAATATGTGGGTAGCCATGATTGCTTACGTTCTCAATAGACATGGCATTAAAAAAGAAAAATTTAATATGTGGGTAGCATTAAAAAAGAAAGTAATATGGGTAGCATGATTGCTTACGTTCTCAATAGACATGGCATTAAAAAAAAAGAAAGTAATATGTGGGTAGTTGCTTTCTCAATAGACATGGCATTAAAAAAGAAAAAGTAATATATCAGCCATGATTGCTTACGTTCTCAATAGACATGGCATTAAAAGAAAAGTAATATGTGGGTAGCCATGATTGCTTACGTTCTCAATAGACATGGCATTAAAAAAGAAAGTAATATGTGGGTAGCCATGATTGCTAATAGACATGGCATTAAAAAAGAAAGTAATATGGGTAGCCATGATTGCTTACGTTCTCAATAGACATGGCATTAAAAAGAAAGTAATATGGGTAGCCATGATTGCTTACGTTCTCAATAGACATGGCATTAAAAAAGAAAGTAATATGTGGGTAGCCATGATTGCTTACGTTCTCAATAGACATGGCATTAAAAAGAAAAGTAATATGTGGGTAGCCATGATTGCTTACGTTCTCAATAGACATGGCATTAAAAAGAAAGTAATATGTGGGTAGCCATGATTCCGTTCTCAATAGACATGGCATTAAAAAGAAAAGAATATTTGTAGTATGATTGCTACGTTCTCAATAGACATGGCATTAAAAAGAAAGTAATATGTGGGTAGCCATGATTGCTTACGTTCTCAATAGACATGGCATTAAAAAGAAAGTAATATGTAGGTAGCCATGATTGCTTACGTTCTCAATAGACATGGCATTAAAAAGAAAGTAATATGTGGGTAGCCATGATTGCTTACGTCCTCAATAGACATGATTAAAAAGAAAAAAAGAATATTTGTGTAGTCAGGTCGGCTTACGTCCTCAATAGACATGGCATTAAAAGAAAGTAATATGTGGGTAGCCATGATTGCGTTCTCAATAGACATGGCATTAAAAAGAAAAGTAATATGTCGGTAGCCATGATTGCTTACGTTCTCAATAGACATGGCATTAAAAAGAAAGTAATATGTGGGTAGCCATGATTCCTTTAAATAGAAAGTAACATATCGTTCTCAATAGACATGGCATTAAAAGAAAGAATATTTGTGTAGCCATGGGTACGTCCTCAATAGATTATTAAAAAAAAAAGAATATGTGGGTAGCCATGATTGCTTTACGTTCTCAATAGACATGGCATTAAAAAGAAAAGTAATATGTCGGTAGCCATGATTGCTTACGTTCTCAATAGACATGGCATTAAAAAAGAAAGTAATATGTGGGTAGCCATGATTCATACGTTCTCCAATGACAAACTATTAAAAAGAAAGTAATATTTGACACGTGCTCTCAATAGAAAGTAATACATCTATTAAAAAGGCATTAAAAAAAAAAAGTAATATGTGGGTAGCCATGATTGCTTACGTTCTCAATGAACATGGCATTAAAAAGAAAGTAATATGTGGGTAGCCATGATTGCTTACGTTCTCAATAGACATGGCATTAAAAAAGAAAGTAATATGTGGTAGCCATGATTGCTTACGTTCTCAATAGACAAACTATTAAAAAAAAGAATATTTGGGTAGTCAGATTGCTACGTCCTCAGAGACATGGCATTAAAAAAAAAGTAATATGTCGGTAGCCATGATTGCTTTCACAGACATGGCATTAAAAGAAAAAGAATATATGGGTAGCCATGATTGCATTAAAAAGACATGGCATTAAAAAGAAAGTAATATGGGGTAGCCATGATTGCTTACGTTCTCAATAGACATGGCATTAAAAAAGAAAGAATATTTGTGTAGCCATGATTGCTTACGTTCTCAATAGACATGGCATTAAAAAGAAAGTAATATGTGGGTAGCCATGATTGCTTACGTTCTCAATAGACATGGCATTAAAAAGAAAGTAATATGTCGGTAGCCATGATTGCTTGTTCTCAATAGACATGGCATTAAAAAAAAAAATATATGTGGTAGCCATGATTGCTACGTTCTCAATGACATGGCATAAAAAAGAAAGTAAAATATGGGTAGCCATGATTGCTACGTTCTCAATAGACATGGCATTAAAAAAGAAAGTAATATGTGGGTAGCCATGATTGCTTACGTTCTCAATAGACATTAAAAAGAAAAAAGAATATGTGGGTAGCCATGATTGCTTTCTCAATAGACATCTTAAAAGAATATGGCATTAAAAGAAAGACATAATTAAAAAGAAAAATAGCCATGATTTGCTTGCTACGTTCTCAATAGACATGGCATTAAAAGAAAAGTAATATGTGGGTAGCCATGATTGCTACGTTCTCAATAGACATGGCATTAAAAAGAAAGAATATTGTGTAGCCATGATTGCTTACGTTCTCAATAGACATGGCATTAAAAAAAATATGTGTGGTAGCCATGATTGCTTACGTTCTCACGACATGGCATTAAAAGACATATTTGGCATTAAAAAGAAAGTAATATGTGGGTAGCCATGATTGCTTACGTTCTCAATAGACATGGCATTAAAAAAATTTGAAATGTCGGCTAGTAATATGTATGGTAGCCATGATTGCTTATGTTCTCAATAGACATGGCATTAAAAAGAAAGTAATATGTGGGTAGCCATGATTGCTTACGTTCTCAATAGACATGGCATTAAAAAAGAAAGTAATATGTGGGTAGCCATGATTGCTTACGTTCCTCAATAGACAAACTATTAAAAAGAAAAGAATATGTGTAGCCATGATTGCTTACGTTCTCAATAGACATGGCATTAAAAGAAAGTAATATGTGGGTAGCCATGATTGCTTACGTTCTCAATAGACATGGCATTAAAAAGAAAGTAATATGTGGGTAGCCATGATTGCTTACGTTCTCAATAGACATGGCATTAAAAGAAAGTAATATGTGGGTAGCCATGATTGCTTACGTTCTCAATAGACAAACTATTAAAAAAAAAAGAATATTTGTGTAGCCATGATTGCTTACGTTCTCAATAGACATGGCATTAAAAAGAAAGTAATATGGGTAGCCATGATTGCTTACTCAATGACATGGCATTAAAAAAAAGAAAGTTATGTGGGTAGCCATGATTGCTTAAATAGACATGGCATTAAAAAGAAAGTAATATGTGGGTAGCCATGATTGCTTACGTTCTCAATAGACATGGCATTAAAAAGAAAGTAATATGTGGGTAGCCATGATTGCTTTACGTTCTCTCAATATTTGACATGGCATTAGAAGTAATATGTGTGTAGCATGATTGCTTACGTTCTCAATAGACATTTAAAAAGAAAGTAATATGTGGGTAGCCATGATTGTACGTTCTCAATAACATGTTAAAATTAAAATGAAAGTAATATGTGGGTAGCATGATTGCTTACGTTCTCAATAGACATGGCATTAAAAAAAAAAGTAATATTTGGGTAGCCATGATTGCTTACGTTCTCAATAGACATGGCATTAAAAAGAAAGTAATATGTGGGTAGCCATGATTGCTTACGTTCTCAATAGACATGGCATTAAAAAGAAAGTATTTGTGTAGCCATGATTGCTTACGTTCTCAATAGACATGGCATTAAAAAAAAAAAGTAATATGTGGGTAGCCATGATTGCTTACGTTCTCAATAGACATGGCATTAAAAAGAAAAAATATGTGGTAGCCATGATTGCTTACGTTCTCAATAGACATGGCATTAAAAAGAAAGTAATATGTGGGTAGCCATGATTGCTTACGTTCTCAATAGACATGGCATTAAATAGAAAGTAATATGTGTGTAGCCATGATTGCTTACGTTCTCAATAGACATGGCATTAAAAAAGAAAAGTAATATGTGGGTAGCCATGATTGCTTACGTTCTCAATAGACATGGCATTAAAAATGAAAATAACATGGCATTAAAAAGAAAGTAATGTGTGGGTAGCCATGATTGCTTACGTTCTCAATAGACATGGCATTAAAAAAGAAAAGTAATATGTGGGTAGCCATGATTGCTTACGTTCTCAATAGACATGGCATTAAAAAAAAAAGAAATGTCGGTAATATTTACACGTTCTAGACATGGCATTAAAATTGTGTGTAGCCATGATTGTTACGTTCTCAATAGACATGGCATTAAAAAAAAGTAATATGTGGGTAGCCATGATTGCTTACGTTCTCAATAGACATGGCATTAAAAAAGAAAGTAATATGTGGGTAGCCATGATTGCTTACGTTCTCAATAGACATGGCATTAAAAAAAAAAGTAATATGTGGGTAGCCATGATTGCTTACGTTCTCAATAGACATGGCATTAAAAAAGAAAGTAATATGTGGGTAGCCATGATTGCTTACGTTCTCAATAGACAAAAGTAGACATGGCATTCAAAACATGAAAAAAAGAATATGTGGGTAGCCATGATTGCTTACGTTAAAAAGAAAGTAATATGTGGGTAGCTCAATAGACATGGCATTAAAAAGAAAGTAATATGTGGGTAGCCATGATTGCTTACGTTCTCAATAGACATGGCATTAAAAAGAAAAGAATATTTGGACATGATTGCTTATTAAATGGCATTAAAAAAGTAATATGTGGGTAGCCATGATTGCTTAAAAAAGACGTTCTCAATAGACATGGCATTAAAAAGAAAGTAATATGTGGGTAGCCATGATTGCTTACGTTCTCAATAGACATGGCATTAAAAAGAAAGTAATATGTGGGTAGCCATGATTGCTTACGTTCTCAATAGACATGGCATTAAAAAAAAGTAATATTTGGGTAGCCATGATTGCTTACGTTCTCAATAGACATGGCATTAAAAAGCTAATATGTGGGTATTTGACGTTCTCAATAGACAATACGTCCTCAATAGACATGGCATTAAAAAAGAAAGTAATATGTGGGTAGCCATGATTGCTTACGTTCTCAATAGACATGGCATTAAAAGAAAGTAATATGTCGGGTAGCCATGATTGCTTACGTTCTCAATAGACATGGCATTAAAAAGAAAGTAATATGTGGGTTCTCAGACATGATTAAAAAAGAAAGTTATGTTCTCAATAGACATGGCATTAAAAAAGAAAGTATATATGGGGTAGCCATGATTGCTTACGTTCTCAATAGACATGGCATTAAAAAATATTTGAAAGTAATATGTGGGTAGCCATGATTGCTTACGTTCTCAATAGACATGGCTTAAATAGAAAGCATATGTGGGTAGCCAATTGCTTACGTTCTCAAACATGGCATTAAAAAAGAAAGTAATATGTGGTAGCCATGATTGCTTACGTTCTCAATAGACATGGCATTAAAAAAAAGTAATATGTGGGTAGCCATGATTGCTTACGTTCTCAATAGACATGGCATTAAAAAGAAAGTAATATGTGGGTAGCCATGATTGCTTACGTTCTCAATAGACATGGCATTAAAAAAGAAATTAAAAAAGAAAGTAATATGTGGGTAGCCATGATTGCTTACGTTCTCAATAGACATGGCATTAAAAAGAAAGTAATATGTGGGTAGCCATGATTGCTTACGTTCTCAATAGACATGGCATTAAAAAGAAAGTAATATATGTGGGTAGCCATGATTGCTTACGTTCTCAATAGACATGGCATTAAAAAAGAAAGTAATATGTCGGTAGCCATGATTGCTTACGTTCTCAATAGACATGGCATTAAAAAAGAAAAGTAATATGTGGGTAGCCATGATTGCTTACGTTCTCAATAGACATGGCATTAAAAAGAAAGTAATATGTAATATGATTGGGTCTCAATAGACATGATTGCTTACGTTCTCAATAGACATGGCATTAAAAAGAAAGTAATATGTGGGTAGCCATGATTGCTTACGTTCTCAATAGACATGGCATTAAAAAGAAAAGTAATATGTGGGTAGCATGATTGCTTACGTTCTCAATAGACATGGCATTAAAAAAAAAAATAATAATATGTGGGTAGCTCAATAGACATGGCATTAAAAGATTGCTTATTAAAAGAAAGTAATATGTGGGTAGCCATGATTGCTTATTCTCAATAGACATGGCATTAAAACATGAAAAAAGAAAGTAATATGTGGGTAGCCATGATTGCTTACGTTCTCAATAGACATGGCATTAAAAAGAAAGTAATATGTGGGTAGCCATGATTGCTTACGTTCTCAATAGACATGGCATTAAAAAGAAAGTAATATGTGGGTAGCCATGATTGCTTACGTTCTCAATAGACATGGCATTAAAAAGAAAGTAATATGTGGGTAGCCATGATTGCTTACGTTCTCAATAGACATGGCATTAAAAAGAAAGTAATATGTAGATTGCTTACGTTCTCAATAGACATGGCATTAAAACGTTCTCAATAGACATGGCATTAAAAAAGGGTAATATGTGGGTAGCCATGATTGCTTACGTTCTCAATAGACATGGCATTAAAAAGAAAGTAATATGTGGGTAGCCATGATTGCTTACGTTCTCAATAGACATGGCATTAAAAAGAAAGTAATATGTGGGTAGCCATGATTGCTTACGTTCTCAATAGACATGGCATTAAAAGACATGATTGCTCAATAGACATTTAAAAAGAAAGTAATATGTGGGTAGCCATGATTGCTTACGTTCTCAATAGACATGGCATTAAAAAAGAAAGTAATATGTGGGTAGCCATGATTGCTTACGTTCTCAATAGACATGGCATTAAAAAGAAAGTAATATGTGGGTAGCCATGATTGCTTACGTTCTCAATAGACATGGCATTAAAAGAAAGTAATATGTGGGTAGCCATGATTGCTTACGTTCTCAATAGACATGGCATTAAAAAGAAAGAAAGTAATATAATAGCCATGATTGCTTACGTTCTCAATAGACATGGCATTAAAAGAAAGTAATATGTGGGTAGCCATGATTCTCAATAGACATGGCATTAAAAAGAAAGTAATATTTGGGTAGCCATGATTGCTTACGTTCTCAATAGACATGGCATTAAAAAAAGAAAGTAATATGTGGGTAGCCATGATTGCTTACGTTCTCAATAGACAAAATATTAAAAAAAGAAAAAATATTTGTGTAATCAGGTGATTGCTACGTTCTCAATAGACATGGCATTAAAAAAAGAAAGTGAATATTGTTCTCAATAGTAGCATTAAAAAGAAAAAGTAATATGTGGGTAGCCATGATTGCTTACGTTCTCAATAGACATGGCATTAAAAAGAAAAGTAATATGTCGGTAGCCATGATTGCCTACGTTCTCAATAGACATGGCATTAAAAAAAGTAATATGTCAGCCAAAAGACATCATGATTGCTAACGTTCTCAATAGACAAAGTATTAAAAAGAAAAGAATATTTGTGTAGTCAGGTCGGCTACGTCCTCAATAGACATGGCATTAAAAAGAAAGTAATATGTGGGTAGCCATGATTGCTTACGTTCTCAATAGACATGGCATTAAAAGAAAAGTATTTGGGTAGCCATGATTGCTACGTTCTCAATAGACATGGCATTAAAAAAGAAAGTAATTGTCGGTAGCCATGATTGCTTACGTTCTCAATAGACATGGCATTAAAAAGAAAGTAATATGTGGGTAGCCATGATTGCTTACGTTCTCAATAGACATGGCATTAAAAAGAAAGTAATATGTGGGTAGCCATGATTGCTTACGTTCTCAATAGACATGGCATTAAAAAAAAAAGTATTTGGGTAGCCATGATTGCTTACGTTCTCAATAGACATGGCATTAAAAAGAAAGTAATATGTGGGTAGCCATGATTGCTTACGTTCTCAATAGACATGGCATTAAAAAAGAAAGTAATATGTGGGTAGCCATGATTGCTTTCTCAATAGACATGGCATTAAAAAGAAAGCAATATAAAATTGCTTACGTTCTCAATAGACATGGCATTAAAAAAGAAAGTATATGTGGGTAGCCATGATTGCTTACGTTCTCAATAGACAAAGTATTAAAAAGAAAAGAATATTTGTGTAGTCAGGTCGGCTACGTCCTCAATAGACATGGCATTAAAAAGAAAGTAATATGTGGGCAGCCATGATTGCTAACGTTCTCAATAGACAAAGTATTAAAAAGAAAGAATATTTGGGTAGTCAGGTCAGCTACGTCCTCAATAGACATGGCATTAAAAAGAAAGTATTATGTGGGTGATTGCCATTCTCATTGACATACGTTCTCAAAGAATATGGCATTAAAACATGGCATTAAAAAAAGAAATATGTGGGTAGCCATGATTGCTTACGTTCTCAATGGACAAAGTATGAAAAAAGAAAAGAGTATTTGAGTAGTCAGATCGGCTACGTCCTCAATGAACATGGCATTAAAAAGAAAGGAATATGTCGGCAGCCATGATTGCTAACGTTCTCAATGGACAAAGTATTAAAATGAAAAAGTATTTGAGTAGTCAGGTCGGCTACGTCCTCAACAGACATGGCATTAAAAAAAAAAAAATGTGTGGGCAGCCATGATTGCTAACGTTCTCAATAGACAAAGTATTAAAAAGAAAAGAATATTTGAGTAGTCAGGTCGGCTACGTCCTCAATAGACATGGCATTAAAAAGAAAGTAATATGTGGGTAGCCATGATTGCTTACGTTCTCAATAGACATGGCATTAAAAAGAAAGTAATATGTGGGTAGCCATGATTGCTTACGTTCTCAATAGACATGGCATTAAAAAGAAAGAAATGTGTGGGTAGCCATGATTGCTTACGTTCTCTCTAGACAAAGTATTAAAAAGAAAAGAATATTTGAGTAGTCAGGTCGGCTACGTCCTCAATAGACATGGCATTGAAAGAAAAGAATATTTAGTAGTCAGGTCGGCTACGTCCTCAATAGACATGGCATTAAAAAGAAAGTAATATGTGGGCAGCCATGATTGCTAACGTTTTCAATGGACAAAGTATTAAAAAGAAAAGAATATTTGTGTAGTCAGGTCGGCTACGTCCTCAATAGACATGGCATTAAAAAGAAAGAAATATGTGGGCCGCCATGATTGCTAACGTTCTCAATAGACAAAGTATTAAAAGAAAAGAATATTTGAGTAGTCAGGTCGGCTACGTCCTCAATAGACATGGCATTAAAAAGAAAGTAATATGTGGGTAGCCATGATTGCTTACGTTCTCAATAGACATGGCATTAAAAAAAAGTAATATGTGGGTAGCCATGATTGCTTACGTTCTCTATAGACAAAGTATTAAAAAGAAAAGAATATTTGAGTAGTCATGTCGGCTACGTCCTCAATAGACATGGCATTAAAAGAAAAGAATATTTGACTAGTCAAGTCGGCTACGTCCTCAATAGACATGGCATTAAAAGAAAAGAATATTTGACTAGTCAAGTCGGCTACGTCCTCAATAGACATGGCATTAAAACAAAGGAATATGTGGGTAGCCATGATTGCCTATATTCTGAAAAAAAATCGTGGCAGTTTACTAATAATAATTATTATATTCTTGATAATAGTATTTATCCTTTGTTACAACTGAATGGGATTTCGTTTCGTCTCCCAAAATGCGATATTACGTTCTGAACAGCTTAATATTATCTGATAATCATCTAGATGTAATTATTCATGTCTATGCGGGAGAAACTGTTTCTTATCTGTCAGACTAACAATTTACTTTTCTTTAGCGCTTCCATATTTCTCTTTTATCATAATCTCGAAAGCATCTTGCGACATTAAATATACACTTGCAATACATTATGTTAATGTCTACTTACGCATGCCAAACCTGATACAAGATTATGTCCTTCAGTGGAGGCATCACTTCTCTAGAAGGGTATCATACGTACGTGCTATACAATTTGACATTCAAAGCTTCGTTCTTATCTTGATATGACGGCGAACTGCCGGTGCTGGAAGCAAGCGCTCCATCAAAGTTCACTGTGTGCATTATATATGTATTGATTTATATATACTTGAATGCAATAATCAATCTCTTTCTGGTTCGATCTGTCCCAGTTTGTTCCTTCCATCCAAACTCTATCTATCTATCTATCTATCTATCTATCTATCTATCTATCCTATTCTTATATATAACTACAGGAAGTTTCTTTTTTACCAATATACTCCACCGTCTTTACTGATGTGTTCAACTGAATCAGGCTTAGCTACGATCACCGAAGTTAAGCAACGTCGTGCCTCCTTAGTACCTAAACTGGTGACCTCTTGGGAATACCAGGTACTGTAAGACTGGACGAGGGAATTGTTAATCGGGGAGCCGAGTTCCAATTCCGGTTGTGTTCGTTATTTTCACTTACGTGCAAATAGCCTTGGGAAATGTATGAATCCACTTCTTTCCACCCCAGCTATGGGTTAATCAGTAGGGCATCCGTTATCTCAAAGAAAAAAATTCTAATAATCTAAAAATATTTTGTGGCTTGAAATAACCTGCAATGGGTTGATAAACCGTAAAAAACAAATCAATCAGGTTTATAAAACGAATGTAAGTTGCTTGAGAAATGTATCCCTATTCGTTTGCCGTTCACATCGAGTAAAACACATTTCCATAAACGGACGAAGTTGGTACCGCCCTCGCTAAAACATAGAATTCTGATGTGGCTCGCGAACTGGACATAGTTGCACATTGTGTCGCTACCTATCGCTACTGTTAAACTTAACTCCTTACTGCCGCCTCTGTCCCTCATATCACACATATAAAATCTCATATCATTGTGTGAGCGTTAGTATAAATAAATTTTAAAAAAATATAACAAGTCGACACTTTCTTGAGTCAGCCTAGCGCGTGTGGTCGTTCAGGGTTGTCTGGTTTCTTTCCTGTAGCATTATCTCTGGTGTTTTCAAGCACGTTTGCCTAATAAAAGTGAACCAAGATTGCGCACGAGGTCTTGTTTTCGTGTGGGAAAAATTGTTGCTGTTGTAATGCTTTGAGAAGCTTTTAATGAAGAAGCCCTAGACACACACACACACAAAAAGAACACATGTGTAAAAGTGGTATTCACGTTCCAGATGTAGTTAAATATCACTTGAAGACCAACCAAAGTCTGGCTGACCTTTAACAAGACGAAATAACGCAAATCTTGAAAGCATTCTCCACGCAATCAATAAATATCACCGTCAGACCAGAGATGAGGTTTGTCATGGAGTGCATACGAACGAATGTTGACAGAAGATTTAAAAATGACACAAATTTAAATGTAAACGAAATAATGTTTGTAAACATAGATATTGCAACTCTAACCGCCATTGTCTGCTTTATAGAATTATTTATTCAAATAATAATTTTTAAAAGATAACTAACCGTAAAAATAATGTAATGATCAGCATCTATCTAGTGATGTTCGCACTGTACAAAGCCCTGGAAGCTACCCAAGGTAGAGAGTTACAGAGTAATAGGTACGGTTTATAGGGGTATGCAGTGAAGATAACGGTTGAACCTTGAGTTAAACAGGTTAAGACTGTAGTTACCTGGAAAGCATCCTCTTGGGAGTCGGTTCCTTAAAGCAGTGGTTCTGATCAATAATGCATATAACTGTTATAATGTTCGTATAAGCTCGTAGTCTTGGTTAATAAGATTGTAAGGAATCATTGGTACAAATGATTAGTGAGGAAAAGAGTTAATCACATGAGGAACATAGATTAATAATACAATAATAGTGAATGCCGGAGTTCAGTGCGGCAATGCGTACGACTCAACGCTACGACCCACTTTGCGATAACTGTTCCTATGAGCAGACGTTCCACACATAGTCAATGGACGAGTTTATAAGTTCAACAGTTAGTGTAGAGAAAGTCGGTCGTCTTTCTACGCAACAATAAATTTTGCAAATAGGATCAACTGTAATTTAATATTTTTCATTCATTTTTAAGAGTAATAAAGCATTGAGTATAACGTGGGCATGGGCTATTGTAACTAAATGTGCATGAGAGATGGCTTTAGTTTCCTCCCTTTAGCTTGCCTTTCCTCGGAGTAACAGCGAGCAAAAACAGTAAGAAGCGACCATCTATAAGCGTATTTAAAAGGAAATTTAATTTGTATTTTAATTTCTGATCAGTATTTTGCAATAACTTATAACTAATATAGGCATCAAGACGTCCAAAAAAGAATTTCTCGAAATTCCATAAAATCAAATCAAAAGTGATGGGCAGCAAATGTAAAAATCTAGATTTTCTAAAAATAAAAGGTTTGAAAAATAATTTCATCCATTTGTGAATAAGTCACTATAATCCGCTAATTATCTTATTTTTGCAAAAAATTCCCAATAAATGTTTTTCACTGCCAAAAAAAACAAAAAAACAAAAACGCTATAATTTCCCTTACAAGAATTTTAACCAAAATTTCGAAGCTTCTAAAAATGATTAAACAAATATTTTTTACATAAAAATACTTTGATATATACTCTTAATAACACAATGATTTTGACGATAAAACTTTATTTTATTAAGTTTTCAACATTTTTTACATCATGTATACTCATTTTGAGTATATGCATACATACATACATACATACATGCACACGCACACACACACACACACACACACACACACACATATATATATATATATCCAAGTATATAATTGGTATATACGGAATGAATTCCAATAACCAACAATTACTATTCTTAAAAGAGTGCTCAATACAAAGTAGAGCAGAGTGATTTTATAACATACTTATGTTATAATTTATATATATATATATATATATATATATATATATATATATATATAGTAATATTAGCCGCTTTCTTATATGGCAACATTCGACATTCATTGACCGAACAGTTGAAATTTATAAAAAATTTTTATAGAGAAAAAGGACTTGTATCAATAAATCATTATGGTCTAAAAAAACCTTCTTACTAACAATATTTAATAGTTTTAAACAACTTGCAATAGGTTGATAAAGTGTGAAAACAAATCAGAGTCTTTAAGAATAAACATTAGATCAGAATTAAGCCTACTTAAAAATAATTGATTCACAGCCAAATCTTTATTAGATAATTCTAACTATAACACGTAAACACGTAGGTCAATTATGACTGTTTAGGGTTCCAGCTAAAGACAAATATTCAACCCACGAACTGGGGTCAAAACACTATGAAAGTGTAAAAATAGATTTTTATAGTAAAAATACCAGCAATAAATTTAAAAAAAAAAAAAAAAAAAATCCAGCAATATATTTTTGAAAAAACAAATTACCAGCATTTTAATCTGATCTTATAGTCGGTTATCAGTTATAGTGAAGTGTATGAGTGTGGAAACATGTTAGTTTGATTTGGCCTTGTTAGTTAGATAGCCCACCATAAGAGGGGTATAAAACAAGAAAATCAAATTGTAAAGTGAAACAACAAATTTATATACATATAAATCAATTAAGGTCTTTACAAATAAAATTAATGTATTTTTGGTTGATACAAGATCGTCAAAATGTTCGTAGTAGTCCTTGCAAGAATGAGTTTATGTGTACGTAGGCATGGACGTACGTGTGTATGTATGAGCGTTATTGAAGGGTAGGAATGTCTTTGAAGTAGGCGTTCAGTTTTAAAATGTTCCGTTCGTTTATCAAGTATAAAAGAAGTGAGGGAGAAAGGTAGAGATAACAATAACGATCGCTTGACGTTTGTCAAGGGACATGTTAATACGCTCGTCTCCTTCTCTCTGGTGACAGGCGAACTTGCCCGTCTTTTATTTTGTTTGTGGGACATGAAAAGGTCATTTGGGAATTCACTCCCGGATATGATTCGGGCCTTTCCATTGGACGACGAACAAACCGCATCGGCTCGCGAAAAGATCCGTAAAAGAATTTGTTTCTGAGAATTGAAGATTATTTGAATTTTGTTTTTAAATGTTTCCTAGTTTTCTATTGGCCGAAAAACATTTCACATCAAGGTGTGAAATTTCATGAGTTTTGTTTTGGATTCGCTTTTGCGTGTGTGTTAAGCAAAGTTTGTAAATTTGAGTCTTTTTAATTTCTAACAAAATCAATGATTCAGTGCTTAGTATTTGAATTTTAAATCTAGATCTTGTTTTTGTTCACTACAATCTAAAAAAAACAGAAAAAAAAAATGGTTTCTTAGAAAGAATACATATCCTATTCATACGAACATATCCTAATAATCTTGTCGGCATTAAATAACCCATTGAGGTTGATATTTACCGTAAAATAAAATAAGCTAAACAAATCAGGCTGAAGATCTTAAATTTTAGCCAGCTTTCTTTGCAATCCCGATAGGTCTGAATTTCTGAAACACAATATAGTCGATATACAATGATTATTTTGGCAAAATGGTAAATATTACCGGAAAAAGTGTGTGAAAAGCGAAAGAAATAATCTTGAAACACAGCTCTACAAATTTATTATTGAGTATAAAAACAATCTTTTTCTTTTAAGCTGATATAAACAAGTTATAAAGTTCCTCGCAAGCAAAGTTCATACAAAACAAAATAAACCAAACTAAGCTCCTCTTAATACATAAGAAAAAGAATAAAAGTAATAATATGAAATATATGAATCCAATTCTCCTCACCAATTATAGGTAAATTGTACGGTGTCTTGTAAGACAATGCATCATAGACGTTGGACTAGTACCCAGGCTCGGTAAAAAAAAAAGATTCATTTGATCCTGAAAACGTAATAGAATCAGTTGGTGTGGCTGAAAAGCGTATTTAGGTGGTGGTGGTGGGGGACTAATACAGTGAAAGATTAATAGCGCAACACTCAAGGCCGAACACCAACGATGTTTTGAATGAGCGAAACAGCAGCCGAGAGAGAACAGGATATAAACTGTCTGCTTTCCATTCACAGATGGAACTCACATGACATATAATAGTGACACGCTGGAAATTTAAAACGTTAAGAACAACTCATCATTTATATTATTTGCATTCAGTCTGATGTCCTTATCTTTTTTATTGTTATCACAACGTTTCAACCTTTGTGCCCTCCGGCCTTCTTCAGGACGATATCCTTCGGTTAATTTCGATCTGTAATGTTATCAGTCCTGATCTGGCACCTCTGTTTCAATCACTTTCTCACTTAACTTAGTAACTTAGCTTCTCTGTGCCTTTTCTATAAATATTTTCATGTCAATTGTTCTTTGGTAGCTAAACTTCATGAATTTAAACGTAGTACTAGATTGGAAGTTAGGTCTCATCATTTTACTGTTGAAATTGCTAACTGCAACCGTAAGTTCTATTCTAATAGTTTCTTTTCGCGCACATTACGTTCTTCCAAATTCTTGATTTCCTGCCAACTACAATCTCCAAAAATGTAAATGCAACGGCAATTGGCATCTATCGCTCCTTGTATCCTGTTCTTTTTATTGTTTGTTCTCCCCAGTAACGTTTCCACAGACTTCTTCACTCTCAGTAACTTTCTTGCATCTTAGTGGCTTTATCGCCTTGCTTGTGTGAAATGATTCATTTATTAAAAAAAAATACAACAAAATCCCCTTATTTAATTGTGTATTGCTCACCCTGTTTCTACTAAGTCTGTATTGCCCGGCCAAGAGATTGAACTCACAATTACTATATCACCGTATTCATGAATGAACACTTTAATCTAGTAGATTATTGTCCAAGAACTAGAACTGGGAGCATTAAACCCAATGTTCTAACCACTAACGAAGAAAAATGGATTTATTACGAGAATCCCAAACAAAATTAATCGTGACGAGATCCAGAAGAATTTTCAGTATCCAAAACTAAACAGAATTTGATGGGTGGGAAGGGTGTTCTTCGCTTTATTTGGGGTTGAAAGAGAATCCTTTATTTCGAATTACAGAATTTGAACAGACCCTTAATGCACAAAACTATAGTGATCATTCGGGCCAATTATAAAACACACTGGAAGAGAAGAATCCTTTTTTTTCTGTGCAAGAAAGTTAACCAGTGATTTTGTCGCATGACAAAGGTACCGTCATAATGTTGCAGATTCGACGCAGTAAATAATCATGGCGCTGGGATGGGAAGTTCTTCCATATGCAGCGTCTTCTTTACTTTTCTACTACGTTCAAATTATTGTTTCACTCCACTGAACAATCCTTGCGTAATCAGCGATTCCAACAGTTTTAAAATATGGAAAAACTCCTCGAATCAAAACAAGAATAATTCTCTTATGATGAATTACACAGCTGTCATGGGTCCTAACCTATAACTACAGAATGAACTCTTCCTAACACTATGTATACTACGCCTCTCAAGAGAGAGGGACGAATCGAGTCGAGCCGATAGTAGTTCACTCCAAACCAGACTGACAGTCATTCTCTCTCTCCCTCTTTCTCTCTGTCTCTCTCTCTCCCTATCCTCCTGTCGTAATATTGTTCAACATTGTGAAACGCTGTGTATTTTTATTTATTTATTTATTTATTTCTTCTTCTTCTTCTTCTTCTTCTTCTTCTTCTTCTTCTCCTCCTCCTCTTCAGTGGTTACAAAATGCTAGCCCAAAAGGAACATACGATATTGATAAGGTATCTCTTTAAGTACTTTCGTTATTGTGTTGGATGTATGGATACCAGGTTGTAAAAAACCTGACTCAGTGGGGGGGGGTCAAGTAAATATCTACCAGGTTGTAAAAAAACATGGTATAAGCATGTGCCTTGTAGAACCATATAAGAAGTTGGAAAAACCCACAATATTCTGGGCCTATGATTTCCAGACAGCCAAAGTGATTCACCAGATATTATAATGCTAAATAAAGACACCAAGGACTGCCATATTATTGATGTTGCCATACCAAATGACACAAATATAGTCAGCAAGATGTTTAAAAAAATTACAGTCTAATTTGTGATGGCAAGATTGTTTCGGATGCAGGAAAAGAATGTCAAGGTGATTCCATTGGCGATTGGAACATTGGGATCAATCCCAATAAAACTATGTGACTTCCTCGACCAGCTGGGAATACCATATCAACTTGGAGTCATCCAAAGATTGTTTTTTTTTTTTTTTTTGGTCATTGCACATATTTTGAGGGAAGAGTTGTCAGACTAAGGTCCTTGTTATGACTTGACTGATAATTTAACGAAGCCGGTGTAAGGAAAGACTTACACTGTGTGACAAAACATAAAACTCTTCAATATTTTACATTTCAAAGATGAGTAAAAAATCTTACTAACAAATTTTTTAAACATTTTTCTTCATTTGATAATTCCCTAATTTATTATTAGTGAAAAACTCCCCAAATAATATTTTTCTCTTGTTTTAATGGGTTATATATATATATATATATATATATATATATATATATATATATATATATATATATATATATATATATATATATATAGTTTTCTTTTGTTCTTTACTTTTCCGTTCTTTTTCTTTTCTTTTCTTTTTTTTCAGAGATGCGTTGTTTAACTGTTTTCTCTAAATTGGTATTGTTTTTTCTGCTAACATTTTTAAATGAAAGAACCTATAGACGTCTGTGAAAAAACTATGGTTTTTTTTTATTAGTACCTAAAAGTGTTTGTCAGAGAAACAAAAAAATAAATAATGAAATCAGCGTCTGCTTAGTGAGACGCTAAAGGTTGTTAGCTAATCTCACAGTCGAACGTAATCAATAAACGCGTCAGTGGACTGACTGGTTCAAATTACTAATCTATCACTTGATTTTTTTTTTTTTATCTCGCTGAAGGAGAAATTTAAAATGGATATTTTTGTTAAACGTAACAATTTCTGTATCGTTCAACAGTTTTAAAAATATACAGTTTTTTAAGGCATACGACTCAAGTGTCTTTATTTTGAAGTTGAATTCAATTGCAAACTTACAACTGACGTGTATTTTTCGCTTTGATAGACGACCTAGTTCTGCGAGAGAGAACTCCCAATAAAAATTAGCAGACTGATTTTTTTCTGCAATTTGCCTAAAAACAAAAGAAACCTTTCAGATATTCGTATTTCTCGAAGAGTATAGTTTATTTCCATTTACAGTATGATATAAGGGAAGAACCTGGCACCCCCATGAATGATTACACTATAGGTAGAAAGTACCTATAAAATCAACTGTCTATAAGAGACTAGGAGGCAGAGAGGAGACGAGAGTGAGTGAGAAGACGCAAGCACATCCGACTTACCAATTAGTGGCACTCACTAGTAGATTGACCTGTGTGTATAACTGTACTGTATTTCATATTGTACTGGTTGTGTACAATAAAACTTTCTTCTAGTATCCACCTGGTGTTACTTATTTATTCCCTTAGCACGGAATATAACAGTTCCGATGAAGATTGTCGGAACATAACACAGTAAAACTCCCCAAATCCGAACATAGCATAATCTAGACTTCCTCGAATTTGAACTCTTCAAATCCGAACTTTTGTATTGACATAAATACGAAGTCTTTTCTTCCTCAAATCAGAACAGTACCCTAAATACCAAACATCACGCATGCTCAGTTTAGAGGTGTTGTACTGTATATCCTTATTTTTGACTTTCTTTACAGATTGTAATTGTTTTTGAATAAGATATTTCATAAATTTTTAAACATTTCATGAAATGTCTGAGTTTTTCACAAATTAAAATATTTGTTTATCACAAATTTTTTCATTGCTATTGGTTGTCAATTATTTTTGTACATTTATGTATTCAATCTACACTTTAAATAAAAGCGAATCAACGTTACAAAAGACCTTTTGTATCTTAAACTCTAAAACTTGCCACAACAGCTTTTTCTATCTCGAATCCGAACAGTATCCTCAATACCCGACATCTAGGATGTTCGGTTTAGAGGATTTGTACTTTATTTAAAATATATCCTTTCTTTCCATTTTCCTTTTCACCATCAGCAGATAACTATGAAATTACTTTTCTTTAGAAGAGAAACCATAAAATATTGCGTTCTTCTCCCCCCCCCACCCTGGAGGAAATTCTAAAGATTTCTTTTGCCCTTTGGTGGAATTTATTGGATCATGACTAAAATTCGTGCCCGATTTTCATTGTTTTTAATTTTCTAATCGGGCGCGAACTCTTGCTTGATAAGTTCTTTCTTTCACTTGAATTTCTGGAGGAAATTATGAAATGAAATTCTGTCTCTATCTCTCTCTGTCCCCTCTCCGTTTTTCTCTCTACCTCACTCTCTCTCTCTGCCCCCGTCTCTCTCTCTACACACACTCTCTCTCTCTCTACCTCTCTCTCTCTCTCTACCTCTCTCTCTCTCTCTACCCCTCCTCTTTACCTTTGGAAGAAAGTACAAAGTTGATGCTTCCACTTTTCTCACTGGCTGAAGCAATAAAGCTTACTCTCCCCTTTCTCCCTCTGGAGGAAACTGCAAAGATTTCTCTGTCCCTCTGGTGGAAATAATGCTTTCTCTCTATTTGTTCCTTCTCTGGAGGAAGCTATAAACCTTTCTAGCCGCAGCTTATGATGGTCTATTACCGCTTCATGAAGATTCAAAGACATTCTCCTTATAATACGGTTTTTTTTATCTCTCATTCCTAATTGAAGACGCCTGCCATAAAGAGGCGAAATGCGTTGTCTTAACAAGATTTTCCACGTTGTCCCATTATCACCAGTCTGTTGAAACGGCGTCAAAGTGAGCGTAATTATCTTTTCTTTGTATGTTATTTTAGTTGTCCAAGCTCAGCAACTCCAGTAAACTTTTATGAAGGAAAGGAAACTTTCCCAATTTGACGTCTTAAGTCTAGAAAATCGAACAGTCAATGGAGATTTCTCTCGCCCTATCTTTCTTTGGAGGAAACTGCAAAGCTTTCTCTCTCTCTCTCTCTCTCTCTCTCTCTCTCGCGCGCGCGCGCGCTATCCTCTTGTGTTGGAAATTGCAAAGCTGTCTCTCTCTCTCTCACCCTCTCTCTCTCTCCCTCTCTCTCTATCTCTCTTTCTCTCTCTCGCTCCCCCTATCCTCTTGTGTGGGAAATTGCAAAGCTTTCTCTCTCTCCCTCTCTCCCTCTTTCTCTCTCTCTCCCTCTTTCTTTCTGTTTCTGTCTCTCTCTGTCTGTCTCTCTCCCCCTATCCTCCTGTCGTAATATTGTTCAACATTGTGAAACGCTGTGTATTTTTTTTTTCATAAATCGCGCTCTTCTAATAAATGTTGAAAAATATTGGAAACGTTACGTCTATTATTTTATTTATTTATTTATTTATTTCTTCTTCTTCTTCTTCTTCTTCTTCTTCTTCTTCTTCTTCTTCTTCTTCTCAGTGGTTACAAAATGCTATCCCAAAAGGGACATACGATATTGATAAGGTATCGTTTTATGTACATTGGTTGAATTGTGTTGAATGTATGGCTACCAGAAACTCCAGTAAAATTTTATGAAGGAAAGGAAGCTTTTACAATTTGACATCTTTACTCCAGAAAATAGAACAGTCAATTGAACTTTCTCTCGCCGTATCTTTCTTTGGAGGAAACTGCAAAGCTTTCTCTCGTTCTATCCTCCAGCGGATGAAAATATGATGTTTTCTTCCCGACTCTTGCGAAAATTACAATGATTTTTCTCCAATTTTTCCTTCTCTGGAGGAAACTGTAAAGTTTAGTTTTGGAACTCAGAAACCAAGCTGGGTGCGCGGTTTTGTGTTCTATTCAGAAATTTTTAGTTACACAAAACAATTAAAAGAACTTAGCTATTGATGTCAAAACCATGCAAGAACAAA
Organism: Acanthosepion pharaonis; assembly: GCA_903632075.3. Lineage (NCBI taxonomy): Eukaryota > Metazoa > Mollusca > Cephalopoda > Sepiida > Sepiidae > Acanthosepion > Acanthosepion pharaonis. Next base: position 1,213,585 of record CAHIKZ030003863.1, on the reverse strand, counting down.
ACTTCAACTATCTTGGAAATGTTTTAACAGACGACGGAATATGTGACAGAAATTCTGTTGAGATGTTGGGAGTGTTCCCGCGAGCGTGTATTCAAATAAGGACAAACACAGATGTAGGGAAAAATACTGGTATATTTGAAGAGGTATTTACAATAGAGAGATTAGTAGTAAACGAACGTAGGTTAGTAGTAACAATCAGCGAGAGTCTAAAGTCCAACGGTAATTTCCGGTAGAGAGACGGAAGTGTAATGGTCACCTGACCTCTTAGATCTCCTCAGAACTCTCTAGCACTGTCCTATATCGTAGAGAGATCAGTCCATTCTCATGAGAAGGTGGGTGGCCCCAACAAATTCGAAGACCATTGCAATAGTAAAAGCTGCCTTCTAAAAGCTAAACAAAGTATCAAGAAACAGGAAAATATCGTTAGAAACAAAGAAAAGAGTGTTTAACTGCTAGGCAATATAAATATGTTAGCGAATGTTGGACATTTTCCTCACAGATGAAGAGGAAACTTGAAGCAACAAAGATGTGCTTCTACAGAATGATACTGAGAATATCAGGAACAGAACATGTGATTAACGAGGAAGCTTTAAAGAAAATAGATAAAAAAGGACACTTTTAAAGGGTGTTCCAATAACTTGGACCGATTTTAAATGTGAATAAATTTAAAGCGTCTAATGAATTTTTTCTTTCTTTCATGTTTGGCGGATATTTGGGCGATATTATTTTTCACACATAATTGCCATGACTTAAATAACATCTTCCAATAGAGAAATAAATAAATTTTCACCAACATCACTCACTTATTTACTGCTGACTTTGATCCTTCTTAATGAAACACTCTTATATATAATCCGTCTTAATGAAACACCCTTTACTTTCAAACAGAAAATGACAGTTGAAATTTATCGAAAAACATAATGAGGAAAGAGGGTTTGCAAAATTTAGCACCCACAAGGCAGATTGAGGCATGAAAGACAGAGGTGAACAGCGCGTAACCTACCAAATGCATTTGTGATTTACATAAGACGACAGAATAGGGACTGGGAGGGACAGTAAGAAGACAAACATTACTTAGAGTTTCTAAAGATAGGAAGTTATGGAGAGCCATGATCGCTCACGTCCTTAAGGGACTTAGCAGGGAAAAACAACAAGCTGTTTATGCCAGGTAAAACAGGGTGTATAGACATTTATATGGGTATTAGACGAAAGGAATTTGTTTTGGGACAGTGAAATTATAGTAATTTATCTAAGTCGAGCCAAAGATTATTTAATCTGGCATATTAGAAAAATAAGCAGGAGGCTTATCTTCAAGACAAAATACTAACGGATCCTGAGATTAAGAAGCAGTCAGGTAGATTATCTTCTTTGAAATAGGTAGTGGGGACGCTGCTAAAACGTGTAGATAAGCGCATTAAATATACGATAACTTCGCCGAGTTGCTAGGGCGTTCACTTTTCGACAATGAGATCCGAGTTCGAATCTGGCCGTGGACGATTTGTCAGGAAGATGACTTCTTCATAGTATGGGCCTGGATAGGTGATCCCAGTCTGGTTGACCCAAACATTGTGAAAGAAATTGTGTAGACGGAAATTATTTATTAGTCATTGTCACTGAGTGTTTGAGCGTACTGTCCTTGTTCAGTGTTGTGTTATGTATCATATCGGGTTCCCCACGCCAATACATAAGGCGCTATCAACCATTTAATTTTGGTATTCGTTTTATTAAGTGTGGCAGCTTGGATTCTAAGAGGCAATAGGAGGACTGACGTCACAAGAACACATGTCTCACTTTGGCTCAGTGTCACTCCATGGGTGGTATTAACTGGTCGCAAACCTATGTGTGGGAGACATATCGACGCTTCAGAATACTTCAGACCCTGTGTTCAGTTTCCATTTTCGACTTATATTCAAAACCCAGACAAAGACAATCTATCACTGCCAGAATGCCTCGCCCACGAGTCACTCCGACCAATCGCTGACCATTCTGGCCCTAGCCTTCACATTCTGAAACATCAGACTGTTGATCACGCCAGATAATTCGCTCCTTCCCAGAAACTGTAATTAAAGTCCATCATAGCATAGTTGCAGCATAATCCACATGTGGGCTCTGTAGGTGTTGAACAAACACTATGGCTGAGTAGATGTCTGTAACAGGGATTGTCTAGCCGCCCTAGCAGACAGGCATACTCAGATATGAGGGGTTAGCCATTATTATTACATATAATAAATTTCTATAGTAGTAAATTTTTTTATTACACCGACAGATTTTTTATCACTTAAATGTTATTTTTAGTGGATACCCATATTTGAGTAGACGCTCTGCTTTTTTATATTATTTTTTATTATCTTCTACCGGCCTTAATATTCAAAAAATGTTATTAAAGTAGAATATGCGCCCTCCGTTACATATACTGAGTTAGCAATGAAGAATTTTTGCCGATCAAGCAAGGCTGAATAGTGTCTTTAAGCGAAATCCTTCTCGCCATAGATCCTCGAAATATCTGCTAAGTTTCGTATCCAAGCGTATACAAAGCAATTTCTAAAGAAGTAATGGATTTTTAAAATTTATTCATCAGTCAGGCACGTCGGATTTAAAGACGGTTCGAATCCTACTGGAGGGCGCATATTTTTCTTTAATAAGATTTGTCGAATATTCAGGCCGATAGACTATAATAAATATATACTGTTTATATATATATATATATATATATATATATATATATATATATATATAATAAAACAATGTTGAAAATCCATTTTGGTTATAATTTAATATGAAGTATATCTACATTTATTTAGGAAAGATATTCTAGTTTCTCTAAAAGGGATCCATACGTGCTTCCCAAAAGAACTTCACCCCACAAATTAAATGGGATATCATCTGTCAGTTTCAGACTCTCAACAACTTCCGGGACAGATGCAATCTATGCATACAAGAGAAAATTATAATGATTAAATATAAAAATGCTGACCAATTATTGAATCAAAGAAACGAATTTATCTTCTAGTGTAGACACAAGAACAAATTTAAAATTCCCTAAAACATTGACTTTGGGGGAATATACACTTGAAGTGTTGATTCTGTTTTATATGAGTATTAATATGCATACGTGTATTCACATTTTTGTATATGGTCATTTATGTGATTGTCTTGCCTACATCATTTATAGTTTAAAATTCTTAATTTAGTTTTATATTAATATTATTGATAGTATTATTTTTCTTATTTTTATACTTATCTATATTTTTAAGTTATTCTTTAAATTTGTTCCTTATTTATCTCTTGATTTATTTAATTATTTCATTTATTTTTTGCATTTTATTTTATTTAAATTTTATATTTCATTTAATTTACTTTATTTTATTGATGTTGGATATTATTATTATTATTTATTTGAAATTGTGATGATTATAATACAATGAAAAGGTTTTGCTGTCTGAAACTACATGACTATTAGGCATATTTCTGTATCTCTTTTAATTCTAATCATTCCCCTCCTTTACCCTGTATATTAACTTGTTCAGCCCTTTAAGGAAAAAATTATTTCTAGGTTAACCTATCGGCTCATATTTAATTTTTCCTTCTTTCCTTTTTTATTCTCCTCCCCTCTCTCTCTCTCTCTCTCTCTCCCTCCCCTTTTTCCCTCTCTCCCCTCTCTCCCTCCCTCTTTCTCCCTCTCTCCCCTCCCTCTTTCTCCCCTCTCCCCTCTCTCCCTCCCTCCCTCTCCCTCTCTTCCCTCTCTCTCCCTCCCCTCCCCTCTCTCTCCCCTCTTTATCCCCTCTCCCCTCTTTCTCCCCTCTCCCCTCCTCTCTCTTTTCACTTTTTCTCTGTCTTTCTGTCTTTCCTAAAAATTTTTTAATATTAAAATTTTATATTGAAATTTTTCCTTTTTCTTTTTTTTTCCTCACCATTTTCCTTTTGTCTGGACAAATTGATTTCATTTCTTAAAAAAAAAACCTTCGGTCTGAATAGATGAATATTTAAATGTATTCATGAAATAAATTATAACCAACATGGATTTTAAAGATTGTCTTTACTTATTATTAATATTATATTGATCTGTTACTTACATTGAGCTCTCTTTGGGCTAATGTCCTCCAATTAAGAAATGGTATATATATATATATATATATATATATATATATATATATATATATATATATATTTAACCGAGCGTCTACTTAAACAGGAGTACCCACTAAATATATATATTCATTATTTAACCTAATACTGAAAAAGGCTAAAGTAAATTTTACTTTAAACCACGAGAAAAAAATAAATTATCACTCATCAGTTTTGTTTCATTTACCGCCGTAAAGATAGTGTGTTGGTGCATAATTATCAGGCGTTTTTGTAGGCGAGTTATTTGTTGATAAAATTTGCTGTTTTGTTTACATTTTTAATTAAAAAAAAAACATTTTATTTTCCGGCTATAAAAAATGCGTGTCGATAATAATACGCTCCGCAATAATCATTTAAAAATATTATTGTTGAATGGTTGTGTTTCTTTTTTCATAATAAATATTATTTAAAAACGACTGATAATTATACACCAACCCAATATAATTGATTCCTCACGTGGAACAAGGTTACACTTATCTTTCAGTTGTGTCCATGTTTCGGGCAGAGTGCATCTCAGTTTTGACACTGTCTTTGGTCAGAGTGTAGCTCAGTTGTGTCCATGTCTTTAGCTAGAACGCATGTCAGTTGTGACCCTGTCTTCGGACAGAGGGCATCTCAGTTTTGTCCATGTCTTTAGCTAGAACGCATGTCAGTTGTGACCCTGTCTTCGGACAGAGGGCAGCTCAGTTTTGTCCCTGTTTCGGACAGAGAGCAGAACAATTATGTCCCTGTCTTCGGGCAGAGCGTATCTCAGTTGTGATCTTTGAACAGAGTGAAGCTCAGTTCCTATCACGTCTTTAGCTATATAGAAGTTCAGTTGCTTCGGACAGGGCGCATCTCAGTTGTGCCCCTGTCTTCGGACAGAGTACATGTCAGTTTTGCCCCTGTCTTCGGTCATAGTGCAATTCAGTTGAGTCCATGTATTTAGCTAGAGAGCAGCTTCAGTTGTGTCCCTGGCTTCGGAGAGAGAGAAGCTCAATTGTATCTCTATCTTCGTGTCCAGAACTCAGCTCAGTTGTGTCTTTGTCTTCGTGTCCAGAACTCAGCTCAGTTGCGTCTTTGTCTTCGTGGCCAGGGCGCAGCTCATTTGTATCTCTGTTTATACATAAAAATACTTTATACTGTAATTTTTCTAAAATTTACTTGTAGATAAATGTTTCGAACATAAATTACATTTATGCTATATTTATAGGTAGAGCCTTAATCCCTTTAAATCTAGTTATTATTATATGTGTGTGTGTGTGTATGTGTATATATATATGTGTGTGTGTATATATATATGTATGTATATATATATATACATATATGTATGTGTATATATATATATATATATATATATATATATATAGAGAGAGAGAGAGAGAAAAAGAGAAATATATTCTTAAACTATCGGTTATATAAGGTTAAAGAAAATGTATTTTTAAACATAAATAGTAAATTCTTAATTATTGCACTACTGGTTTTCTCTTTTTTTTCTTTATGTTTTATTTTTACTTTTTCGCGCGCTTTTTATGACAGGAGTTATTATTTTATCCTTTGATCTCACCGTCTACCGTGCGTAAATAAAAGGCTATTTCATTCTGCATTAATTAAAAGGTAAGCATTACTTTTTCGAAAATCTGGTTAATTAATCCTTAAATTTACTAATAGACTCCGAACCGCATCTCTATCGATATATATTGGAGTTTGAAGAAATGTTTCATTTTTTTTATTTTTCGTTCACAATGGCGGTTCGATGAGTGATTAAAAAACTGCCAATGTTTTAAAAATGCCTAAAAATTTAATTTATATACGGAAATTAATTTTTCATTTAATTCGGATTAGCTTTGGGACATTATCTTTGAAATAGAACTGAAATTTAAGTTCAAAGAAGGTATTTAAATTATTTAAAATGTGTTTTTTGTATTTTTTATAAAGTTCAAGGTGGTAACTATAGGTTGTTATTATTAGCCATTATTGATTCATATTTTTTCTATTTATTTTGATTGTTATCATTATTTGTCTCTATTTCTGAGATGAGGTATTATGTACACTATTTTCATTATTCGGACTCTTGTCCTCATCTTTGTCGCCATATTTATTACAACGTTTCGGCCATTGTGCACCCCAGCCTTCTTCAGGTGGTTGGAATGTCAAACTGAAGCCTTTATTTCGCTCACTGGGGTAGACTGTTCTAGTTCCACATGCTATGTTTAATGGGTGTCAGTTATCAGTTATCTCCTGTTAATTCCCCTCTCCAAGTTCTCCACTGAATTAACCGGGTATTGAACTCACGCTCTTTGGGTCCTGTCACTGGATCTAACTAACGCCTCTATCCACTGTGCCATGTGTCCTTGAGGACCTGAAGAAGGTCAGAGCATACAACGGCCGAAACGTTGTAATAAGTATGGCGACAAAGATGAGGACAATAGTCCGAATAATGTAAATAGTGTTATCATTATTATTCTACGGCCATTAAGTAAGCAGTAAAAATCGGAAATAAAGGACACTCTGTGTGACTATCTTAACGTGAAAACGCCTTACTGATTAGGATAAGAAAGCTCAACCAGTAGGCATCATATAAATTAGCCATATAGATTTATTCTTGTTTTTTTTTCTTCTCCGAACTCTACTACGTCGCTATATTGTTTGTTTGCTCGTTTTTTTTTTTTTCATTTTATTCTTTCGGAAGTTTATTTTTCATTTCAAATCCACATTGCTTGCTTAAAGGTCGGAGAGTAACAACCTAAGAGTTATGATAAATGGTTATGGTAATGCTAATGGTAATAATAGCCGTTTTTACTGACAAGGAAACATTTGGCATTCATTGACCGAGCAGCCAGAATTTTCGGTTGAAATTTATAAAATCTTTTTCTTAAAACGTATTTTCGGAAAAATAATTTTCTCAAGTCTAGTACTTTTTATCGCTCTTCCTAGTATTGATGGGGGTTTCCTTCCTAACCTTTTTTTGAAGTAGTGTGGAATGCCAACATTTTGATTGTGTCATTTTGGAGTTACATGTACTATTTTAGTTGTGGCTGCTGTTGGTAGTCCTCAAATGATGTGGTTTCTGTTATTTGGTGCAGTTTTTCTGGTTCTGTAATACCAGTCCATAATGTTCAAAGAAGGGCGATCTTTGCCAAGACTCTCAGGCTTCACTTGCTCAAAGCCATTTTTAACCATTGATCTTAGAAAGCTGCTGTATGCAGCTGGTAGATTCGATATTTTGGAGCGAGTTTGGCGCCATGCATAAAATCCATGTGATAATCTCCATCTGACAATGTTATTTAAGAAAATGACTCGAGTTTTCAGGTTAATGTTCTGTAGCCATTTACCATATTGGTCGGAACTACCTCTGGCACAGCTTATTCTAGGTTCCATTTCCTTATCTCTTGTACTAAATTTGTCATAACTAATCCATACGCCGAGGTATTTGAGTTGTTTATCATTTGCTAATTCCACATTTATAATTTTTATGATGGATTCAGGGTAGGTGCCATCACTGCTTTCATTCCAATTCCAGATCATAGTTTCTGTTTTGGAAAGGTTTATCTTAAGTCGCATTTCTTGGAACCACTTGGTAGATGTTATACTGTGTAAATTCCTCTTTTGGGGTAATTTCACATTTTCTTATCATCTCTCAGTTGCGTCTCTGTCCTTGGACAGAGTGCGCTCAGGGGCTTCTCTGTCAAGGGACAGAGTGGCAACTGAAGAAAATAATACTGAAGAGGTGCCCTGCCCTGGGGAACAGCTGCCCGAGGCCACGCCCTCCCATTGCACAAGAGGGAGGGATCGGTGCTCGCACCGAGGCCTGCGCAGCCGACGGTTGCGGAGGCTGAGGGGAATTTTTGTCCCTGCCCGAGTGTACGCGCTCGGGTCCCCACATTAATCCGACCTTGTGTCACATCTCATTCTCGTGGGGGAATGAGTAAATACCACTTGGTAGATATTGATTTTCTGTTCAAGATCATTCTTATCCCAACTATGAATACCTATGTCATCAGAATAGTTTCCCACTCTTAATCAGTAATTTGGCCTCGAGAGGGAAAGCAGGATTGCTGTCTTCTATTAGAATATTTGTTTGGGATATTGTATGGAATGCTTAAATGATCGGTGCCCATATCTACACATCTGTCTTTGTAAATGCGCCGGACATAGTCTAGGAAAAGTTTAAATAGAATTGGGTCTCTCATTTCCTGCTGGCCGTAATCCTGATAGAGTTTGAAATGTTTCCGTATTGGGGTCCAAAATGTAGATTGATACAGTTCCTCTATTAGACTGATACATTCATTAGATTCGGAGATTGGAAGACGATTTTTAATGAATGAGAATAGGAAGTCTCTATTGTTATGGTCATATGCTGCTGTGAGTTCGACAATGCGGCTATATGGTTTCCTATTAGCGAGGTAATCAAATTCTTTTTATGATTATATATAGGCCATTATTGCTTCCCTTACCAGAGCGAAAACCAAACTGAGTTAGGATGAGCTAACTTTCATAAAACAATTATTTTCATTAATAGTTTCACCATGATGGATTCAATTGAGATAATGAAGTCAGGGTCTTGAGGGTTATATATATATTTCCATGTGTGGTAAGCTCCACTTTTTGAGCACGCGTTTCTAATTTCGGAATTCTTTCATAAAATAGAGAAATTTGAGATTGAATTCTGAAAGAAAGTAAACTATTTTTAAAAGTCCAGCCTCAATGTCAAGTGATTTTTATTATACCTTTGTTTTTTTTTTAAATAGATTTTCTAATTTACTCATCACTAGGTTCATTATAGTTTATGTTTGGAGACGGATTTTAATTGGATGTATATTGGTATATATTTGATTTCTGTGGGTAGCTTTAGTTTGTAATCAGGGAGGAAATGTTCATAATGTTTTTTGAGACCAGGACATTTCTTCTGTTGTGGTTTTCCCTGTATGATATTGTGATGTTTCACTTTTCTACCGAAGTAACAGAAATAAGAGTAAATCAATAGTAATAAAAACTAATAATAGCAATAATTCCTCAAATTTCTGCTACTTTTTTTTTCTTCATCCGTGAGGAGATTATCCAGCATTCAATGGCATATAAGAAGATGGATACCACATAGCAATCCAACACTCTTTCTTTGTTTCTAACGAAGTTTTTTTCCCCGTTTCTCAGAACCTTGCTTAGCTTTTAGAATGCTTCTTTCCTTAGTTCAATACGTATTAGTACTTAGTGCGACTATTTCTAACCAGTTTGAACCCCGGAAGTTTGTGTCATACAAGAAAGATGTACCCCAATCTAAAGGATATGAACGACCAGTGTTACCAGAGGTAGATGTAATTAGAGAATAGGAGATGAACAAGGGCATATTAATCCTCAGGAAGAGGCTGAATAGAAGCAAGGCTGCTAGGTTAAAGTAAAAGGAATAATTATGAACGGAGTTGTCTACTACTGGTTGCGGCTTGATGTCGAGACTGAGGACCCGAGTTCCGGTAATAATATCTACTTGAAGACATATCCGAGCTATAAAAACAAAAGTATTTATGACCATGTCTTTTTTTTTAATGTTTATCCTGTACAATACACAAGAGCCACTTGATTTAGAGGGTTACAGAGTAAGAGGTAAAATTTATGGCATATGTGGGGAAGATAAGATTGTTAAGATTGTTTTGCCCGGGAAGCATTCTCTTGGGAGTAGGTTCCGCAAAGCAGTAGTTTCGAATGGAACTTACATGTCACCAGTGGAATGCGAAAGGAATGAGGCGTGTCAGGTCTTATCCGTGAAGATTAGAGTAATAGTAGATTTTGTCGGTAGGTGTATTCCGTGTCACACGGGCAATGGTAAGCAAGTTCACACTTAAGCTCCATGAAGATCCTATGCAAATTGCAAATGTTGGACAAATAAGATCTACTCAATGTTAGTCGACCGATACGGAAGGCAATGCTAGTTGCATCCAGTCGATTTCCAAACAGCACATGATGACTCAGAAATCAAAGGAAAAATTTACCGAAAGTCTAGATATCGGTGTCAGAAAGAAGACTCCGAGAAAAAAAAAATTAAATATACCGGTAATGGAACGACAAACGGACAGACACGATGTTCAAATCGACGATAGTGATGTTGTCAGGGTTGGTTGGTTGGTTGGTTGGTTGGTTTTGTTTAGCGGCATATCAATATCTCTATGGGTCATTCAATGCCGAAAGCCAAATATTTTGAATACAATTTCATGGCTTCAACCAAATATGTCTTAAACACAATTCTAAGCCTTCAGCTACAGATAAAATGTATTGTTGGTCCTTTTAGCTTAAATATGTATTATTGGTAATTTTACTATGAATAAATATTATTGGTTGGTTGATTTTGTTTAGCGGCATATCAACACCTCCATGGGTTATTCAGTGCCGAAATCTAAATATTTCGTACGTAATTTCACGCTTTCAAGTACAGATATTTCGTACATAATTTGATACTTTCAGAGTAAAGGTATGTTTTTTTAGACATATAGCTTGTAGACCATAAATTGTATTGTTGGTAATTTTACTATACATAGATCTCGATGGCCGATTGATTTTATTTATCGGCATATCAACTTCTATGGGTTAGTTACTGCCGACATTCAAATATTTTGTACGTAATTTTATGCTTTCGGGGTAAAGATATATCTTTTTTTTAGATATATATATATATATAGTTTGTAGATCATAAATTGCATTATTGGTTATTTTACTATAAAAATGTATTTCTACATTTTTTACTGTTGTAAAAAATGTATTTTTGCTCATTTTATTATAAAAATGTATTGTTGATTTTTGTTTCGGGGTTAACTATTTGCTCATAGCTGGGACCCTAACAGGTACTACCACCCCGGGTCAGGGTGGACTTGGGAACAACAGCAATTAAGAGGTGGTCCCCACGTTCCTTAAAACCGCCAATCTCCCGATTAAAGTCTTTGCTACCGTGTGTAGTTTATCGTCATACCCAGGACGAAATGACTCGGAAATCGAAGAAAATTAACTAATCGAAGATTACTTAAAGTCTAGATATTGGTTTCAGCAAGAAAACTCCGAGAAAAAAAATAAGATATTCCGATAATGGAACAGCAAACGGCCCGAGAAAACGTCCAAATCGACGATATTGATGTTGACGGAGAAGAAATGACATGTTGAAACTTATAGATACATAGGGAATTTCGTAGGCGGCGCGGATGACAATAGAAGGGAATATATGGAATTACGCGAGATAAAAGATAAAGAGACGGACATCCCGGGTATGATGATAAACTACATCCAGCAGTATGGTCTTTGATGGGGAAAATGGAGGGTTTGGGAAGTGTTGAACCACCTCTTAATTGCTGTTGTTCCTAGGTTTACTCTGACCTATGGTGGTAGCACATGTTTGGGTCACAGTTATGGGCAAATAGTTAACACCAAAACTGGTGTGAAAACTCTATGAAAGTATAAAATACATTTTTATAGTAAAAATACCAACAATATATTTTCGTAGTAAAAGAAAAAAAGCAGTTATATGTCATGCGTGATACACGCTTAGGTGATCATGTATCTTTCGATACATGACTAAAGAGGTAGGTTGCCATTTCTTTCTGCGGTAGACCAGTTGCCATCCAACCCGGTCTCTCCTGCTATTTACCCAAAGCTGGAGGGAGAAAAAGAGGATTCATACCTTTCCCAATGGTATTAGCACGAAAGTGAGTATAATGGATTCGACTGGAATTCGAACTCAGCTCTACCGATTCCTCAATCCGAGCCATTATCCATTACTCCACCGTGCCTAATTACTAGAAATATATATTTTTGTCAAAAAAAAAAAAAAAAAAATCCCAATGCATTTTTGTAAAGAAAATTACTCATGCTCCCAAGAAAATTAAATTTCGGCATTAAATGACACATAAGGTGTTGATATGCCACTAAACAAATAAACGAACGAGACGGCAAAAAAATAAAAATAAAAACTGAAAAAAATGTGTTATGATAACGGTGAGATGGTAAAACATTCGGAAGGAAATCCACAAATATGCTAGGAGAGATGACTATAATGTCAGGTTGCAATTAGCTACAATCTGGTCCTAGATGGTAGAGGCACGGGGTAATGCATAAGCCACTAGAATTGGTAAAGGATGTAAGCATTACACCTGACAGCAGCGACGAAGAAGAACATTTTATTAGGCACAGAAAACCAAAGACAAACAGTTAATATAACCAATCCTGACCAGGCATCTCGACGACGTATCGTGGCTTCCCTCTGTCTTTTCTACAAATATTTTCATGGCAATCCTTTCTGATGAGCTTTTCCCTGGTGACCCGACTGCATAAATGTAAGCGTGTGACTAGATCGGCAACTAGGTATCACCGTTTTACGGTTGAACTAGGCTTACGACCCCATCACGTTGAAACACCGATTCCCGTACGATCCCCGAAGTTAAGCAACCTTGATCCTGGTCAGTACCTAAATGGGTGACCGCTTGCAAAAAACAGGTTCTGCAAGCCTGGATGTACGAGTAGTGTAATCAATAATGGCTCGGAATTGTTAATTGGAGAACAGTGTTCCAAATCCAATCGGGTTCGTTATATTCACTTACACATAAATACCATTGGGAAAGGTATGAATCCACCTCTTCTGCCTCCAGCTATATGTTAATTAGTAAAACTTGTATCGCAAAAAAACTATTATTATCTAAAAAAAAATCGTACAACATCGTTTCGGCATTAAATATCCCACAGAGGTTTTGATATGCTACTAAATAAAAACAACCAACCAACAGTTGAACTAGCTAAATGCAACCACCACTTCTAGTCTAACAGTTTCTTTTCTCGCACTTCTCACATGTGGAACTCCCTTCCGATTTATTGCCTCGCTGATAACTAAAATCTTCAAAAATTTAAATGCAACGTCAATCGCCATCTTCTATTTTCTTGAGCCCTCTTCCTTTTTTGCCCTTTGCTCAAGCCTCTTCAATAATTTTTTCTCATTATTTAACACAAAAATCATGGGCATGACGGTAAACTACATCCGGTAGCAAGGCCTGTGATCGGGTGATTGAACGTTGTTAACTGGAGAACAGTGTTCCAAATCCAATCGGGTTCGTTATATTCACTTACACGTAAATACCATTGGGAAAGGTATGAATCCACCTCTTCTGCCTCCAGCTATATGTTAATTAGTAAAACTTGTTTTGCGTAGCATAGAAACAGCGCTTAAATGCTGTTATTCAACCTGACCCGGGGTGGTAGCACTTGTTAGGGTCCCAGCTATGAACCTCCAAAGAAAAACAAAACACTATGAAACTATAAAGATACATTTTTATTGTAAAAATATAAGCAATACATTTTTTATTATTTATAGTAAAATTACTAACAATGAATAAATTTTTAAAACAAAATAACCAACAATACATTTTATCTGAATTAGAAAGTATATAATTGCGTTCAAAAAATATTTAGTGGAAGCAATTGTGTGCAGATTATTTAGATTGGCATTAAATGACTCATAGAGGTGTTGATACACCGCTAAACAAAACAAAACAAGCAACCAAGCAACCAACATGAGAGAACTCTTTCTTAGCACTAATCCATATAATATCCGACAATTTCATAAACTTTAACTTCAACAAAACTATAACATAAAACACACATATCACCGCCTCTAGTAATCATGTCCACACAAATCTGTATATGAGCAAAAGCTGAGTATCATCTACCATGTATTCAGTTGCGAAAGCAGAATAACATATCTTATTTTTATTTCTTCAAAGCTCCCAAGAAAATTAAATTTTAGTATTATAAATGACCCATGAGGAGTTGATATGCCGTTAAATAAATCGATCAACAAATCAAACTTTTACCTGTAAACTCTTGTGTTCTAGTGATATTATAGCCTTACTTGGGAGTGAGATGATTTTAAAAGAGGCGCGCTTCCAGAACAATATAGATAGAATCATAGGTAAGCCTAAGAGATAGACTAAGAGCTCGAACACGACGCCTGTCATTGGCTGTTAACAGAAAGAAAAGAAGGAGAAGATAAAAGAAATTAGTAGAGGTATTAAGCGACATGGTTTAAATTTAGAAAGAAAATTTATTTTTTGTCATGGGGTTAAGCGCTGGGATAATTTATTTGAGGAGAGAAAAGTTAATTCTGCTAACATTCATTTAACATTAAGGTTTAGGGTCATTCATCCCAAACAAGTAGATTAAATGTTGGCTAGCTGATTCCAAGACGTCGCAGGTTACGCTGAGAGGCGCTAGACAGGTAAGATTTATCCATTAGCTACACGTTTAATGGGGGCGCAGAAGGAAGGGAAAAGAATTACCAATGGGAAAAAAATATATTTAATAAAGGAGTGCTTAAGACTGTTTTATTTTGATCGTTTTTTAATAATAATAATCTTTTAATCATTAGAGAGAATGATTTCTGGTTTCAATCAGTATGGCTGAGGCTAACCTCCAGAAGAGCGGCCCGTTGTGCCTTCTTGGTCTCACGTTTTCCACTGATATAAAGTGAGTTGATTATATTAAATTAATTCTTAAGTCTTCTGCTAGGAAAGTTGGTTCACTGTGTCGGGCCAAACAATTTTTCTTGTCAAAATCCATCTTGCATATTTATAAATCTACCATTTATCTATGCATTGAATATTGCTGTCATATCTGGTCTGGCTGCTCCCGCTGTATTTCTCGAGATTCTAGACAAAATCTAAAGAAAGGTCTGTAATGCTACCGGTCCTGACCTAACGTAGATTCCATGTGCTTTTCTATAAATATTTTCATGACAATTGTTCTGATGAGATCTCAGAACAACGATATACACATTGGGGTTAGTTTTTAAATTGTTGTTTTATTCCCCACCTCACAGACAATGAATTGTAGATATGGGGACTAGTTAAAACTTTCATAGAGACAATGAGGTATTATGGTGAATGTAGTAAGAAAGGTAAGTAAGAATGCGTTGTTTTGGTGTAAGGAATAATGTTGTATGTTTGGGTCAGTGTTTGTGGCTAGCTAAGTTTAATATTAAGACAGAAGAAGACCGTCCTTTTTCTGTATTCCCCATTTTGGCCTTGTGCCGCATTTCTGTACATAGAATAAATAGCGCTCTCACAACCACGACTTCTTGAATGTGGCAACTAGGTTTCATTGTTTTACTATTGAAATATCTATAAGCAACCGTAAGTTCTATTCTAATAGTTTCTTTTCTCGCAATTCATGTCTGTGGAACCCCCTTCCCGTTTCTTGCTACAACTATAATCTTCAATAATTTAAATTCAATGTCTATTGCCATCTTCTTGAAATATATTATTTTATTGTCCTTTCTCCTCATTAACGTCTTGTCATTCTCTTTCAGTACCAGTAACCTTGGCGTCTTAGTGGCATTATTGCCTTACTTGACGGGTAATGATTTAAAAATAATGATGAGAAGAATAAGAATAAGAAGTATAATAGTAATGATAATAATAAAAATATAATCAGAGATAAACCCCTCGAACAGATCACCTGCTTATCAGATCCGTCAATGTATACCACTGTATACATTAGGGAGTTTAGGAAGAATTTAATTGTTCCCTTATAAAATAAATCAATAAGATAAAAATAAAACAGAAACAGAAAGACTCGGATGTTGGTAGAAGGAATTTAGAGAAGGGTGTTGCTTAATAAAAGAAGAAGATTAGCATGAAATTAGGAGACATTCCCACACTTGAAAAGATGAACTTGTTTTTATCCTGTTATTTTACAACTGCCACATCATCACCATGATCATGATCATCCATTCCATGATCAGGTGTGGTCACAGGGTCGCGGCACAGACCAGTCCCTTCCGCATGTCTGGGTTGAAAGTCGGAGAGATAGCTATTCATACGTAGCGTTTCTTGAGAAAGTAGACCTGGTGGAGCTCATCCCTCAAACTACAGCCAATTTGAAGGTTCGCCTTGGTCACGGAAAACGTGGTCAATGACTCCATCGGAGAATCCTTGGCCCTGCGCGCCGACTACAGTCTAGGAAGCCGTCCGCCCAGCGATGTCATCAATACACTGACTGCATACATAGATATGGAGCCTAGTTTACCTCTTGTTGCAAGATGACGGTTATATGAAGATCCATTCACCATTTGAGAGCTCTTGTTTTTAATTCTACTGGATTTCAAGCCGTTCAACTCATCTTAAAAAAAGCCTAGTGTGGGAACCGGTTTATTCGTGGCAGTATTGAGTTACATGTTAACAGTAACACTCGTCGACTAACCTGACATAAATTGTCGCAATACAATCAAAATCGATCTTTTTGAATTATTTGAAAGTAAACGTCCTAATACCATCTGATAAGTAAACAAAGCTGATTCTTGGCCGATCCAATGTAGCAAAATAAGGAATTGTAGTCGTTCCATCCAACAGCGTAAGATGCTACAAAACCAGAACACTAACCTAAAAACACGAGCCATTATCTTAAATAGACTTGCTATTAGAGCTGAAGTTTCTGGGACATATAATGAGAAAGAAGGGCCTGGAGAATCTGATACTCACGGGTCGAATAGAGGGAAAGAGAGACAAGGGAAAACAACTCGTGATATACCTGCGCGGACTTAAGTGACTGACAGAACGTGGTCTAGAGGAGGAAGCAGAGGGAAGGAACTTGTTGAGAGCTGTAAGGGATAGAGGAAGGTGGAGAGCCATGATGTCCTGACAGGATATGGCACATAAAAAGAAAGAAATTAGGTTATTACATATATTCGTCTGTTTTTTTCTGATGTTCTGCGAATGATCTCGAAGAATAGTCTTCCATAGCATTTTTTGCTTCTTAGTAACTCTGGTCATCCCTTAAAACTGTTGTCTAAAATTATTGAAAATTT
Source organism: Acanthosepion pharaonis (assembly GCA_903632075.3). Lineage (NCBI taxonomy): Eukaryota > Metazoa > Mollusca > Cephalopoda > Sepiida > Sepiidae > Acanthosepion > Acanthosepion pharaonis. The sequence goes on along the minus strand of CAHIKZ030003863.1, from coordinate 1,196,652 downwards.
ACTTCAGATTAGACACTACTTTGACATGGAATGCCAAATAAACAAGAACGAGTATGTTCGACGTCTTCTTTGCTTTTAATCAAGGCCACAAATCTTCCAAAGCTACTCGAAGTATTTTTCTGCTTGGGTACGGAGATCAATACCGAAAGAATGACACAGATGTCCACATTCTGGCCGACCGGTTCAGTTAGATAAGAACTAATTGCACACGCTGATTAAAGAAGAACCGCGCCAGACCTCTAGGGAATTGGCCTAGAAAATATCAAGCTCTCATGTTACTGTCGCTCGTCATCTTCACCAATAACCAAATGGTCAATGCTTAGTTGTATGTTGAACTACTGAACAGGCTCAAAGTGGCAATTCAGCAGAAAAGTCCTGACTGGCAATACAGTTTCCTAAACTGGAAACAAAGAATGAACCTTTACGCCTGTTCAAAAGACCAGCGGGAATTGGCTCAGAAGATGGTGAACTCTAATGTTACTGTCACTCGTCATTTCACTCAAGGAGTAAGGACCGGAAACACGGCGCATGGGTGTCACACGCATTGACCGAAAGTAACAAACTCCAGCGCTCCTCCATTGCCGCCAATTTACTCGCATGACATCAGCATCTCGTGGATACAAAAAAAAGAGCTCGGTTTGGAAGTTCTGCCATACCCACCAAATCCTCCTAAATTAGCCCCTTCAGACTACAACCTTTTTCGGTCGCATTATAACAGTTTAAGGGGTGCTACGTTAATCAACGATGTGGAGCTTGAAATGTGGGTTAGTGAATTCTTTGTGGTAAAACCTATTGATTTCTATCGCCAATGCATTGAGCAGTTAGTGAACAGTTGGCAGGAGGTTATAAACAATGAAGGAGAATACTTTGTTGACTGATTCATCATAACCATTGATAAATATAATTATTAAAATAAATTATAAAAATACAGTCGAATTTATGTAACCACCCAATAGATCTAGACTCTCACATGGACGTCATGCATGGTGCCAAACTCTTTCAGAAATATCAAAACTAGCTGTATACTATAAAATCTGTGGATCATGAAGATGGCTGCTCTTCGTCAGGGAAGCAATCAGGAAGTTATATTTTTTATAACTATTTTTATATCTACCGTGAAACATTACATACCAATTATTTGCGAATTTTGACTCAAGAGATCAGGCAGAAGGGTTAAAATTGTTCAGGAATGCAGGGCCCAAAGGGTTAATGGGTGACGAGAAATTCAAATAAAAGGAAATACTTTTCAAACAAAAGTTATTTCAACGCTCAGTTGATTAAAAAAAACGCTTTTCATATTTGTCCTTTTCTTCGCTTGTGTCTTTTCTCATGAATAATGTTTGTTCATTTATTCGTTACTCTCCTATTTTTCATTTATTCGTTACTCTCCTATTCTTCATTTATTCGTTACTCTCCTATTTTTCATTTATTCGTTACTCTCCTATTTTGCATTTATTCGTTACTCTCCTATTTTTCATTTATTCGATACTGTCCTATTTTTCATTTATTCGTTACTCTCCTATTTTTGTCCCTTAACACGCCCTTACTCGTTTGCCGCTCAGTTTGAACAGTTTACAATGCTGCCGCTTACTAAATAATTAAGGGATTCTAAAGACAAATTTCTAATCTCTAGAAAGCAGTTATCTATCCGCACGCTCACTTTAAACGAAATGTGCCAGGGTTCGATTTTAAAATGAGAGCTCACTTGTACATGGATTAGGAAGAAAAACTGTTCAAACCCAATCAAGTGCCAGGTTAACCCCGCCAGAGGTAGATGTATTGCCCGAGGAAAATTGTAAAATAAATTGTAACCGCCCGGCCCGGCTGGGAGTGTTTGTTCGTGTCTCTGAAAGTTTGTAAGACGAAAAGCTCCTGTACTGTTCAATCAGATAAAAGTATGTTATTTCCCTTTTCGCCATAACGGAACTGTCGGAATCCTTAGCAACTATCAATAAATAGCAGCTTATTTTTTATACTCTTGGTATTTACTTTTTTGAAAAGGACTTGCTCTTGATAGATTTGTTGCACAGGCGCTTATTATTAAAGACACATACACCCGCGTCAACCTGTGCTTACGTACTTGTTCAACGGTGACAACTCTGAATTTGGGGAACGCCGGGTGAGGCTATAAATCATCAATATCCCCGTAGAAACCATTTTAAATATACGTTACAGTTTCCAGATAAGGAACGCTGAAAAGTTTTTGAACCGAAAAACTCCCTAAAATCCGATCAATTTTTTAAAATTATTTTGTGACACTGTAAAGTGTTACTGGCTGTAGTTGAAAGAGTTAATGAAGACATTATTGGGAAACTGCGGATATGCGGAGGATTAACAAAGACATAGAAAAGAATTTATAAGCACAAGTTTGTTATCGAAGAATGTATTGTTTTGAATAAGTGACCGACCGCTGGTCACTTTGTTTGAAGGTCAGTATCGGTTCTCTAAAATTGGAGAGATAATGAATTGATATGAATATTAATGAATCTTGAGGTGCTGTAGGAGTCGGGTGAAATACGTATAAGCGGGCTCTTAGGCGAATTAAAAAAAAAAAAAAAGCAGAAGCCAAGAGAAGCCAGCAGAAAACAGAAGTCGGGCGGAAACAGGAAGAAGAAGTCACATGAACTCCTGCCGACTTAATTCATGGCTCTTTTTCTTTCTTTGGTGATAGGTAAATAGTGGTTGGTTAAATTTGAGACAATATGCATTTACTTAGTTTGTGGGCAGGTAAATATTGGTTGTTTAAATTTGAAGCAATATGCATTTACCTAGTTCGAGGATAGATAAATATTTGTGATTTAAATTTGAAACTTTCTGCATTTACTTGGATCGGGGATAGGTCAATTTTGGCTGTTTAAATTTAAGACTATATGAATTTACTTGGTTTAGGGATAGGTATATATTGGCTGTTTAAATTTAAGACGATATGCATTTAATTGATTCGGGGATAGGCAAATATTGGTTCTTTAAATTTGAGACTATATACATTTGTGACAATATAAAGTGTCACTGGTTGTAGTTGAAAGGGTTATTAAGATACTATTGTAACACTGGTAGTATGAGAAGGATTAAAATGGTTCATGTGAAAACCCCATAAATCATTTGAAGAATTGCAGGGTTAAAAAGATTAAGGTGAAAACATGGATTGAAATATGGAGCAAGAGAAAAGATAGAGATTTTTTCCTTTCTGATAAACAGAAACGCATAATGGAATATTGGATCCAAAATTTGATTTCTGGAATGTAAAATGTGGCTGCTTGTCAGCTGAAAAACAAATGATATTGTTATGATTTGCAAGGCCGATAATGTAAGCAATCTGAAATATGATTTTGTAAACATGCAAAGTGCGCAATAAATTTAAATCGGTCATATTGGAAAGTCAAGAACAAAGAAAAGTCTTTGACGTCGAGGACATAGGAAAGCATTTATAAGAAAAAAGTTTGTTGTCGAATAAAGTATTGTTTTGAATAAGTGACCGCTTTTGGGAGTCAGTATCGTTTCTGCAAAATTGAATTCATATAAATATTAATGATCTTGAGGTGTGGTAGGAGTCGAGCGAAATAAATATGTTACTCTGAGTGACAGAAGCAGAGAGGACAATAAAAGAAGAGGTTTCAAGCCACAGTTTTGTGGTGGGATTGCCTTCTTGCCCGAGTTGAGAACTTTTTAGTTCCTCGTGATATATAAAAATTATGTGAAATTTCTCAGAACTACCTTTTACTAATGTTAGGGAAATTTTAGAAGTGTTTGCAGATTACTGTATTGTTTGTATAATCGCCCAATTGTAAGATGTCTTTTAGAAATCGAAGGAAATGTCTGCATCAAAGACAACGGGTTCCATATAGTAGTATGGCTGGCCACTCGTATCCAACTTTAGATATTCATGAAAACTAGAGAAAAAGTCATGAAGATGCGTGCAATTGGTACCCCCTGATGATGATATGGGGTGGGTGAAGATGATATCAATTTAATTTTATTTAATTTGCCTTAAGTTAAAGTGATTTCCGTTAAAAAATGGCTTTTTATTTATCAGTTTTATTAATTTTATTTTTCATTTTCTTTTAATTGCCTTTATAGGAGACGATGACTGTATTTTCATTGAATTATTTGTTTTTTTTACGGATTATCAACCTTTTCCAGATTATTTTAATGCTAGAAAATATTTTTAGATTGTACTAATTTCTTTCTTTTTTTATGCATTACCCCTCCAGCACACCCAAACTTACTGTACTTATGTAGGTACTGACCAGGCTCGACATTGATTTCGGCGATCGCACGGGGAACGATATTCGAACGCGATACGGCCGTAATCCCCTAGTAGACGATAACAATATATAAAACAGTAAATTCATTTTTATTAAACTTTTTACAAATTTATGAGCTGTAAATTGCTAGAATTGTCCCCCTTCCTTCAAGTTGCCTTCTCCACGGTGATTTTATCGAGAAGCCATCCCCAATTAGTTGCTATTTAACATCTTTATTAGGTCTTATTTTATTTCATAATATTAATGTCTGGCTGGTTGCATCTGAGCATATCCATCTGTTATGATGACTCGCTAATCCCTGTTGCAGGATATGCTCAGGTACATTCCTGTTTCTTCAACTCCGTCAGATACATTCTGTGTTTTAAGTTATACTTTCTGGGACAGAGAACACCATCTGTTGTAATCAGCAGTTCAACAAGGCCAGTACACTCAAGCACTCGGTTACGATGACTTCGTGCTTCTACAACCATCGACGAGATCCGAAATCATGAGAATATTATATAATAAATAATAATTTATAATATTAAACGAGCTTATTAGAAAAATAATGATAAAATCTTTAATCATAGATTAACAACATTTCCAATGAGTTTTGTAATTTTTATCACAAGAAAAAGGATTCAATTAAAAACACATCTAGAAAATATTAGTTAAAAAAAACTTACATTTCATTAATATTTTTATGGATGGTTACTCGTTTCCAGTTATTCACATCGATTAAGATAATTCCTGTTGCAGGCGCCTGCTCAGGCACATTTATATTTCTTCAACACTGACAGAATCAATTTATACAGCAACGAGGCTGAGCGAGTCCGAGTTAGAGTTTCTGGGAAAGAACACACTATCTATAATCATGTTATTGAACTAGGTTCAATTGAGCCTGATTAGTAATTCAACAAAGCTAGTATTCTCAAACCCTCTGTCACAATGACTTGTGAGCTGACGCTAACACAATTATCAATAGCTTATGAACTGTATTACCTGCCCAATTTCACTTACAAGTCTTGCGTAAACTCGTAGTATGATATCTAGGTACTTCCCAAACGTAGCACATCTTGAGATCATCTCCTCAGATTTATGTTATCAAGAGGTCATTTTGTAGACTGACCATGGTGAAATTCGAACACAGGTTTTATGGTTGGATTGCTAATATTCTAATTACATAGTTAATCGCCTAATACGCATAACGAACATTGTTCTGTGTTTAAACACCTATTTTACCTCTTTCTTTGCCGAACTGAAAAACATTTTTTTTTAGACAAAAAGATCGTTTGTGATGAAAAATGCATTTATTCAATTTTCTATTTATGAAGATAAATTATTTTTTTCTAAATCGAAAATAAGTCACGTGGTTGTTTTTTTTTTTTTGTGGGATGTGCGGATGGTATAATGGATAGTGGTTTGGGACGAGAAAGCGAAGAGCCGAGATCGAATTCCAGTCGGGTTTGTTACATTCAGTTACGCGCAAATACCCTTGGAAAAAGTAATAATTCATTTCTACTCACCACAGCTAGGGGTTAAATAACCATATAGAAAAGGATCTCTAAATGTGGCTGGCAACCAATCTTGGAGAAGGACCACACAATTCAAAACCGTATGTGACACTTCGGCCCAAACCACGGGTTACCCTTTGGCAACTCATAGCACCCAGTCCAGTTATCTGCTAAAATTAATGGTATAAATAAAGAAAAATTTTGTAAAATATTTTAAATAGGGTGTTAATTTCTGTGAAAAGATTTGTATATATGTTTCGCAATACGGATGTGATATAATGGATAATTCCAATCGAGTTTGTTATATTTATTCACGTACACCTTTGGAGAATGAATGCATCTATCACTTCTCCCCCAAACCATGGGTTAAATAATAGTTCTTGATTTGGAAAAATCATTATAGCCAAAATATTGTTAATGTAATAATCATCCAACATTTGTCTATATTTCTGTGATAAGGTATTGTAACTATTTACACTATTTACATTGTTCGAACTGTTGTCCACATCCTTATTGTCATATTCACAACGTTTCAGCCGTCGTATAATACGGTCTTCTTCAGCTGAAACTTTGAACTGAACAGTTTTGAAAAATTTCGAGTAAAAGTCATAAGTGGCGACCCAGAGACTTATGAATGAGAAATGGTCAATATAAGTAGTACCCTACAACATAACAAATATTCTGGGTACATGATAGCAGCTCCCACAAACGGGGATAGAAGAGTACAAGAGGATAACAAAAGTCAAAAAACAGCCCCAGTCTGCCTACCCTATGTGAAAGGATTATTGGAAAAAAAATAAAAAAGGTCTGTTGTCTATATAACATCAGGACGACCTTCAGAAGTTGTTCAACACTTCACAAACACCTCTTGCGAGTAAGACCTCACATAGAGCAGAACATAATTAAGGACTGTGTGTACGATATCCCCTGCAGCTGTGATAAGAAATATAAAGGAAAAAAAAATCACTCACTTAAGATAAAACTGCAGGAACGCCGTAAAGCTTTAAAACGAGGGGAAATAGAAAAAATCAGGTATGGCTGACCATAGATGGAGGGAAAAGGGAGGTCAGCTGCCTCCGTGGGACGAAGTTGAAATAATAGACAAAGAACTACACTGGAAAATACGAAACCCTAAAGAATCAGCGCATATGCTAGGCCACAAAATCTCCTAAGCCGGCCAAGCATAGACATGAATACAAGATGAGAATCAGTAATACAGAATGCTAGAGAGAAAAAAACAACAATAACAAAAGAATTTAATATTAGATCTGGTAAAAAAGGGTTATTGAGACATTAGGTTTATAAGTCCCAAAATTTAATTCACTGATGTCCTAAGGGATACATGTCCCAGTGGATAAAAGCGTTGATTGAAGTAATCTTGACCCAAAGAGTTGTGAGTTCAATACCTGGCCACAGCAGAGATGAACAAAAACTTTGAGAGTTGAATTACTAAAGGGAAATAACTAAAACTGAGATATCCAGAAGAGGCATGGCACGTTGAAGTAGAATAATATACCCCTATGTACTAAAAAAAAAGGGGGTTCGGTTCGAGATTCCAACCTATATCATTCGTAGAAGTCGAAACGTCGTGAACATGACAATAAAAATGAGGAAAACAGTCCGGACAATGTAAATAGTGTAAACAATAACCATTCGCAAAAAAAAAAAAAAAAAAAAATTGAATTGCTATACATTCACGACCTGTCAAGAATGGATATAGGTTCGTATGGATTAACATTTGAAAGCAGGAAGAATTTAGACGCCGAAACAATATGTGGTCAATTTAAACTCGGGGCAACATACCAAAACTAAAAACATACAATTTCTTCTTCTGAGGATAGTTTCAGCAAACTAAATGCCCCTCAGAGATATCCCGTTGTTACCATAATCTTTTATTTGACATCACTCATTCTACAACAGACGTTTCACTACTACAATTAACCTATCAACCCATGACAGGTTAGATTGATTGATTTAGTTTTCACGGCTTATCAACCTTCTGCAAGTTATTTAAAGCCAGAAATATTTAAAAAAATATATATTATTACATTGTAAGAATTATTTTTTTAGAAATACTAACGATTTACTGATACAAATCCTACTAATTAACCCATAGCTGGGGGATTCTATTTGCGTGTAATTGAATATGACGAAATTGGCTGGAATTGTAACTCGGCTCTCCGATTTCCAATTCCGAATTATTATGCATTACACCACCTGCTCATGCAAGTTTACAGGTTGTAGTATTTCCAAGCGGTCACCCTTCTTGATATTGATCAGGCTTGGCGTTGTTTAACTTCGGTGATCGTACGTGAACCGGTTTTTTCCACGTGATATGTCCGTAAACCCTGACGGGTTAGAACATTAACTACATGTTAACTTTTGTTGTATCCCAAGGGCATTTTTAATTTTATCAACGAATGTAAGTCCCACTTTCACATGGACATTTTTCTTTTCCTGGTTTATTTTTTATTAGGCACTTAAAATAATATTTTAGCACACCTTTACACTTTCCTCTTCACATAAATTTATTGTAAGCTACTTCTGTGTAATTTTACACTGAGTGAGAGTTCATTCAACAAAATCTTTTTTTTTTTTTCTATATCGGTAAATCACCATAATTTAAACATCATGAAAAATCAAATAAAAAATGGCGTCTCGCTTATAATCTATGGCAGCTCCGTTCATTTTTCATCAAATCCCAGCAATATGACAACGAATGAAATTGCACGTTGCAAAGTTAATATTCTGAAGAGTTTTCTTTGAATCACGCTTTTCAGCCATTCAACATTCAAAACACGCGAGGAACATCAAAAACAGCTTGTTCTTCAGAATATCAAATGAACAAAAAAAAAAAAAAAAAATCACCAAAAACTGCTTGGGTTTTTTGAATACCAAATGGGCTAAAACATCAGAAACTGCACGAGCCTTTGAATATCAAATGGAAAAAAATATTAAAAGGTTCTTTTAGGCAGAGTTAAGTCGGTTAAAGTCTGTCTAAAAGAATCTTTCAATATTTTTTTTTTCCTTTGGTATTCAAATGTGAAGAGTAATGGGCATTGCATTTTTTTTAATCAAAATATATCAGTCATTTACTCCCAACGATAAATGAAGAATTCGATTGTGTTCAAGCTCATGTATCCTGGAAGGCATCAGCATATTTTAACCAATCAAATTAAGCCATTTCTAGGTCCCGTTTCTGTCTTCTTTGAAGGATCCCCACTAGGTACCTTAAATAAAGAAACATATTAGAATAAAAATTCAACACGAAACGTTACTTCCGTTACTCTTCTGTCTGAGTATTCATCTTTTAACAATGTGTGACGTCACTCTCAGATCGGATCACACGCGTCGTCTAAGTCGGAGTTATTCGTACGCATACATCAACGTTACAGCAGAGCTACAAACACACAACCTTTTCCAATATTTCGCAACAAAGACATTCATTCTTTCCATTGAATTTTCTGTCAGTTTATTAGTTCTGGCGTCAAACAAATTTTCATTTCTTCGCGCCAAACGAATAAAGAAATAATTGATAATTTTGATTCTAAAATCTTCATATTATACAATATTATATCTCCATACCAGTGGTCACTAAAGTGGCTGATATCGACTCATGCGTGTGTGGGGGGGATATAACTATACATGCCGGTCGACAAATAAGTTTGTGTCAAAAGGGCGTGGTCAATAAATAAATTATGGCAACTTAAGACCCAAACTCACCAATTGCCAACCAAATATCAATGTTCAGGCTGCTGCTCATCAAACACATGTCTACCATTAAGGATGTCAACCAATTCGATAAAAAGGTATATTACCATAATTCCCAATGTATAATACGCATTTTTTTCTAAAAAATAATAAGCAAAATTAGGAGTTTGTATCATGCCCAGAAAAAAAAAATCTTTAAAAATTTGTCATTTCAAAGGTCGATTTCGGTTGCAAAATGACTATTCACCTCAGTTGCACAGAAATTTTCTCATGATCAAGACCAATAAATTTCATTAAATGGATTTCTTTGATCCTTCATTCATCTTATTCTTTGTTATTTCTCAGACCAACTCTTATTCTGTCTGCTTTTTAAGCACAACTCGAGTTATGTATAACTTACTAGAACTGCATACAAATCCAGTAGATTGCACATTTTATCGAACAAAAACAGGTTAATGAGTCTGCGCAGTAAGCACAATATAGGTATTTCCGTTTCCTTTTAGAATTATAATGAGCGGAAGTTTTGATAAATATCTTCAATTACGGCTTGAATAACAGTAGGAAACGCCTGCCGTAATGAAATTGGAGCGGTACAATTTATAGTGTTTGATTACCAAACAAGGGGTATCTATTATGCGTGAAAAGAAGAATTTTCCCACACTTTCAGCACAATTTTAGAGGTGCGTATTATGGATGAAGGTGTATTATACATGGAGAAGTACGGTAATTTATTTTTAATGAGTATAAGAAAACTTCGTAAGTAATATAGATTATTAGGTAAAGTTTAACACACGGACCTGCATAAAGGAAGATGTTTCAAAGGGACGGTTTTTTCTCTTGACACCGTTATTACTGTATATTCCCAGGGGAATTTTTTTAAAGCTATTTTAAAAATTTTGATAAAAGCCAAACATACGGAACTGCATTTATGCATCCTCTTTTTCCCCTCAAGAATTGACAACAAAAGTGTTTCTTGTAAGTAAACGAACTAATAAATAATCTGTGTTTAAGATTTTCGTTGTCATTCTTGATTAAAAAAAATAGTATAAATCTAGATGCTCGCAAACTATTTTATGTCCTGAGAGCAAATGAAAGAAATGGCCGTTATACCTAGATGATGGGCTTCCTTAGCCGTATCTATGGGCCATAGCGATTCGAATGAAGATGTAAAATATGTGAATCTTCCACTGAATTAGTCGATCGGAGTTCCCCGACAATTAATAAATAGTAATGAGGAATGTATTTTGCCACTTCTAGAGAGTGAGACACTACGGGGAGAATAATAAGAATAATAGGAGTAGACAGGTTTGTCTATCTTACGGTTCACACTCCTCCCCGCTCTTTTGAACAGGATTAGATGTTTGTCTCTTGTTTCCTGTTTAGGGGTGAGTTTCCGGTTCCTTCTAAAGTCTTTTTTATTCTCTTTCACTCCAGATAGCCCCCATTGCATCTTAGTGGCATTATCTCCTTGCTTGGGGTAAATTGATTAAAAAAAATAAAAGACTCAGCACATCGCATTCAGGATAGCTTGATACAAAGTGTTAATAGTAGTAGGTATCCATTTATCTTGCGAGATAAAGGCAGTACCCTGCTTGGTCAAAATTCAGCTCTTTGGGGTGGAACTGCGGTGACCTCTCCCGGGCGCAGGCCTGGGCGATGGTATATGGCGGCCGTGCGCTTCGCAGACTACATCCTTGCTCTCGGCTGTATCGACAAAAGCCAAAAAAAAAAAAAATTCCAGGGCATTACATTTGGGGCCGGTTTGGCCGTAGGAGTTGCCTTTGGGGTTCCACTCCGGGTTTTCTGTCTGGATTTATTTCCATAGCCTTTTCCATGTTCGGATATGACCACAAAGCAGCGGAGGTTTAAAAATCGGTGTTTTCCTTTCTCTAGATGGCTTCCCGGGCTGTCGAGCGCCATTTACCCCCCCCCCAAAAAAAAATAGATATAGAAAAACAGAATGTATTAGAATAGTGAAAATGATTGTAGTGTAGATCGTGTAAAGTTGGTACAAATATGGAGCATACAGTGGGGATCGAACTCACTACTCAGTCGTAACTGATCTAGCGAGATAAGCTTGCTAGCCATTATACAATGTACAGTTCTGCTTGTAGAGTAGACATGCAAAAATACATGAGGCTCAACCAGCTTTTCACCAACCGGCCAATTATTACCCGACGCAGTATTTTTGTTCTCTATCACGTCGGCGTGTACCGAAAGCTGGGAAAAGGCCTGCTGCATGTTCGTAAGGTAATCGAAAATGAAAAACAAACGCCAGGTTGAGAAATGAGAAAGCGAAACTGGTTTTGAATATCATATTTAGATGTTTTATTCAGGGCTTCATCTTCTCAACTGGGTGGGTAGGTAAATAACACCTAATACAACTTCTGCTATGTTGATACCGAAGATCAACTCTTCCACCTACCAACACCTTGCTCGTCTACACATCCTGGTGTGTATCTGGAAATACGAACGAGTGACGTTAAAACTAGGCGAGGAAAGTCCATCTTCCGCCAAGGGCGGATTAAGACTCCTCCGATCCCAAGCATGGCTGTTAATATAGACCAGATACGGTCCATGCCCGGATTTGTTGTCCCTTAATCTCAAAGTTACTATTTACACTTCCGTTCCCTTTCGGTCAAAGGGGATGTCATATTGGAAATTTCAAAGAGCCTATTCGCTGGGCTTATAGCAGAAACGTTTGAAATCGAAATAAAATCACTTTTCTCCTTTACATAGGTGTCTAAATTATAGTATCCGAGTTATAGTGTCACGGATATATGAAGAAAATAGTTTTAGGACTAAAATAAGTACATCATTTTTCAGTTTCAAATATACAGGCTGGGTTGATTATTCTTTTTGGTGAAAAACACACCCGAGATATCCTTATCTCAACCACCATTTTTTACTAAATATTCAAATGAAAAGTTTTGTACGAGAATACTCGCCGTTTATATTTAAGGAGTGGGAGGAATTTTCCTGTTTTAATGTTGAAGATGAAATAAAAACTACATCGGCTGGGGTCATTGATATATCATTCCATAAAATAAATAGTTCTTTAAAAGGGCATAAAACTTATTTTAAATATCAAGTTTTGGAATCAACTCAACAAATATATTTTTCTTTTTTAAGACCAAATATGTTTATTTTCGCTATATATTTACTTATTGCTTAGTTAAGAATCCTCAAAGGATCGAATAATAAGTAGAGAATAACATGTGGAATAACTCCACTTTATCTAACAATGGACTTCATTCAGCTCCCGCTATACGAAGTGGCAATTTCTTTCTTTCTCCTCTTTCTTCTCTCTTTTTCTCTCTCTTTCTTTCTTCTCTTTCTTCTTTCTTCCCTCTCTTCTCTTTCTTCACTCTCTTTCTTCTCTTTCTTCTCTCTTTCTCTTCTCTTCTCTTTCTTCTCTCTTTCTCTTCTTTTCTCTTTCTACTCTCTCTCTCTTCTCTCTCTCTCTTCTCTATTCTCTTTCTCCTCTCTTCGCTTTCTTCTCTCTTTCTCTTCTCTTTTTCTCCTCTCTCTTCTCTTTCTTTGCCCTCTTTCTTCTCTTTCTTCGCTCTTTCTCTTCTCTTCTCTTTCTCCTCTCACTATCTTCTCTTTCTTCTCTCTCTCTTCTCTTTCTTTGCCCTCTTTCTTCTCTTTCTTCGCTCTTTCTCTTCTCTTTCTTCACCCTCTTTCTTCTCCCTTCTCTTTTTCTCTTCTCTTTCTCCTCTCTCTTCTCTTTCTTCTCTGTCTCTTCTCTCTTCTCTTTCTCCTCTCTCTCTTCTCTCGCTTCTCTTTCTTCACCCTCTTTCTTCTCTCTTCTCTTTCTTCTCTCTTTCTCTTCTCTTCTCTCTCTCTCTTCTCTTTCTTCTCTCTCTCTTTTCTCTTCTGTCTTTCTCTTTCTCTCTCTTATCTCTCTCTCTCTCTTTGCTCTGGGATGTAATAGTGAAAACACGAATCTAATCTCCGCCGGGAGAGATTTCATCCCTCGTGCAAACCGATTTCTTGATTTCTATAAACCACGTGGTGCACTCACACACGCACTCTCCTTCCCTCCCTTTCACCCCCCTCTCTCTCTCTCTCACGCAACCCCTCGCTAATCCTATATATTTTTTCTTTTTTGGGGTTATCTGTATTCCTGTAAATATAATTTTCGCTTTCTCCTCTCCTCAAATATTGTTAGCTATATAAAAATAAATTCCAAAATCCACTAAGTGTTGAATTCATTTCTTTTGATAATGCTGAATTCTTTTATTCCAAAAGAAGTTTCAAGCCTTGTCATTACCATTTGTGACACCTGTCTGCGACAATATATAAATATTGTGTAATATTCATAATTGTTCGCCATTCAAACTTACGAGTAGAGATGTCAGCCACAGCGTGTATGACGCTGACTTTGGGTTTTCAAAATTTGGGACCGGCTTTAATCTTCTGTTAAGGTGGGTCCATGAGATAAAATTCACGGAAATAGGCACTTCACAAATGGCACGAATGATGGTGACAGTTAAAGCTGAGATCATGAACTGGGACCCGAAGGTCAATAACTTTGCTCCAGAAAAAAGAGTAGCGGAAACTTCTCAAATATATTTCCAGACTATGGAATGATTAATTCTTGGTCGCAGAGAATGGCCAAAAGAGAAAAAAATGCGTAGCTAAGATGGATTATCAATGTCTTGGAGGGCATTTCGGGGTGGGGGTTTTATTTTATTTACTTAGAATATGTGAGTAACGGGCTTAAGCAAGTGGAAGATAGAACGTGGTCTGGGGTGGGAGCAGGGGGAAGGAACTTGTTGAGAGCTGCAAGGGATAGAGAGAGGTGGGGAGCCATGATCGCCTACGTCCTGAAAGGACATGGTACATAAAAAGAAATATACTTAGAGATCAGAAAGAAATATTTGATATTTTTAGGATGCATAATCACGAAAAAGAACCGATCGAGCCACAGCGAATCGTTCGATTAGCAAGGTTGAATTTAATGCCTTTAAACTTCAAATTTACTGTGGCTCGATCGGTTAAGAGCACGTCAGGCTAAATGACGGTTCCATATAGGATACAGGTTTCGAATCCTGTCGGAGAACGAATATTTTCTATGAAAATTTCTCGGACATTCAGGCCGGTAAATGTTATAAATACTGTTTTTTTTTTATAAAAACAGAGCATTTACTTAAATATTTGTGTCGGTAAAGGAATGTATAAACATAAAAATGTCTTAAAATAATTGTTGGACTTTGTCCATTTCATAATATAGTAAGTAATCTAATGCTTTGTCGAGTTTTAGATATTTGGCTTTAAATTTACTATAGTTATCGCTTTTATTTTCTGATAATGTCGTGTATAGACATCCATATTTTTCAAAATCGGCACGTTTATACACACAAAAAAAATCAAAATTCTTTTTTAAATACTGGGGGTCACTGAATTGTATTAAGCTTTTCCATTTATGATTAGTAAATATAGTTTTTACTTAATATATTATTCTAATTATAATTTTTAAAAAAATGAAAACAATTTTTGTAAAAATTCATTATTCATTGAAAAAAATAATTCTTAAGACTAGTGTCCATCTTATTCATAAAATCAATTAAAAGTTTTTCTAATTAAATACTGTTAAAGTTCTATTGCATTTTTATTTTACGATTCACAGTAGATTTTCGGTCCAGTTTTACAAAAAGAAATTGATGGCTTAAATTCTCCAAAAACTTCTGGTCATATGAATTTCTCGAAATTTCATAAATTTAAATACGTTGAGGATAACAGGCGTTATTTTTATTTTTTTTAACAAGATTTTCTAAAAAAGAAACATTTCTAAAATAATTTAATTCATTTGTGAAAAAAATCCTGAAAGTTTAATTAAAATCAGACAATTATTTAATTGTTTGAGCCCTGATCTCGGTGGTAGAGAAAAATGACGTCATGCCCAGCCACCAGTTGAACCGTGGTAGAGAAAAATGACGTAATGCCCAGCGACCGGTTGAACAGAGGTAGAGAAAAATGACGTAATGCCCAGCCACCGGTTGAACAGAGGTAGAGAAAAATGACGTAATGCCCAGCGACCGGTTGAACAGAGGTAGAGAAAAATTACTTAATGCCCAGCCACCGGTTGAACAGAGGTAGAGAAAAATGACGTAATGCCCAGCCACCGGTTGAACAGAGGTAGAGAAAAATTACTTAATGCCCAGCCACCGGTTGAACAGAGGTAGAGAAAAATGACGTAATGCCCAGCGACCGGTTGAACAGAGGTAGAGAAAAATGACGTAATACCCAGCGACCGGTTGAACAGAGGTAGAGAAAAATGACGTAATGCCCAGCGACCGGTTGAACAGAGGTAGAGAAAAATGACGTAATGCCCAGCCACCGGTTGAACAGAGGTAGAGAAAAATGACGTAATGCCCAGCCACCGGTTGAACGGTGGATAAACACTCTAAACTATTTTTATATCTACCGTCAAACATTGCATACCAATTATTTGCGAATTTTGACTCAGGAGCCTCAGGCAGAAGGATTAAAATAGTTCAGGAACGCAGGGGTAAAAGGGTTAATTTTTTAAAAGAGTTTCCAATTCAATGTGCCAAAAGACGCTAAAATTCTTTATGGTCACTCTCTGACGCAAAAAATAAAATTTAACCAAAATTTTGAATGCTCTAAAAAAGATTAAAAAATTTAATTTAATAATCAAGTCTTTGGTCTTTCTTCTTAATAATAATAAAGATTTTGACAATAAAACTTTGTTTTTATAAAGTTTGGGATATTTTTTCATCATGTATGCTCATTTTTTAGCGAATCTGTCGAAATATCGACATTAAGAATAAGAAGGCCACAAGTACTTACTGTATGTAAAGATACAATTTGGGAAATAACGCCAAATAACGCCCCTCCGTACCCACACACTGATAAATTCCTTTATTGTATTTTTATCCGGAAAAATATATTCCAATCTAATGTTATCCACCATTTCCCGTCGTATTCCGCCATGTTTTCAATCTATGGAAAAATTACGATATGACAAAAAAAAAAAAACATAAAACGAAATATGTAGTGAAGCGGTTTGACATCAGAACAGGCTGTATAAAAGATATGATAGCAACAGCAACAGACAGGCATTTACATAAACTCATGTTGTCAAAAGAAACCCTATTTTTCTTTCTCTTTATTCGCTTATTTTTCCATGACTATTTGTGCAAGTAATATATTTCTTGTTTCATAGTGTAGATACGTGGACACTCTGGTCAACGAAAGGCTTACAGTCAAACTATTATCATTTTCTTCCCATGGAATAAATGTTTTATAAAATGGCTTCTCTCCCCCAGTTATGGGTAAATAGCAGGACAGACTGGGTTCTATAGCCTTGGATGGCAACTGGTCTACTGCGGGAAAAAATCTGCCTGTATCACGGATGGCATTTAACTGACTGACTTCTCTCTCGCATTCGTTCTGTATTGTCTATTGAAAAAAATGTCAAATAGTATTGATACCCCACCCCCGACTCATAAGATAAAAATACCACTTCATATATATTAATGAAAGCTGATTGTTAAGGAATCACAGAGCTCTGAAGGCAGAGGACATTCGACAAAGAATGACTTGAGCTGGGATGTTATGCAAAGCTAGACAAGCTGCTGCAACGATTCTTATATGAAATGCGTGTGAAACGATTGATGATGATTATGATGCAATGATCCGTAAACTGACGGATTGACTGCTGAATTAGAGAAACTGGTGATAATAACGTATTTGTTGTTATAAAACACAAGCCATCTGGATCGATACGGCGACAGATAGTAGTTCACGTGACTGTGAATGATAACAGTATTATGGCTTTGGGCGAACCAAATGCTCTCTGCCAGCGGGATTGGATTAATCCTGTAGTATGTGTTATAAAAGTATGCTATATTTTTTATCAAAATATGAATCACAAAACATGATCACAAATCATGTAACCTATTAGGGTCGTGGGACACTACACGAATTAGTGCCGTAGCAGCACGGGTGAGTCTTGGACAAGCTTCAGTCACTTTTCCATCGCCGTAATGTAGCTTCCCTGTGTCTTGTCTCTAAATACTTTCATGGTAATTGTTCTGTTTAACTTTCCTTTGTGGTCCATAGCCTTTATAAATTATATTTTATTTATATAGATTATATATAAATTATAGATTGGCGACAAAGTCTCATAATCTTTTTACTTCCCACTCACTATCTACATTTCTCTCTCTCTCTCTCTCTCACTCTCTCTCTCTCTCGCTCTCTCTCTCTCTCTCTCTCTCTCTCTCTCTCTCTCTCTCTCTCACTCTCTCTCTCGCGCTCTCTCTCTCTCTCACTCTCTCTCTTTCCCTCTCTCTCTCACTCTCTTTCTATTCGCTTCTTAATTCCCAGTCAACTTTGAACTTCAAATATTTAAGTCTACCATTTGTCCATAGTTCGAATACTGCTGCCACATATGGTCAGGTGCTCCTGCTATATATTTAGACATTCTTGATAAAATCCAAAGAAGAATCTTCAATGTTATTGGTCCTGACCTGGCATCTCGACTTCAGTGATATTCCGCCGCCGTAATGTAGCTTCCCTGTGACTTTTCTATAAATATTTTCCTGGTAATTATTCTGATGAACTTTCCTCTATGGTACCTAGACTTTATGAATTTAAGCGCAGTACTAGATTGGAAGGGAGGTCTAATCAATTTACAGTTAAAATGGATAGTTGTAACCGTGCGTTCTATGCTAACAGTTTATTCTCTCGCACTTCTTGCTTGTGGAATTTCTTTCCAGCATCATGTTTTCCAAACAACTTTGATGCTCAAAAATTTAAATGCAATGTCAATTGTTATCTACTGTCAACTTGATACATCTTCTTTTATTGTTCTCAACCCTTAATAATGTTTCTCTTTTTCTTATTCTTTCATACTCAAAACTCCTTTGTGACTTAAAAGTTCCAACTGAGAGGGTTTGCACCAGTATCCACCTTTGTAAGGAAAACTGCAATCTGATCCGATGTGCCTTAGAC
Organism: Acanthosepion pharaonis; assembly: GCA_903632075.3. Lineage (NCBI taxonomy): Eukaryota > Metazoa > Mollusca > Cephalopoda > Sepiida > Sepiidae > Acanthosepion > Acanthosepion pharaonis. Next base: position 1,178,195 of record CAHIKZ030003863.1, on the reverse strand, counting down.
CACTTCCTCACAGAGAGCTTCACAGCGCAGCAGAGTTTAATTCCCATTTTAAAGAATTCATACCTCCTTTAGTTATCTATTCCCTTTGTATTTCATTAGAAAAAATGAAGTTCCCCGTTCCCTTCGTATTCTATAATTAAGAAAAAATTTCCCCCTACCCTTCGAATTTTGTTAGTATTTCGTATTCGATTGGGAAGAAAGAACTTCACTAATTCTTTCGTATTCCATGAGTAAGAAGGAAGTTCCCTAATCCATTCGTATTCCATTAACAAGAAAGAAGATCAGTGTTCGCTTCGTATTCCGATGGTAAGAACGAAGTTCCCGCTTCCCTTCGTATTTTGTTAGTAAGAAAGAAGTTCCCTATTCCTACCGTATTTCGTTAATGAATAAGAAGTTCCCTTTCCTCCTCGTATTTCGTTACTAAGTAGGAAGTTTCCTATTCCTTTCGTATACTATTAGGAAGAAAGAAGTCCTCTGATCCCTTTGTATTCCACGAGTAAGAAGGAAATTCCCTATTCCATTCGTATATCAGTAGAAAGAAGGACGTTCCCTATTTCCATCATATTCCATTACTAAAAGGAAGATCCCTAATCCCTTCGTAATTCATTATTGAAAAGGATGTTCCCTATTCACATCGTATTTCATTAGTAAGAAAGATTTCCCTATTCCCATCGTGTTACATTAGTAAGTTCTGTATTCACTTCATATTCCATTAGTAACAGTATATTCTCTATTCTCATACTGTTTCATTAGTAAGAAAGAAATACCCTATTTCATTTATATTCCATTAGTATGAACGAAGTTCCGTGTTCTATTCGTATTTCATCCATAAGAAGGAAATTCCCTATTCTTTTCGTATTCCATTAGTAAGAAGGAAGTTTCCTGTTCCTTTCGTATTCCATTAGTAAGTAGGAAGTTCCCTATCCCCTTCGTATTCGCTTAGTAAGAACCAAGTTCACTATTTCTATCATGTTCTAGTAGTAAGAAGGTTTTTCCCAATTCACTTCGTATTCTGTAAGTAAGAAGGATGATTGCTATTATCATCGTATTCCATTTATAAGAAGCATGTTCCCTATTCTCATCGTGTTCCAGTAGTAAGAAGGATCTTCCCTTTTTCTTTTCGTATTTCATTAGTAAGCAGGAAGTTCCATATTTCTTTCGTATTCCATCAATAAGAAGGAAGTTCCGTATTCCCTTCGCACTTTATTAGTAAGAAGGAAATTTCCTAGGCACATCGTATTCCTTTAGTAAGTAGGAAATTCCCTATTTCCATTGTGTTCCATTAGTAAGAAGGAAGATTCCTATCCCCGTCGTATTCATTTAGTGAGAAGGATTTTTTCTATTCCTATTTTGTTCCATTAGTAAGAAGTTCCCCATTCCTTTCGTATTCGATTAGTAAGAACGGAATTTCCTATTCCCATTGTATTCTATTAGTACGAAGGAAGTTCCATATTCCATTCGTATTCCACAGTAAGAAGGAAGTTTCCTATTCCCTTCATATTCCATAAGGAAGAAGGGAGTTCCATACAGACAACTTCTTCCCAAGAACCGCTACCCTAGTGGGGCATGCTCCAAAGATGATACTTTCCCGTTCAATGCTATTTTAATCCACTTCAAGTTTAGGGTCAACCTGTACTTTTGTAGTCATACAACAACTTCATTCAACAACCGTCTACCCTGGGTGTCTATTCCGGATTGTACTGAGTGAACAACTTGGTAAATAATATCGTTGAAGAATTGATAGGGTGTATAGTTGTTTGGTTGGTTTGGTTGGTTTGGTTTGAATAACTTATATATTTAGCAGAAACCTATTGTTCCACTTTAATAGCATTTTAGTAGGGTTAGAAATGTATACTAATAGTCAAACTTTAGTCAAAATGAAAAATATCGTAAGGATATTTATAGTTATTATTATTATTATAATTATTATTATTTCCTTTGACTTCTGCTGTATCCACATTTCCTTCCGGTTCCGAACCAGAGACGTAAGGTCAGAAATGGTATCATGACATTTTCCACTGTAAATTTTCGTAAAAAAATAAAAATAAAACAACTAAGATAACACATATTTTACATAACTAAAGGCCTTCGTAATGTGTGAGCTGTACTTATGAATGCATTTTTTTTTTTGTATTTCTTTAAGGTAATGGCTACCAGGAATCCCTTCAATGAGTCAATGAATCTTTTCTAATCAATCGAAGAGCATCAAGCACAACGATATTGATGTCTTCATGCGCCACATTTTTGAGATTTCCATTTCAAGATCGTTGTATTTTGATAGTTTTTTTCTAGATCTTCAAAGGTACATTACAATCTGCAGGGACTACCATGTCAATAAGAATGTACATTCAGTTTCGGTGGTCTTTGATCACAATGTCTGTACGATTAGCCTTCATTCATTATTATTATCGTCATTATTATTATTATTATTATTATTATTATCGTCATTATTATTATTATTACGAGAATCCATATATAAAAATTTTCCATGCACACACACACACGCACGCACACACACACATGTTTCATTAGACAAGACTCACAATGTATAGCTTTTTATTATGTTTTTCTTATATACTTACAAGTGTCTTCTTTTCTGGACAATGAATATAAAATCTGTTCAAAGGTTTGTTGATCATCAGCGCTTTCGGCTAAAGCATTAGCCATTTTGAAATATTTTTTTTTGGTTACAATACTATAATAAATAGTGTGTAAGCGCCACTGTAGACGATATAAAAGTTACTGAAATGGGAACATGTTCTCAATTTAAACTCATATGATACATTCTGCTCACTGCAATAAATAAATAAATAAACGTTTATAAGCCATAGAAAGCCTCATAATAAAAATCAAGGAATAAAACTTTAATATCGTTATGAGGTGTAACAATATGGGACCTGCGAATATTACCGATTTTGGAAGACAGTAAAACTGCGATGAATGGTTTGAATACGTTAAAAAGAAAATATCAATTCCCACGGACTAGAAGAGTGTATTAACTCACAGCTTTGACGATAACAGGGATTTGAAACAAAAGGTATTTTCACTAGCCAGCTGACAGGGTCAAAAGTTAAGATTTCCCGCTCTCACCCTTCACTGTCGAAACTCCTAAATGTAGCCTTGCTTGGATTAAACGCTTAAACAACAAAAAAAAAATCACTGGTACTACTTTCGCCGTAAATGTCTGTGTGCAGAAAACTGAAGGAATCCCCAAAGTTCGTGTGTGCCGAAATTGTGATAAACGACCATAATTGGTTAATCGTAAGGAATTGTTAATCTTACACGGTAATGCAAGACTACATCTTACGTGAATGACACAGGAAAATTGACACGCATTCAATATGAAGGTTTTGACTCACCTGATCTTGCTCCATCTGATTATCATCTTTTCGGATCATTGCAATATTTTAAGAAGGAAAACAGTTAATTGGGAAGAGGCTAAAGTATTTCTTTGCGGCGAAATCTGAACGTTTTTACGCCCAAAAAGATCAACAATTTGACAAATAGATGAAATTATTATTTACACTATTTATATGCGGAGTATTGTCCTCATATTTGTTATTGCTATCAAAACGTTTCAGATGTCATATATCCCCAGCCTCCATCAGGTGTATATCGATCCGGATAACCTACAAAGAATTCGACACTGAACTATACAATAACCGATCAAGGCGTTGGTTCGTGAATTTCCTGACAGTAATTGAGAGTTCAATCCCTGGACCGGGCAGTGTTTAATTGTATTCATTGTAAACAGGGTGAACACTACTAAGAATAAGAACTAGACGATATATCCCCCGATATCGGCAATGGAATCAGGTTACTCTACCCCTTTAGGTTAAATAAAGGGTTCATTTCATAATTTCCTGTAGGTTACCTGGATCGACATACACCTGATGAAAGCCGGGGGAAACAAACCGAAAGGTTGTGGTAGCAAAAGCAAAGACAAGGATGATAGTTCGTATGTAAATAGTTTAAATAATGATAACTCCTAATCCCAGAAGTTCAGGCAGATGTTATGTTATCGATAACGAGGCGGTACGATTATTCGGTCGAGTTTGATCGATCACACAAAGTCCAGCATCAAGGTCGGAAGATCTTTAGTGTGGCATCCATTGTCATTAGCGTCCTGGGTAAAACGATAAACTACATCCGCGTCCTGGGTAAGACAATAAACTACATCCGACAGCAAGGCTTCTGACCAGAAGATTTTGAGGAGCGTGGAACAACCTCTTAATTGCTGGTGTTCCCAGATCCACTCTGACCCAGAGTGGTAAACCCTGTTAGGGTCCCAACTATGGGGAAATAGTTGACTCCCAAACTGGGGTCAAAACACTATGAAAGTGAAAAAATCGGTTTTAATACCAGCAATACATTTTTGAGGAAAAATTATTACTAGCAATACATTTTTGAAGAAAAACATATTACCAGCAATACATTTTTGGAGGAAAAAAATATTACCAGCAATACATTTTTGGAGGAAAAAAATATTACCAGCAATACATTTTTGGAGGAAAAAAATATTACCAGCAATACATTTTTGGAGGAAAAATATCAGCAAAAAGAAAAAAGTATTACTAGCAATAATCTTTGGAAAAAAATATTACCAGCAATAAAAAAATCTTGTCGGCATTAATCCATTGAGGTTGATATAACGTAAAAGAAACCAAACCTGTGTCATTACATAGTTGATCAATGTAGGTGGTTGCTGGGTGACCAACCCGTCTTGCGCCATGGCAAGGTGACCAAAGCAATAGATCATTCGCGAGATCTTGTTTTGCTCACCAGCAGTATCCTACAGGATGTACTTTGAAGGGGACTATTATCTTGATTAAATATATAAATTATGATCAAAGAATCTTTTATATACATATATATATATATATATATATATATATATATATATATATTCACGCACGACAGGATTTTCTTTCCAACGTGATATATCCCCCCCCCTTTTTTTTTTGCTTGTTTTGTTTTGTTTTTTCGGAGTAACACAGCTGAAGTTTAACTTTGTTTAATTTCTCGTCATTTTAAATTATCTTAAATGAGACTTTTCCTGTTCAGTCCATTTGTTACTGCAATTAATCTAGTGATTCGGATATTAGTCAAATGTATAGTGACATTCATAGTAACGTGATAAATTCTCGTTAAAGGGGAAAAGGGAAATAAACAGTAACCATTGTTTTATATTCGTGCTTTCTGCATCTGGTTTTTGTTTCGGTCGTCTTATACCCTCTGATGAACGCAGACGATTGGTTTTTATTTGAATTTTTGTGTAATTTTTTGGGTGAATTTGGTAAATTTTTGTAATTTTTATATGGATTTTGCAATCTGTTAATTTTTGCAAATTTTGTGACTTTTAGAATTTTTGTGAATTTTGTGATGTCTTTTTGTAATTTTTTTGTGAATTTCTTTTCTGTTCAAAAGCGAAACAACAGTAACCACTGTTTTATTTTCGCGCTTAAAGCATCTGGTTTCTGTCAAGGTAGTGTTATAACATAATGACTGCAGAGAATTGGTTGTCGGGTTGACTAATTGTTTAGATTCATGACGACCTCTGTAGGTTATTTAATGCCGAAATCTAAATATTTTGTACAAAATTCTATGACTTCAAGTACAGAATTGTATACTTTCAGGATGAACATATATTTTCTTTTTAGATATATAGTTTGTAGATGATAAAATGGAACGTTGGTATTTTTTTAATGGTAATTTTACAATAATTGTTGATCATTTTGCAATAAAAATGTCTTGTCATTTTGCCATAAAAAAGGAATTGTTGATCATTTTGTTATAAAAATGTATTGTTGGTCATTTTACTATAAAATGTATTGTTGATCATTTTATTATGAAAATGTATTGTTGATCATATTGCAATATAAATGTATTGTTACCATTTTACTATAAAAATATAGTGTTGGTCATTTTGCTATAAAAAATGTATTGTTTTTCATTTTACTATAAAACCTATTATTGATCATTTTACTATAAAAATGTATTGTTGTTCATTTTGCTATAAATGCATTGTTGATCAATTTACTATAAAATATTTTGTTAATCATTTTGCTATAAAAATGTATTGTTAATCTTTTTATTATTGTTGAAACTTGACTAATGCATGGAATAATGATGCAACACAAAATGTACTTAAAACAAAATGTATTGAAACAAGAAAGTGTACACAATATTTACATATAGTCTTTTGTATATTCCTGGTAAGACCGTTCCTGGAGAATGTGTTGACTGAGTCGCAGTCGGGCAGAGTCTCTGGTTGAATCTCTTGATTCCTCCCTCTCTTCCCGGTACCAACCATATTTATATGGTCGGTACTCCACTATGCAAATTAGGTGGATCCTACCACAACAATTATAAAAATGTATTTTTGATCATTTTATTTTGAAAATACATTGTTGCTCATTTTGCAATTAAAATGTCATTTTTGTATAAAAATATATTGTTGATCATTTTGACAAAAAATGTATTGTTTTTCATTTTACTATAAAAATTTATTGTTGATCATTTAATGCAATAAAAATGTCTTCTTGGCATTTTAGTATAAAAATATATCGTTGATCATCTTAATATAAAAATGTATTGTTTTTCATCTTACTATAAAAATTTATTGTTGACCATTTTACTATAAAAATGTATTGTTGATCATTTTATTATGAAAATGTATTTTTGATCATTTTATTATGAAAATGTATTATTGATCATTTTACTATAAAAATGTATTGTTGATCATTTTATTATGAAAATGTATTTGTTGAAGCTTGAATAAGCATGGAATAATAATAATACAACACAAAATGTACGTAACAAAATGTATTGAAACAATGAAAAAAGGTACACAATATTTACAGGTAGTTTTGGTATATTCTTGGGAAGACTGTTCCTGCAGAATGGGTTGACTAAGTCGCAGTCGGGCAGAGTCTCTGGATTCGATCTCTTAATCTTCCGTCGTCTTCGGTACCAACCCATATTTATATGGTCGGTACTCCACTTATGTAAATTAGGTGTATCATACACAACACCCTCCTCCCAAGCCTTGGAATCCTTTTTGGATTTCAAATTGGCTTCCTATATGGGTTGATGATTATGGCTATTTCTTTGTAGATCCATTTGCCTAATTTTAATATTTTTTCCGTTTTGGATTCACGTTCAATGGGTCCGTCAACTTCCGTTTCCTACCGGATCTTCTTGGTTCAGGTGTATTCTGTGGAGGTTCTACCTGAAACATATCATACATTATATCAATGGGATCTTCGTCCTCATCCGGTATACACTCTTCTTGCTCTATACCGTAATCTTTTTTAAGTTGGTTTTGGTGCCTTTTATAAGTATTCTTCGGCCCTTTAATTATGTAAATCAGGTCACCGATTCTCTTGTCCACTATGCCTCGTTCCCAGAACTCAACGTTGTTTTTATAGCACTTGAAAAACACCTTCTCTCGGGAGTGTATCTTTTTCTCGCTGTATACATGGTATTTTTTACTGTATTTTTTCTGGCAAAAGCTTGTCAAACACTGACTTAACTTTCCTAGCGAACATTAGTTCAGCTGGTGCCATGTTTGAATGTGTTCTCTGGTTTGGCGTGATTCTGTATACTTGTAAGAATTGCTGAAGCGCCTTTTTCCGTTGGAACTCCTGAGGCTTTCTTCAGAGCTCGTTTTAAAGTATCGACAAATCTTTCTGCGAGTCCATTAGACCTCGGATGATACGGAGGCGTCGTTATGTGGTTAATTTGATATAACTCACAAAATTCCTTAAATTCTTCAGAAGTGAATTGTGTACCATTGTCACTCACAATACACTCTGGCACACCGAACCGTGCAAATAGTTCATGCAAAAAGTTGTTGTGGTATTGGACGTAGGCTTTTTACAGCGTAGTACTTCCGGCCATTTTGTAAAACTATCTACCACTATTAAGTAGTAAAAATCTTCTACTGGACCAGCGAAATCAATGTGTAATCTTGTCCACGGATGATCCGTCTTGGGCCATGGTTTGTATACTATAGGTGGTGCCTTAGCTGCTAACGCACACCCCTTTACATCGATGAACCATGTTTTCGATATCCACATCCATTCCTTTCAATACACAAAGCTTCGCATTAAGCTTTTTGTTCTATTAATACCCGGGTGACCCATATGAAAGTCCTGAAGTATTCTTTTCTGCAACTTTTTTGGTATTACTACTCTCTCACCATATAATAAAACTCCGTCACCTATTGAATAAATCTCCTGCACTTTTTGGTCATTCGCTACCATTTTGCTTTTAATTTCTAAATGAAATCATCGCTTTCAGCTTCTTTTTAATTTCATTTAGCGTAACCGGTAGCTCTCTTACAATGTTGTTTACCATGCTTTTCACCTCATAATCTGCTCTGATATTTGCAATAATTGATTCTTCGAATCTTTCTTCTTGCCTCGGTACTAGTCTTGATAGACTATCCGCATGAATTATCTTTTTTTTGGATGATAGGTGCTTTATGTGAAAATCATAATTGAGAAGAATGGTTCCCCATCTTAACAGACGATTTGCTGTATAAACGGGTAACCCTTTCTTTGAACCAAAAATGGTGATCAGTGGTTTATGATCCGTTTCAAGGATAAAATGTCTGCCGGGATGTACCTGTGAAATTTTTGTATGGCAAAAATGATACTCAGTGCCTCTTTTTCTATCTGAGAGTAACTTCTTTCTCCTGGGAGCAAAGTTCTCGAAGCGTGTGCAATTGGTTTTCTAGAACCATCTGGTATTATGTGTTGAATACACGCTCCTATCCCGTATGAACTAACGTCACTTGCCACTACAATATCCAGTTTTGGATTGTAATGGGTTAAAAAGAGGTCGGACGTAAGCATTTTCTGACATTCTACCGTCCATTCCCATGCCTTGTCTTTTTTTAGCAGTTCATTCAACGGAGCTCTTAAATTGTACATTCCTTTAATGAACGCTTGATAATAATTTGCAAGCCCTAGAAAACTTTGTAGCATCGCCACATTAGTGGGCGTCGGCATGTCTCTAATCGCAATGGACCTTTCCGGATCTGGACATCTGCCATTTTTGTTGATTATGTGCCCTAAATACTTAATTTCCTCCAAACCAAATTCGCACTTTGACTCTTTGACTTTAAATCCAAAGTCCTGAATTTTTTTAAATACTTGATTGAGATGCTCTCGATGTTCGTCGACCGATTCGCTCCTTACTATGATGTCTAAGTAAGCGCACGCAAAGTCTAAATCATTCAGCATGACGTCCATAGCTTGTTGAAAAATGGCAGGTGCCACTTTAATACCAAAAGGAAGCCTGTTGTACTTGAATAACCCTCTATGCGTGTTTATCCCTAGTAACTTCGAACATTCCTCTTCAACGGGAATTTGGAGATAGGCATCTGATAAGTCAATTTTTGAAAATATAACTCCACCATTTAGCTTGTTAAAAATCTCCTCCGGACTCGGTAACGGGTAATGGTAGTCCCAATTACCGAGTTCAACCCTGTCGAAAAATCAACGCAGACTCTGACTTGGTTTGATTTCTTTTTTATGCACACAATCGGCGCAGCCCATGAATTCGATTCTGCTTTCGAAATAATTCCCATTTTTTCCAACCTATCAAGTTCTTCGTTAATTTTCTCTACACTTGCGAAAGGCACATTACGTTTCTTTTTAAAAATTGGCATAGTATTTTCCTTTAATTCGAATTTGGCTTCAAACTTGTTACATCTTCCAAGACCAGGTGTGAAAGTTTCCGGAAACTTTTTTTTTAATTCCTCAATAATGTCCTGTCTTGTTTGCGTATTACTTTCTACTTTTCTGCAGAAAGAGTTTAACGGTTTATTCCACAATTCGAATGTTTCAATAAAATCTGTACCCATCAAGTTTTCTCCATTTTCAGAATGAAAACTTTTATTTTTTTTTAACTATCCCGTTCAATTTCATGGGAAGTACAACCTCGCCTTCAATTTAATTTCCTTTCCAGTCACTGTTCGAGCGCGTTTCGTTGACTTCATTATTGTAGGCCTTTTTAAAATTTTCCATGTTTTATAGTTCATTATTGTTAAATCTGAACCCGAATCGAGTTGAAATTTGATATTCTTTTTTAAATATTTCAGTCGTCACATATTTCCTCAAATCTCTATCTGATTTGATATTTGAATTTGTTTGACTAATTCGGCTATTGACTTTTTTCGTTTTACAACACGACCCTTTGTGACCATTCTTGTGGCACACGAAACATTTTTATTTCTATATGGGCAATTTACCTCCCAATGTCTTTCGTTGCACTGTCTACAATTAAATGGCGGAACCATTTTTTTTCCTTCCTCATTCTTTTCATTTAATTTTTTTTTTTTTATTTTTAAAATACGCCGAATTTTTAATCCAATTTTTTCTGATGGGTAATTTGACTGTTTCTTCACTTTTTTAATATAAGCAATACCAGCTTCTTCAATTTTTTTGAGACTCTTTCTTTAAACTTACGGCCCGCTGACACCCTCTGCTAACTTTTTGCAGGGTAAGGTTTTGTTCAGATTCGAGTTTAGACAAAACTACGTCTTATTTCGGCACTCTTACTGGATACCAGTCCTTGAGCAAAAATTAAACACTTGAATTCTTCAACCGTAATCTCTGCCAATCTGAAATTGTCACAATGTCTATTCACTATAGATGCATAAGTTAAGTAATCCTGATCGTCGGATTTAGCGACATTCATGCATAACCATCGCTTATGCCAAAGCGACATATTTGCTCCAAACAACTCCTTTAGCAATTTCACTGTTTCCGAGAATTCCAATTCATTTGTTCTTCTCGGTAGAATAAAATCTACAAATTTGCTATGTTCTGCTGTACCTAGCTTTCTTAGTAATAGACTGACTTTTCTTGAATTCGACCAGTTTTTCACAGTCTGTGTGGAAAATATCTTCATATCGTTTAAAGTACGCTTCAAACGTTTTTTTCCTTCGTCTGGCACATAGTTGAAAGTTTCCAACGAATTAAATATGATGCTATTAGAATATGAAGAGTTACTTTCATTTGCCTGATTGTTGTTTAATTTCTCCAATGTTAACTTTTGAATTTCCAAAACCTTGACATACATTTCTTCCTGTTCCTTTGACGTTGCTGACTCAACTCCTCTTGCCTTTCTTGATAATTCTGCTGTGCTAATTGTTGTTCTCTTAATAAGGCAACCTGTTCACTTTGTTGTTGCAGACTCAACTGCTGGGATTTGAATAATTCAGCTTGACTCAACTGCTGGGCTTTAAACAATTCAGCTATGACTTTGGATAATTCCTCCATTTTTAGCTGATAGTGTTCATGCAACAAAGAATATACTTTTAAATTGTTTATCCACGAATATACTATAAGCAGACAAAAAAAAATTGAAACAACTTACGCCTTTTTTAATTTTATGTCTTGCTTTATAAAATATTGTTGAGCAACCAAACAAAAAAAAATAAAATTTTTTTTTTTTTTACAAGTTCGCTTACCTTTCAAAGTCGACACGTGGTATTTGTGCTCCTTTTAATTCCATGCATGTTTTTTTTTAGTCGGCCAGCTTCTTATTTTTTTTCTTTTTTAGTCGGCCAGCATTTTTTTTTTTCGCCGTTATTTGTTTACGCCACCTTCCAGATTTTTCTGAGTGAACGTTCCTTTAAGCTTAGTCGTCCTTTAACTAGTTTTAACTGTCCAAACTTCAGAATACTTTTCCGTTCCATTAGATGTTCGACTTTTAATTAATGATTTTTTTTTCAGCCTGGGTTCTTCCACTTGTCCCAATTATTGAAGGCTATCAATTATTAATTCTTTTTTTTTCCGAAACGTAAAGTTCTTTATACCTCGTCGCCATTGTTGAAGCTTGAATAAGCATGGAATAATAATAATACAACACAAAATGTACGTAACAAAATGTATTGAAACAATGAAAAAAGGTACACAATATTTACAGGTAGTTTTGGTATATTCTTGGGACTGTTATTTTTACTATAAAAAAAGGTTTTGATTTTTCTCTGGTTGTTCCCTATTTGCCTTTAGCTGGGATTATGACATCTTCTAATAGCCTAGCTCAGGGTGAACCTGACAACAACTGTAATTAAGAGATTGTTCTGTGTAATTTGTACTTTGGCTATAATGGATATCGGCTCGCATTGAGAAACCGAGGGGCCTAGTTCAAATACTAGTTACGTTCACTGAGCAAATATTTCAGTGTTTTTATTATAAAATATTACAGAGACAGGTATGAGTCGAATAGCAGAACCTACTGGTTTATGTAGCCTTGGTTGGCAGCCAGTATATAACACAGAAAGAATTGGCCACCTACCACTGGAAAACTTTCAAACACTCTCTTCCAACCGGCCTTGAGCCAGAGTTGAAGAGTAGGCCCATAAAATTAACACGAGAATAATATCTTATGTCGATGCGCAGTTTGCATCAAGCGGAGTCACCGATTTTTATATTCACACTCTACAAAACTTCCAATCTCCCAATCAGAGGCCTTGTTACCTGTTGTAGTTTATCGTCCTACCCAGGACTAGATGTCAGAGGGAACTTCCAATGTGTGCCAATTTAAATGGATGCCATAAAACGTTTCCTTTCTTGAGAATTGCAGAGAGGAGTTAATAAAACAATATAAGCATTTTCTTGAATACTTCAGCTCTCATTAAGAGAAGACACTGTAACATAAACTCCTATGATTGATCCGATTTTTCGGCGCCCGAAAGAAGCTTTTCCGATGTTAAGGATGACCACCCACACGTAAGTTGTACTCATTACCCAAGCATTGATTTATTGGATTTAGTCAATCTTCTTCTATGTGACGCGTTCCTTCAGGACGTTGGCGATCATGGCTCTCCACAATTTCCTGTCCTTTGTAGCTCTTAGTAACTTTTGTCATTTTGTCATCTCTCCCAAACGTTACTCCGTCATCTATTCACTCAAGCTCGCCAGGTAGGTTGTGCATTGCAATCTGCCCTGTGAATATCAGATTTTCCAAGCCCTCTTTCTTCGTTATGTACTCCAGAAAATTCAACTGTCTTTTCTTGATATTAAGCATAAATGTCTTTTTTGTTTTCATTGTATCTTCGTCATTGCTCACATGTTCGCCCGAAAGCAGATTTCCGATGTTAAAGATGACCACCCACACGTAATCGTACTCATTACCCAAGCGCTGATTTGTTGGATTTAATCAATCTTCTTCAATGCACCGCGTTCATTTAAGATATTGGCGATCATGGCTCTCCACAATTTTCTGTCCTTTGTAGCGCTTAATAACTTTTGTCATTTTTGTCATCCCTCCCAAACCTTTCTCCACTATGCACTCCCTCAAGCTCACCAGGCAGGTTATACGATGCTTCCCTATGTCTCCCTTACCTTCAATCTGCTCTGTGAGTATCAAATTTCCTAATCCCTCTTTCCTCAGAACTTTCAACTGTCTCTTCCTGATATTAAGCAGAAGTCTCCTTTTTGTTGCCATTGTCTCTAGAACATTGTCGTTTCTCACATGTTCAAAGTTATTTGACATTTTTAATTTTGATTTGTTTATTTGGATACGTACTATCTTTTCTACTCGGGTGTGTGTCATTTTAATGTGTAAAATTCCCACTTTCTAATATATTTTCTGCAAGTTTGCCCCTCCCCCTCCCCAAAAAGTAGCACCATGTCATTTAGGGTAGGTCAGGAAACCAAGCCACCCCGGTCCTAAAAAGCCAAGTAATGTGGAGAAGGATAAATAAAAGAAGAAAAAATATGGCCTTTTTTTCAAACTATAGATATCCCCTAAGCTTGTTGAATTATGTTTTTCTGAAATGATTGTCACTGCGTGAACATAATACATTTAATGATTCTTTTTCCTTGTAATATTTGCCACAGGAATATATTTTATTAACTTATATGTTATATGTTTCATTCCTATGTTTCTCTCTTACCTTCAATCTGTCCTTTGAATATCAAAATTTCCAAGCCTTCTTTCCTCATTATGTGCCAGAAACGTGCTATATTTTCTACTCTGATTTGTGTTATTTTCTATTTTCTAATATATTTTTTGAAAGTTTTGACCAAAAAAATTTTTAAAAAAAAAAGAAAATCGTTAAATTTCACTCAGGAGGTTTGGAAGCCAAGCCACCCCCGATCCCAAAACGCCAAGTAATTGGAAGAATGATAAATAAAAGAAGAAAAAATAAAAGGCCATTCTCCATATTATAAATGTCCTGGCAGCATGTTGAGATATGTTTTTTGGAAATGATTGCCACAGACAATTCTTAACTCATCCGCTGGACCGGGAATTTTTTAAAGTTATCAGGCGCATTTAATTTTCTTTTAACCAATAAGCGATCGAAAGATGACACCCATATATGACGTCACCGAATTGGGGCGGAGACAACAACGAGAAGAAAAGGACAGATTAATTCCAGCCTGTCTCTCTTTATGCCATGAAATCCAGTTCCAGGGTTGAAACACGCCCAAGATGTAGATTCCCCATTATAAGGGAAGGACCAGGGTCTACTCTTGATGTCCGAGGCGCCACAAGAAGCGAAGTAGTGACGAAGTTTTTTGCCCCGAGGCATAAATTAATTAAATTCCAGTTGCAAGGTTGCCACCCGCCCAAGGTGTACATTGACCAACGAATGGGATGGACCAAGGTCAAACCCTAATACCTGAGGCGTCACAAAAACGAAGTGCCGAAGAAGCAAGGACGAGAGAAGAAAGACATTAATCCCAAGTGTCTTCGTCTCAATCCTAGCTCCAAGATTGACATGCGCTCAAAATGCACCATCCCCATTTCTCTTAAAGGGAGAAGGCCAGCGTCAATCCTTAATGCTTGAGGCGACCCAAAAAGCGAAGTAACGAGTGAACTTGACAATTTCTGGTATCACACACATGTACATGTAGTGGGGGGGGGGAATTAATTGTGACCTTGTGTCAACGTTATCAACGTGGTCGTTTTGGATGTAATAAATATATTAATTCCATCTTCTGTTTCATATTAATGCCCGATTCGCCCTTTGGTAAAAAACATTGTTCTACGAACAGTATCGTTAAAATTGTTCTCGATTATACAACATCCAACATACTGTTGTTCTTCCCGCCCCACCCATCAGTGTTCAAGATGGAACTGATGAGAGTTTTCTTGGGATCTTGGGATCTCTTTAAATATCAATACTTCTTCCAAAAGACATATTTTTCTCAATATGTTGGGTTAGTTAACAATAAACCAGTCTTATTTAGTGTTGAATATGACATTAAGTCATATAGAACATAAATCAGGGTCAGATTCAGCATTTTCAGTTAGAGGGGGAGTGTTTCACAATATAGATAGATAGATAGATAGATAGATAGATAGATAGATAAGACATTTTTTGGTGACATACACACACAATAGACGATTTAATCTTAAAGATCAGAAGAAGATTTAATCTTTAAGATTAGATCGTCTATTGTGTGTGTGTGTGTGTGTATGTCACCACAAAAGGTATCCTTTCCGGTTACATCTTTAATGTATTAGACATCCGACAACATTCATATTTCTCTCACTTAAACCGTCTTTGACTCCCCTCTCTAAAACTTCTCTCTGTTAAATTTCAATCCCCCACCTTCTCTCGTCTGTTATCCCTCTCTTTAACTCTAACATTCGTCCCACACTCTCATACTTACACTCTCTCTAAATTTTATTTTTTATTTCCGTAATTGTTTTTTCTGTTTTCTTTTTGAATTTGTAGGACTGATGAATTGGATCGTATTTACGATTCCAATGGAATAAATCATGACCATGGAATATTAGTGTCTAAGCCTTTTTATTATATATATATATATATATATATATATATATATATATATATATATATATATATAAGAAATATAGTCTTAAGGTGTGCTATATTTATGGGATAAAGTGCTCAATATCAGAGATAGAGCGTGTGTAAATATAAAAGTGAACATAGAAGTCAACACTTAGAGGCGACAGTCTGTTTCATGCTATATGCAATCGTCAGGCCTGACGATTGCATATAGCTTGAAACAGACTGTCACCACTAAATGTTGACTTCTATGTTCACTTTTATATATATATATATATAGTTAATGGTCAGAGTTGAATTAGACCAGGAAACAGTAGTATTAAAAAGTTCTCAATAAACGTATAAAAAAAATAAAAATTTACCATATAGAAGTTTTAAGTAAAAAAAATTAAGAGATCATCCAATTCCGCTACCTTGGTTTCAACCTTTCGGTACCGTCAAACGATTTCGGTCTTTTACCTGAAATTGCCTGAAGGTATCGAGAGGTTGAAACCAAGATAGCGGAATCGATCGATCTCCTAATTTCTATATTATGAAGATAACTCAGTGGTAAAAAATCTGACTGATCGGTTGGGTTTTCGATCCGGGCTTGACATATTCGGATGTCTGGTCGCACTGAGGAGCTGTGATACAGCAAGACAGTACTGTCTACGAATTATATATATATATATATATATATATATATATATATATATATATATATATATATATATTAAAAAGAACTATTAAATTAAAATTATAGAAAATAAAACTGAATATATTAATATTAAAAGACAAAATAATATTTTTCATCATGGTCAGTGAGCTTGGGCGTATAATATATATATATATATATATATATATATATATATATATATATATATATATATATGTTTTTTTTTCTTTATTTATTTAATAGGCAAAATTTTTAATTTAAACTTTTAGATTCAATGTGTGATAATAATACAATACGATAAAAAAAACTTTTCATATAACTGATCATTTTCAAATTTTCATTTATTTTATTTTGATTATCATTTTCAAATATTGATTTATTGTATTTTAATTATCATTTTCAAATTTTCATTTATTGATATTAATATGATTGAAATCGTTTCATCAGATTAAATTCAAGTTTATGGCGATGGGTTAATCTTGACTTAAGTTCGGTTACATCTACGCCACCCTGTATTAGCTTATCTTGAGTGTGACATTGGTTTAGGAAAGACCTTTGGACCTTACTTCCTCTGCATCAGTATGTGAACGGAAATAGGAACTGGTGATAGCATAAACAGGAAATGCATCCGGTGGTTAAAATAAACAGGGCGCACAGGTGTCCTGTGCGGAAGGAAATGCGTTCTTGCGTCGGCGCATGCCGGAAGAGGCGTGGCCACACAAATTTGCGTAGGCGATATACCGGAAAAAGACGTAGACACGTGATGTTGCGTAAGTGTCAAAATGTTATTTAACCGGTCCAATTCTTGGCCTGGTTAGAGGCTGGTCGGAGGTTTACCGAAGATTTGTCCCCGTCAATTCCTGTGTGCGCAATCCCAACCTCTTTGATTCTCCCTCACTCAACCCATTAACCGCAACTCGAACAATAAAGATATATATATATATATATATATATGTGTGTGTGTGTGTGTGTGTGTGTGTGTGTGTGTGTGTGTGTGTGTGTGTGTGTGTGTTCATCATCTTATTTCAGCCCAGCAGAAATATAATATACGTTCACCCTCTTCGCACCCCTCTCCACTGGATCCGCTCCTGTAAATCACAGTGAATTAATACTGAGGAAGTTTATAAATAAAGTTGCCATGTCATTTCAGGACATAGGCGGTCAAGACCCTTCACAGCTTCCTTTTCATTATTATTTGTGAATTGACATGCTTCCTGGGAAAAATAGTGGAGTAGTATTCCATTGCTTTCCCCAAGGCTTTGAATTCAAGATTTTTCTTTCTCTTAGAATTATTGTTTTTGAATCTTTTCACCCCAAGCAAAGTAAAAAGCTACTAAGACGCAAGAGGTTACTGAGTGTGAGAGAATATGAGAAAAAAGAAAATTTTACTAAGAAACGAGGACAATAAAAGAAGAAGATTTAAGAAGACAGCAGATAAAGATTAACATTGCATTTAAATTTTTGAAGTTCAAAGTTGGCTGGAAAGCAAGAAACTGAAAGAGAGTCCCACAAGCGATAAGTGCGAGAGAAGAAACTGTTAACATTACGGTTGCATTGATCCATTTCAGCTGCAAAATGAAGAGACCTTTCCGCCAATCTAGTACTGCGCTTAAATTCATAAAGTCTTTTTACCAAAGGTGAAAGCTCATTGGAACAATTACCTCGAAAGTGACTGAATGCCAGGTCAGGACTTATAAGATAACAGATTCTTCTTTAGATTTTATCTGGAATCTCTGACTATATATCAGAAACACCATACCAGATGTGAGAGCAATATTCAATGGTAAACATAT
The DNA here is from genome assembly GCA_903632075.3 of Acanthosepion pharaonis. Lineage (NCBI taxonomy): Eukaryota > Metazoa > Mollusca > Cephalopoda > Sepiida > Sepiidae > Acanthosepion > Acanthosepion pharaonis. The sequence continues at coordinate 1,159,960 of CAHIKZ030003863.1, read as the reverse complement.
GTAAGATAGAGTCTAGCGAGAAAAAAATCTCTAACACGACACAGTGAATCAACTTTCTTAGCAATAGACCTAGTAATTGATTTAATATAATATTTCCATTTCGTGTCATCTGAAACCTTTAACCCGAGAAGGCACAAAGATTTACTCCCGGGAGGTTAGCATTAGCCCTGCTGATAGAAGGAAAAAAAAAAGGTTTTCTCAAATGATTTAAAGAGGGCAATTTCGTTTTGGAGAAATTAAAATTAACAATCCATTTCTTGCCCCAGTTAACAACTGATTGTCGGTCATTTTTTTTTAGATCCGCTGCCAATTTGTTATTATCTAGCGGATCAGATTTACTAGGAGTAAATAGTTATGGCATAAGCGTAGATACTGAGTTCAAAACTTATGACATAAAGAAGGTCGCTGATGAAAAAGAACGTCGTCGGATATAACATTAGGGGAAAACTGTATTGAAGAATGGCCGTTCAAGACAACTTTCATTTCACAATTTGATAAGAAAGATACACCCAGAAATACCATAACCTTTCAACTTTTGAAGACCATCACGCCAAACCCTATCAAATGGCTTCGAGACATCTAAAACAACAGCTCAGGTTTCAGTATTCTTATCTAAAGCTTGATAGACTCTTTCAACAGTAACCGGTAATACGTCAGCAGTTGACCTAGAAAAGAGAAAGCCATATTGCTTATCTGAAAGATTACCATTCAAACCTAGAGCGCTCTGTCTACGCCGCTCTTTAAGCAATAACTGGGGAAATAAGTGACTCGTTCATGCCTTTCCAATGAACATAACTGTAAAAATGAGCTTAATCTCGGTGTTCAAATGAATTGGGCTCAACGATTACACTTTCCCCGCCAATAGCTGTTACACTACCCACACATCCGGTCTATGCTAGGGTCAAAAAAGTTTACATTGGTCGAGTTTATACCCAGAAGGTAACACTTTTTCTGGAGATCTCACCGTTCTTCAAGGGATGCAGTCGATGTATTCTAAGCCGCGCCCACAGGGTGACTTAATAAGTGACAGCATCGTATTGGTAGACAATGGAGAGTATAAATTTTTCTTATCGCAGCCTACTGTCTTTACTAATACTACCTGATATATTTTAGGTATTTTTCTTTTGCAATAACATAGTAAGCAGAAAGACATTTTCCGTTTCGAATAGCCAAAAGCTTATCAAAGTATTAAGAAACAACAATATTTCGTTATAAACAAAGAGTACTGAATTGTTACGTAATATGAGCCTTCCTAGATGGCAGTGAATGCTGAACAATCTCCTTACAGATGAAGAGACTTAAAACAACAGAAATGTTATTCTACAGAAGGATGCTGACAATGCCATGGACGAAACATGTAAGCAACGACGAATGGCAACAAAAAGAATCATTAAACTTAACATCAGAAAGAGTATAATATAATATTGAAGGAAGGCTTGGAGAATTTGACCCTCACATGGCATACTGAAAGAACGGAGGAGTGATCCATCTGACGAGCTTTTGTAAATAGATGACAGAAAAGGGAAAACAGAAACCTTACTAAGCGCTACAAAGTATAGGAAGTTGTGGAGTGTCATTATCGCCCAAATCCTGAAAGGGACACGGCAAAAAAAAAAAAGAAAAGGTATTTTTATTTACATTTCAGTCGTAGCTTTTAAGCACGAGAATGTGCAAATGGTAAAGTATAAAAACAACATGAAAGGAATTTACTAAAGTACTAACAAATTAAAATTATAGAAAATAAAAGATTGAAGATATCTTACTGATATTAAAAGAAAGACAAGATAATATTTTTCATTATGGTCAGTGAGCTTGGGCGATAACGCCGTCTTGGAGTCGCCATAAACTCTCAGATGGGTTATAAATGTGTAGATGAAATACCTCCGATTCCGAATGGTGATTTTAAAAGCCGGCAAGTTATTTCTCTATGGAAGTTTCATGCAACACGTTCTTTTCTTAATCCATACTTACCTGTTTCATTTCGTTACGTTTCTGGCTAAAATAAGCTTAGTAAATATCTAGACATTGTCCTCGTCAAATGTATGTACAGTTAACAATTTAACGCTATTAATTTGGCCCTTAAACATTTCCTAAAATGATCATCATTGATAATTGTTGTGGACTTAAGTAAGGATGGTTTTTAGGTTTTCCTCCATACACATAATGCAAGTCCATGTAAATATGTCTGACAGAATATGTCTGACATGTAAATATTTAAAAATATGCCTAAAATACAATGATTAACAAACGTGTATATAAAATACCTAATCATGGTTCAATAGGTTAAGTCATCTTACAACCGTATTTAAATTATAGCCACGTTACCATGAAAACTTACTGTTTAGTTCACAGTGCTTCGAAAGAGGCGTTATCATGCACGTTAAGAATTACTACCTTAGATAAAGAGTTCAGGGCATTCCCCGATGTTTGCAGATTTACTCTGTTCCCTCATATATATTTTTTTACAAAGCTTACATTAAGCAAGTGACCTAATGTCGTGACCCATACCATAGAAGAGAACGCCTGACATAAATAAATTGCACTCCCATACTATCAGTTACGTTACACAAGCAATTAGGGTCGTTGGGGCAATACATGAGCTGCAACCGTGGCGGGAGTTGATGCGCCTGATGGAGCCCATCCCTCTTTAGGTTAGTTTTGAAATCCTTCTCCTATACTGCCCAAACTGCCCTGCTATTTATGCTTAGCCGTCGGTGGTGGAGATAGATTCATACCATTCCAAAGTCTGTTTGAAAACGAACGCAACAACCTCGGCTGGAATTTGAACTCGGCATGACAGTCCCATTTTGTGCACTGATAACGGCAACGCACTACGCATACATCCAAGGAGTGTTGAGTGGCAAATAATCACCATTTTCCGGCTCGCAAGAATATTAGGAATGTTTAGAAATATCCAGGATATTGGCTTGACCTATTTTTCTCTCAAAGATCACCGATTAACTAGGCTATACCGTTGTTTGTTCTCACTTTTAAATCCAAGTAGTTGACACACTTTATCTAGGGATATGAACATAAAACTAGTCGAGAAATGTTGCTGTCACATATGGTCTGGTGCTCCTGCTATATATCTAGAGATTGTTGATAAAGAAAAATCAAAGAAGAATCAGCAATATTAGTGGTACTGACCTGGCATCTCGGCTTCACTCACTTGCCCACCGCCGTAAAGTTACCTCCCTTTAACTTTTCTATAAATACCTACTTCCATGGCAACTGTTCAGATGAGCTCTTTGCAATGCGGCCTAGAGTTTTCGAATATCAGCTCAGTAATCGACTAGCAACGAGATCTCATCAATTTGTAGTTGAGTTGGCTACATGCACCCGTGAGTTCTAAGAAACAGTTTCTTTTCTCATACTTCTTGATTGTGGTACTCTCTCCATAATTTCCACCCAACTTTAATCTTCAAAAATTTAAACGCAATGTCAATCGCTATTTACTGTCCACCTGATTCTTTTTCTTTTGTTTTTGCTCCTTAGTAATATTACTGTTTTGTCATTCTTCCACACCCTAGAGTCACTTGTGTCTTAGTGACTTTACTGCCTTGCTTGGGGTGAAATCGATTAAAAAATATTGATCATATGTTTATGATGTCTAAGAATACATAAATAGGTTAGAGTATGGACATTTTTGTACTACTTAACAATTTTGTAAATACTTTTTTGTATATTAGCATTCCTTAGACATTTCTCAAGGCACGAGATTTAGCAGAATCGAAAAATATTGATTTTTAACGATTCATAAGGGGATTCAACTTCGTTATGCTGAGAATAAGTTTTTTTTAACGGCATATCAACTCCTTATGGGTCATTTAATACCAAAATTTAATTTTCCTGGTAGCATAGAAGTAATAAAAAAATCATATATGTTATTCTGCTTTCACAATTGAATACATGGTAGATGATACTCAGCTTTTGTGCATAGACATGTTTGTGTAAACATAATTACGAGAGGCAGTGATGTGTGTATTTGATGTTGCAGTTCTGTTGAAGTTATATTTTGGAATACACAAAAATAAGAAATTGTAGAATATTATATGGATTAATATCATGAAAGAATTCTTTCATGTTGATTGTTTTGGTTGATTTTGTTTAGCAGCATATTGGCCTGTATGGGATGTTTAATGCCGAAATTTGAACATTTTAAACGCAATTACAGATAAAATGTATTGTTGGTTATTTTGCTATAAATATGTATTTTTATATTTATATAGAGTTTTGCTTTTGTTGAGGGGGGGAGGCGGGCACTACTTGTCCATAGGTGGGATATTAACAGTTGCTATCACCTCCGGGTCAGGATGGCCCTGGGAATAATAGTTCATCAAAACCTCCACTCTCCTGATCAGAGGTCTTGCTGCCGGATGTAATTTATCGTTATACCCAGGACTAGTCGAGAATAAGACTAGCTTGTCAACCACTACCCAACTGTGAGGCAATAATATATGATATGTTTTATAAAAATTCAGAAAATTTAACCGGGAAAAATGTTACTTACACATTCACTTAACTTCCACCGTCTTCTTTGAGGCTGTCATCTTCGGTCTTTTGTAGAGTTAAAAGATAAAGGCTGGAATTATTATTTCGCACGTGTGATTCTGGTTCCGAAACTATTAAAATAATAATGAACTGCCTTACTGTGTTAAATTTCCTATATGGCAGCGAATGCGGCACAATCTCTTCAAAAGGTGTAAAAGAGAATTGAAATGAGAGAAATGCGCTTCTATCGACAAATGCTGAGAATACCATAGACTGAAATTATGAACAACTAATAACTATTAAAGAAACTGATGGCTAAAATCAGAATGATACAGTTAAACTTACCGGTTTAATCAGGAAAAGGGATATTTCAGGGAATTTAACGCTCAAAGAACTCATTGAAAGCCTGGCCAGCTGAGGGAAACGACAAGTAACCTAACTAACGATTTTGTTTCGTGAAATGATGGAAGAAAAGGGTCATAGAAAGATAGAAAAAATGGCCAAAAGTTACTTAGAAAAACAAAAGAGATAAAAGCCATGATCGCCACATCTTGAAAGCGAATAAATGTTGATAACACTTGGGAATAATCGTGTTGCGTGGCGTGTTAGCACCAGGAAGCTAATTAACACGAGCAGAAAAAAGATAAAGGAACCCTATCTATTTGAGCGGTAGAATATGTAACAAACAGGCACTTGCGGGCATAGATCCTGAAGTACTTCCATACTTTCAGTACATCAAACGTTTGACTCAACAAGAAACACTATCAAAAAATTGACAAGTTTTCAGTTTGATGCTGTGATAATTTTACACTAGTTTCTGCCATTTCCTTTGAAATTGCATTCTTGGACTATTTGCATACAGGTTCATGAAGAATAATGCCCAGAAAGGGTAGTGGCAAAATTACGTACTACATTAATTTCATTTACTTTTGAATAGCAATTCCTTTATTCGGTTTTGTCGTATAAAATAAAATATTTGGTAATTTTTTCACATCAGATTATTCAAAGGATGTTTATTTTTCTGAAATAGGATGTGCGAGTGGTGTAATTAGCGGTGTTCAGAATAAGAAATAGGAAATCCCAAATACACATTAGAATGGTATGAATCAATCTCCTCCTCCTAGCTACGGGTTAAATAGTAGGACCTGTAACTGGAAAAATCATTGTTATTCTAAAAAAATGACAATGCAATATTATAAAAGCTATTTTAATAAAAACGGTATTCAAATTGTATGAGAAAAAAGATAGAAAATGTTGGAATGTGTAAAAATGTATATGAAAATTATTTTTAATAAAAACGATCATATTGAATTGCATGAAAACGTAAGTAAGAAAATTAAAATGTTACTAACACAGTTTCTTAGAAAAAGAAACCACTGAAATGAAACCAGACACTTTATATATATATATATATATATATATATATATATATATATACCAAAAATCTGAATGAAAATTCATGTGCAAAGATTTCAAAAAAAAAAAAAAGAAAAAATGTGAGGTTCCAAATTGATGTTATAAAATCCCGCCAGAATGAGACCTGACGGTTTAAACTTTCCGTGACAAAATTTTACAGGATGGACTTGATATTGTCAAAAACCAGCCAAATTTGAACTAAAAACAATTGTGGTGTGTTTGGATAGTGATTCTCGATGTTTTAAGCCTTGAGGTTTAAAAGTATATATCCTCTAAAGTTTTGAGTTGTGATCCTGTTGGAGTAATTTGCTCTATAAGAGGGAAAATTTTGACTATATGGTCAGAGAGGATTAGACCACAATCGGGGTAGAAAGTTGCCATCTAGGACCAGAATGGATGTGACCACCCGAGCGAGAAAAGACTGTAAACTGGGTTGAGAAGGACCATTAATATTACTGTTGCTGTTGCTTCTGTCGAAAAGAAAGAAAGAAATAGAAAAAGTAACCTTAAAAACGTATGAGAATTCTCTTTTTTAAACCTGTGTGAGTTTATCTCATATTGAGAACGCCTGTTCCGAAATCCTGAATATTTTGTCTAAAGGACATAGAGAACCAGCTTCGCCTGCCAGCGATAGGTCAACCATTTCTAACCCCATTTGACTTTCAACTTTTCAACCTTCGACATTTTGAATAGTGAACTTTTCGATGTAAATAAATTTCTTTTATTGCTAAGAAATTGGTTTATATGAACTGTTGCTCTAAAAAAAAAGTTGTTAAAATTCTTTTGACGTGAAGGATAGAATTTTTTGTCATGAACTTGTTTTCTTAGAGAAAACATGTTTGTACTTCAAAGAACTCTTAATCTGCCTTGATAGTTACAGACACACAAGGGAAATTTTGTTCAAGGACTATATTATATTTTTTCAGAATTTGTATATTGGAGAAAAATGTTGTCATTTTAATAAATATTTAATTCTTTGCAAATTTCGCTCGGCATAAGAATCATATTGCCTTTTGGGTTAGCGCCTTTAAAAGGACTTCTAAAGGGGGAAGATTAAAGATTAAAGATCGGCCTTTGAAATAATCCTCATCCCTCTATTCTACTTTTGTTTACTTTTAATACTCACTCGCCAAAAGAAAAATATTCTTACACTATTTACATCGTTCGCACTGTTGTCCTCATCTTTATTGCCATATTTACGACGCTTCAGGCGTTGTACGCTCCGGCCTTCTTCAGGTGATATACCTTGGAATTTCGAATCGAACCCTTTATATAGTCCATGGGTGTAGACTCTTCTAATTCTAACGTGCCATGTATTTTCTGGATATCATACTTTCAGTTAATTCCCTTTATTAATTCTACCCTCAAAGTTTTTATTTACCTCTGCTGTGGTCAGGTATTGAACTCACAACTCTTTGGGTTAAGTCACTTTTTGGATTAATCAATCACTGGGCCACGTATCTTTGTGCACTAAATAAAAATTTCGGTCCAAAATTCGAACGTATGTAACCCGAAGAAGACCGGAGAGTACGAAGGCCGAAATGTCGTGAATGTGGTAATAAAGATGAGGGCAATAGTCCGAATAATGTAAATAGTGTCAATCGCTATTAACTGTCATCCTGACTACTTTTTTCCACTTCTCGCTCATTATTAATGTTTCTGTTCTTAATTCTTCCACACCCTGTAACCCCTTATGTCTTAGTGGCTTTACTGCCTTGCATGAGGTGATACTGATAAAAAATAGTTACAATACCTCATCTCAGAAATATAGACAAAGTTTAAGATGCGTTTCGGCTTCAAATAACACTAAAAAAGGTAAGAAAATTCAAAGGATAAGCTGTTAAAAAAATCCCCAAAAAACGAAATAATCAATTTTTCTGAAATACTAAAATGTAAAAATGAAAGAAATTGAGGAATCGGAGAGCCGAGTTCAAATTCCAGTCGAATCCATTACATTCACTTACGTGCTAATACCCTTAGGAAAGATATGGATCCTCTTCTCCTCCCCCGCCACCAGCAATGGATAAATAGCGGGACAGACTGAGTTCTATAGCCTTGGATGGCAACTGATCTACCGCAGAAACAAATGGCAACCAAATGCGGGAAGAATCTGCATCGTCAGTCATGTATCGCGTAAGTGTGTATCACGTATGGCTCATAACTGACTGAAAAATGAAAGAAAATCTAGCAGAAGACTATATTTTCAGACTCTTTTGAATTACGGATTTCTGAAGAAATGTTAACTTCGAAATTTAATTGCAAACTTTTTAGTGTCAATAACTTTGGAGATAGGTCCAGTGAGATTCCATTCATCCATTCATCCATTTTTTTTTTTTTTTTTTTTGTGATAAAAAATAAAAGGTCTAAAAGTGGAGTAATTTTATTCCGATTGTATAATCATTTAACAGGGAAAATGTCTGCATCGGGATCGGATTAAGTCAGTGTAGGATTTATAGCATATGTTATAAAGAGGCCCTAAATTAAAAAAAAAAAAAAACAATACACAAAAATATCAAGTTATAAATTATTTACTAGCATAGGGATAGAGCTTGTAAAACAATACTTAACATAAACAAACCGAGAAAAATATAAGGAAAATGATTCTAAGATGGATGCATCGATGCGTAGAACTTGTCTCGAGAGATGCACTGTAACTGCATATGTTGATAAAATGTGATGACCTGAGCCTAACCTGACTCAGATATTAGCAAGTAAATAATTTGAAGGAATTATTCAATAAAACACTGTCAAACACAATATTTCACTTCTTATGAAACATTAAAAGAGTTATTCAGTAAAACGAAACGTTTATTCAATCTAGTCAAAAACAATCTTCGAATTCTTACGAAAAGTCAAATTACATAAATAGTTACGTATATATATATATATATATATATATATATATATATATATGTGTGTGTGTGTGTGTGTGTGTGTGTGTGTGTGTGTGTGTGTGTGTGTGTGTGTGTGTGTGTGAATAAATCAGCTATAAATAAAGCATACATCTGTAAAAAGAGAATATGAAAAAGGGACAAAAAAATTATTCTTTACCGACGTGTTTCACCCTCTGACGAACCTTATCAAGGGAAATGTAAGAATTTTATTTTGCTAATTTTTTTTTTAGTAAACAAAGTAAAAAGAATCGTTAGGTTTTCAAATTTTTTAGATTTAAGAACGCTCAGAAATATTCTAAATGCTGTGATAGACAAAGTAAACTATTACAGTTAACCCTAAGAATATTTTTATTTTTCCTCTTGTCTTTATTTGCATATATATATATATATATATATATATATATATATATATATAAGGGTGACCGAAAAGTAACCGGAATTGTGTCATATGTTATTCCTTTACTCGTATTGTTGCATGTTTATATTCTTATCACCTTCAAAGTATTCTCCATTTGAAGTAATGCACCGGTCCAGACGTGTTTTTCACTGTTCAAAGAAATCCTGGAACTCTTGTGAAGTAATGTTTTTTAATGACTTTGTCATTTTCTTCTTAACCTTTTCCGCATCTGCAAAAAGTTTTCTTTTGAGGACTTTCTTCATTCGGGGGAACAAAAAATTGTCGCAGGGAGCGAGATCGGGTGAATAGGGAGGGTGGTGAAGTGGGGTTATACCATTCTGTATCAGAAACTGTCTCACATTCAAAGCAGTGTGCGCTGGCGCATTGTCGTGATACAACCACCACCCTCCACTTTGCCACAGGTCAGGACGTTTTCGTCTCACCTTGTCTCGCTTCAGGACTTCCAAGTAAAAAGCCTGGTTAACAGTTTGACCAGAAGGAACAAATTCTTTGTGGAGAATTCCTTTCACATCAAAGAAACAAATCAACATCGTCTTGACATTGGACTTCACTTGACGCGCTTTTGAGGGTCGTGGTGACCTTGGATGCTTCCACTGACTTGATTGCTGCTTCGTTTCCGGGTCGTAGCCATAGCACCAGCTTTTGTCACCATTGATGACGTTCGAAAAAAGATCTGGATCAACTTCCAACTGTTCCAACTGTTCTTTCAGTTTATGACAGGCATCCATTCGTGACTGCTTTTGATCGTCCGTGAACAAGCAAGGCACCAAGTTTGCTGCAACCCTTTTCATTCTTAATTTCTCAGTCAGGACACACCAGTCGAATCAATAAGTTCGTCAATTGTTCGGCTGTTTGGGAGGTTGAAGGTCACCCTGAACGAGGCTGGTCTTCCAGCGACAGTTGACCATTCCTAAAGCGTGCAAACCACTCATAAACTTATGTTTTACTCATGGCAGCATCCTTGTAAGCTGTTTTAAGCATGACAATATATATATATATATATATATATATATATATATATATATATATATATCGAACAATAAAAAATATTAAAAAATTAAAATCTTCAGACACACAGGGTTATATATTAATATTCTTTCGTTTGTATTATTATTTCATTTGGATTCCTCGACTAGTTTCGGCCAACAAGACCATCATCAGGAGAAAAAAAATTCTGCTTGTTAGTAGCAGTGAACTACAGAAATGAATGTCTTGATGGAGAAAATGAACTTTTGTCTGTAGTTTTCATTTGTTTTTTTTTATTTTTTTAACATGAATTTTGGCCAGTTTTTGTGTTAAGATAAGAGCTGGATGGATTCATGCTGCTCTGAATTTCTTTAGTCATTTTGACAGTTTTATCGGTTCCTGGAAATACACACACACACACACACACACATATATATATATATATATATATATATATATATATATAATCCTAAAGAACCAGGAACTACCTACCTAGGTTTCACCTAAATGGACCTTCAGCTTATCCTGAAGATCCATTTAGGTGAAACCTAGGTAGATATAGAAACTATCTCCGGTTCACAGTCTTTATGTTGGAAAAAAACCATGAGTCGCCATTTCCTGTTTGAAGAATATGTCCTCGTTAGTGACATAGAAAATAAATCTAGCCCGTACGAATCTCCATTGGGAATTCTAAATATCGCTTCTCCAGAAACTCAAAAGAATCATCCTGCAGCTCAAATTTCCATTGGGAATTATTACAAGTATGATCCCCTCTTTCTCTCGATCATTTTCACACTGCTTGTGTAGTGTACATGTGTTACAGCTTCTCTACGTGCGATGTAAATATGTGTATATAATATTGTGTGTAACTTAGCAATATAAAATTACAAAGAACGTTTGCCATTCCTTTTCTTTGATCTATTCCGTTCCGTCTGTTTATTAAAGAGTTATTATATTATGGATATAAGAATATCACTAATAATAGGGAAATCCAAACGGAAAATATTCCTTTCTTACATATCTCAACTATTAACTAGTGACAACGACGCAATGTGATATTAGTACCCAATTGCATATGTTAACTTGTAACGGGCTTAATGGGTTGTAATTGTTAATGTAAGTTATCCCATTCTTATTTGTATTTGTAGTTGATAGAGGATTTCTTTTTTCTATTTTATTTTTTACTGCAAATGAAATAAATAAAACGTACAACAATAACAAAAAATAATACTTTGAAAAACGTGTTGACACTAATGACAAGAATGTGTATTTTTCTTTTCGTGATGTTAATTACGATATTAGTATTGTGTCTGTTAAAATGTTCTCCGTGTTAATGTTGCTTTTGTTTCTTTAAATATTTGTGCTTACTTGTTTTTCCTTGTTTCGAGAATTTCGTTGTTACGGGTAGCGTTTGAGACCGTTAATTGTGGATTTTTAAAGAGCGAAGAAGATACGTCTGTGTTGTTATTTTTACTACTGCTACTCTACTGACCTCGCTTGTGGGGGAAGGGTCGTTTTTATAATGATGAAATTTTAGATTTTAGAATGGTGAAATATCATCATTATCATCATCATCATCATATATCATCACTGGTAGGAAGGTTTCTGTAGATGATGAATTTTTTATCTTTATTTCCTGAATGATGAAATATCCTTATCATCTATCATCACTGGTGTAAAGGTTGTTTTTAGAATGATGAAATATCATCATCATTCTGGATCATAACAAACTCTAACGAGATATTTGTGTAGATTTAACTGTATCGATAAAACGTTATCTGAAATGATGAATGACGAAACATGCAGCTATACCGATATGTAAACATTAACCTTGCCTGATCGTAGGATGCCGATTTCATCAGACATCTTGAAAATATTTTATGTGGGTCCTCGAAAATGTGGAGATCATAACATTTGTTACTTTTGATACTAGGTCAATTTGGCATTGGTTGATATTAAAACTGAAAAATGTTTGAATTCTTCTTAGGATCAAGACTGAATAATTCAACCCCAAAGTCTTTTATTGATTTTATTTTTAAGTTTATCAAAGGCCTAATCATTCCATTCAATTAGATCATCATGGAGAAAAATATTGTTTTTAACCAATCAGAAACGAGGTCAGCTTGAAATAAAAAAAAAGAAAGTGTTCTACAGGGTGGTCCGAAAGTCTTGTCACCTCATACCAAAAAGTAACGAGAACAAAAGAAGAATACAAAGCATATGTAGTAGATTCAGTTTATTCACTTTCATTGACGTTGCCATACGTCGAGAAGGTCTGTATAAACACAATCATTTTCGTGGCACAAAATGATGCGGAGCCATGTTCTGTGTCGTATTTTACGAATCTGTGCTTTATTAGTTGTTGCAAAGGCTCTCAGAACGGCGTCCTTCAACTGATGTGCATTCTGGTATCGTTCATGTGAAACTCTGTCCTTGATAATAGCCCGAAGAGCGCTGAAATAGAAAATCATATTATGTATGGTGGGGACATGACTTTCAGAGCATCCTGTTCATTCAACAGTCATGAATCAGAACCCACATAGAAAAAAAAATAATCACTCTTTCATTTATATCACGATCGGCCCCACTTGATCCGGGGTCTTTCTGATCAGTACTGGCGCCGGTCAACTGATGGTTGTCTGTTGACCTCTTCGTTTTTTCATCTACTCTGTCCCACGTTGTGAATGATTGATCACAGTGTCGTGAAAATCGAACATTCGTACGCACTTAAGCACTGAATCGAGTTGGCGGAACCGTGCTATGAAAACTAAAGGACAAATATAGACAAAGATACTCCCGCCTGTAAGAATACAAATTATAATAAATCACGAAGAAAGTCGCAGGGGTTAATTTTTGATGGCTTTATATAACTGTCCATACACAAAGTTAACCCTCCACCTGGAACCTAGTGACAGGGAATCTTCTGTTTCAAAACTTGGAGCGGGTGAAACATTCACACTAGATGTCAGGTAGTCGGGACTTTGAGTCATCAATTCTCCACGCCATTCTCTTGTCCGGCTCGACGTCAGCAATCATCTGCTCGGCAATTCTCTTTGACAGCAGGACACGTGAATTCATCCAGCGTCCCAAGCCCATTGCCAGGCTCGAGCACCCTCGGGCCGCTTCTCGCTCAACTGCGACTGCTCAAAATCTTCGCCCCAACAAGCTCTTATTTCAAGTAGCGTACAGTTTATATGCAGCTCGCATAACGCTGACCACGCCTCCAGATTCGTTAATATACATTTTCTTCGACCTTGGATTAACAATACCCAACTCTCGATACTGGGTTGACTATTTAAAACGATATAACTTGTTTTTCATTCCCTTTTTACTTTACAATTATTGTTTACTAATTAATTTTTGTGTATAAAAATGTATTCCACATCAGAAAAGAATTCACTCTGCTTTTAGAAATCCTTCCTTTTCTCCAATCAACAATTTCTTGACCTCGATAAATTCTTTTGTTCATTTTCAAAACAATCACCAATTGTTTACATTTTCAAACGATCCAAATATTGCCTGCGACAATCGGCTGTTCTTATCAAACCAAAACAATTTCAAATCGGCTAAAGGAATTTATCCACGTTTAACAAATAACTATGAAATCTTATTTTCCAAAACAACCGATTTCAAATTCTATTGTTTTATATTTTAGTTTTTAAGTAATTTTCTGCGTAATCAAGAAAATTATGCTTCATAATTATTTTCCCTGCCTCATAGCGCAATGTTTGCAATTAATAATTTCCACGTTGCAGCCCTTCTAATGCTGCAGTTCTATCCGGGCTTCTCACACGAACTCTTTTCTTAATCCTATGTCACATTCCTCCCAACTTCTAGTAGTGACACTTTAATTGTTTCACAATAAAGTACGCATTATAATTTTGCGTTTTTTAAAAGAAAAGCACTTCTTTCTGATACAAGATGTGTGTGCGTAAAATTTCAGATATAAATAAAAAATATATCTGTAAAATGTCAATATGAATAAAGACAAAAAGAAAATAATTCTTTACCAACGCGTTTCCACCTTTGAGGTACTTTATCAAAGTAGATGTAAGGATTTTATTTATTTATTTTTTTTTTGCAACAAGTACTTATAAATAAAAAAGTGCTCTTTTATCTTTATATATATATATATATATATATATATATATATATATATATATATATATATATATATTATTTATTCTAAAATTATAACATAAATATGTTATAAAATCACTACAAAAAATACCCATTTTGTTTCAACACTTCTAGCGTCTTATCTTCTGGTGTTGAATGTAGAATACTTGGTATATATATATATATATATATATATATATATATATATATGAAAGTATTACCAGTTTGTGACTGGTAGGGATAATTCAAGGAGGATATTAATCCAGGGGAGTAGTCAAAGTAGACTACAGAGCATTATAATATTATATATATATATATATATATATATATATATATATATATATATATATATATATGTGTGTGTGTGTGTGTGTGTGTGTGTGTGCGTATGTGATAGGATAATGAATAAATAGAAAATGTTAATAAATTTAACATGTTTCGCTTTTATTTAAGCAGCAGCAGAAAATGAAATATGGAGGAGAAAAGAAAATTCTGGTATTTCATATATATATATATATATATATATATATATATACCGGATGTAGTAGCAAAATTGTCCAGATCATGTAACAGCAAAATTGTACAATTGTTAGATTAAACTTTGAACCGTTTTTCTCAGAAATGATTAAAGATCTCTTCCAGGAATTCTCCCAGATTTTTATAACACTATTGGACTATACTTTGAATAATAAGTTAAAATGATGATCCCTCTTGCTGTTGTGACTTCTGGGTCCAGTTTTCCTTTCTACTGTTCACCCTTTTTTAAAACCTATTCACCGCTCTCTTTATTGTTCTTGAATAGGCTTTGAAGATGGAAGCCAGATTATGAATGTTGGAACTGAAGGCCTGAATGATCTTTTTCCTCTCGCCATTGCTCATCTGGGAAGACATAGTGGGGCTGACACGAAATTATTTTAATCTTTTCTCATTCTAGTTGAATAACTCAAAGGTTTTTTCAGCTATTCTTACGAAAAATGGCGCGAAGATAGCTAAACGTCTTATCTGAAAATATAGGAAAAACAAACTCAATTAGTTTCGTGTTTTTTTTAGATATTAAACATTTTGTGGGATAGACAATTATCCCATGCTGTTACACGATTTGGACAATTTTGCGGTTATACCCAGTATATATATATATATATATATATATATATATATATATATATATATATATATAATCATGGTTTTTCCTTCAGTTCCAAATAAGGCTTTGTTTTGCAATTCATCGCAAACCAAGTTTGAACGTGCAGAGTTTGGAGTAGAAGGAACGCTTCAAGTCGGCAGTTGTGACTAATGTCAAAATTGTGCAGTAATTGCGTTCTTGAATATTGATTTTTTGACGCCTGGGTTTCTGTGAAGTCTGCAGAGGTTTGGTGTACAATGGCATACCAAAGGGATTGATCAGCAGCACACTTCTCGAGCTCCTTTGGTCTGATATTGCACCAGTCGAGGTTAGTTTTGATTGTGTCTTTGTACCGTCACTTTGGTCAGCGTTGATCTTTTCTAACGCATAGCAGCTCAAAAAGAAGACAATAAAACGACCAAAGAAACGGTACAAAGACGAATATTTGCTGCTTAAATATATATATATATATATATATATATATATATATATATATATATATATATATATATATATACACACACATATATGTGTGTGTGTGTGCGTGCATGTGTGTGTGTGGGTGTCTTTGTGTGTGTATCTATGTATATAGGGACCTCCACAAGAAACGCGATACGTAAGGTTTAAAATCAAGTTTTAAAAATTAAATATCTTTCATGAAGCTTTTATTTTAGTTTTAATTTCGAGCTAATGGATGAAATTTAATATTTCCAATAAGGAAAATATTTTGCTGTAAAGAAGACCAAAGAAACGGTACAAAAACGAATATTTACTGCTTACATATATATATGTGTCTGTGCGCACGCGCGCGTGTGTGTGTGTGTGTGTGTGTGTGTGTATAGGGACCTCCTCAAGAAACGCGATACGTAAGGTTTAAAATCAAGTTTTTAAAAATAAAATATCTTTCTTGAAGCTTTTATTTTAGTTTTAATTTCGAGCTAATGAATGAAATTTAATATTTCCAATAAACAATATTTTACTCTATTACAAAAACTAATTTAAATTGACTGGAATGTGTGTGTTTTTTTTTAAATAGGGCTCTTTTTTAAACGTCTTTTATCGCAATGTTTTTTTAAAAATTATTTTTTTATTAAAAAAAAAATCTTCCAAAAATAAAATATAGTGTTCTGAAATTTTATTTGAAGGATATTAGCTGATTTAAAGTATAATTAACCTGATTTGAAACAAATATTATTGACTTTAAGTTTAATATATCGTAGAAATGCATTTTTTAACCAGTGTGTTAACGTGTTGACAGCATGATGACAGATCTAATATTGTTTTACGGAAATTTTATCTGTAAAACATAATTTAAGAGAATGACATAAGCGCAATTTTATAGAATTTTTATGTTCTTAGTCATCTTAAAAATTTACGAAAATTTTCTCCGTAATTTAATATTTTACTGAATTTGAGAAATGTTAAATTTTAGAAATGTTACTATAGTTATTGCTTGGATTTCCTGTTAATGCCATGAATGGTCGTTTGTACTTATAAAAATTAGCACATTTATACGCATACAAAAAAAAATCTATTTAAAACTTAATAAATGTTACTAATTAATTTTTTTATAAAAGAAAACAATTCTTGTAAAAATTCATTATTCGTTAAAAACATTTTTTAAGTGTCCTTAATATATCTTATTTATTAAATTAATTAAAAGGTTTTCTAATTAAATAATATAATTTTGTTGCATTTTCATTTTACGATTCAAAGCAGATTTTCGGTAAATGGTGTTTCTGTTTGACAAAAACAAATTGATGATTTAAATTCTCCAAGAAGTCTTGTTTTAATTAAAATAAATATGAAAACGCTGGAATTTTGATTTCTCGAAATTTCATAAAAAAATTAAGTAAGTTGGGGTAATGGATGTAAAAAAAAATATATTTTGACCAAGATTTTCTAAAAAAAAATTCAAAAATAATTTCATTCATTCGTAAATGAGTCCTGAAAATGTCTTTAAATTCCGACAATTATTGAGGTTTTGTAAGATTTTCCAAAACGATGTGTTTTTAAAACAAAAATGCATATTCTAATCTTTGGCCCATCCGTTGACGCAAAAAAAAACAAGATTTTAAGCAAAATTTCGAACGTGCTAAAAAGGATTAAAAAATTTAATAAAGTAATAAAAAATACTTTGATCTTTCCTCTTAATAATAATATAAACATTTTGACACTAAAACATTGTTTTTATGATGTTTGGGTTATTTTTTCATCATAGCATGCTCATTTTTTAGAAAAATCTTTGAAGGTACCTATATAAGTATAAGTGTGTGAGTGTCTGTCTGTCACTCTGTCTGTGTATGTGTGTGTGTGTGTGTGTGTGTGTGTGTGTGTGTGTGTGTGTGTGTGTGTGTGTGTGTGTGAATGACAATTAATGAGATCCAAACGATTTACCTCATACAGATGATCATTTCGTCCATAGGAAAGTAATTTTTCCTTGGATTTATCAATGCAAATACACTTACTAAAAAATTGTATGGGGTAAATTGTTTGGATCTCATTAATTGTATCACTTATATGCTCTATAATAAAAATTATATTGAGCTCTCTTTTGTGGATCAGTTTTAATTAATAGTTTTATATACAGCTTTATATTAATAGGATCTACTTGGATTAATTACCCACGGATTTTTTTACCTGTTATATATATATATATATATATATATATATATATATATATATATATAGGCTGTATCAAAAATACTTTTACAAAATTTGGGGGCGGGTTCCTGACACCAAAAGAAGGTAAAATGTCCATATAAACATATGTCCAAAAGGCCATCGTTGTACCTCAATACAAATACACATAACAAATGTTCCAAATGCCTCCCGCTTGCTTCTACATACACATGCACCCGTCGGATCATTGACTGGCGGACCCTTTCAAATACTTCTAAACGGTGTCGAATGGTTTCGCAGGTCCCCATGACACCTTGATCAAGCGTCTCTGTATTATTAGTTAATTGTTTTAGGTGGTCGCCACGAGTAAAAATCGAAAGGATTGAGGTCGAGGAAACGTGCGGGTCATGTAACTGGTCCTTCCCTACCTATCCATCTGTCATGGTAGATGTCTGCCAGTGCATCACGAACAATGTGACTAAAATAGGCTGGAGCCCCATTATGCATGAACCACGCGCGTTTTCATATTAGCAGGGGTACATCCTCTGGCAGGTCTGGAAATGTGTTCAAAAGTCCCTGTAGACAGCTCATGTAAGACGTCCTGGGAGAACATATTGACCTACCAAACAGTTACCTAAAATTCCAGCCTACACATTAATAAGCTGATGCTGGTGTCTAACTTGTACCATGAAATTATGATCCGCCCTCAAATGTTGCTTGTGTAAATTTGTTATTCCATCTCTTCCAAATGTTATCTCATCCGTAAACAAGACTAGAGAGACAATCAATAGTTTGTCCAATAAAGCATCGGCAAAAGTTGTCTCGCAGTGAGTGATCAGAGAGTGAAAGACCCTGCACACGTTGCAAATGATACGGATAGAGGAGCTGCTTTTGAAGTACCACCACATGCGGTATTATAGATGTACGACATGCTAAGGCCACTGGATGTGTGCTGATATCGTTTCCGACAGCCTGTAGAATGTGTTCTTCATTGTCAGGCGTTTGAGCGGATCTCGGCCTTCTTCGATCCATAGTTTGTGGTGCCACAGATCCTGTCTCAGCAACACGACAATAAGCAGCAACAAAATTTGGATGACTCGGCTGCTTTCGATCTGGAAACGCAATCTGATACAGCCGTGCAGCCTCGCGTCCATAACCATTCGCGTATTGTCAGCTTCACAATTAAAACCTATGCCAGCATCAGAAATAATAATTATTTATGGGGTTCCTATCCAGAAGAACCTATCCCATCTTAACAACATCTAAATGATCACAAACCACTTCCAAAACCATTATGGATATAATCAGATAAAAAAGTAACCATAAGAATAATAATTCAGAAGCAGGCATATATAAAATAAATTTCCAAACCTTTTCCTCAAAATACATTGGACAAAGATGCAGAATCTTTTTTTCAAAAAATGCATCTATGAACACAAAAGGGACCTAATAAATAACAATTTGAGAAACGTACAAGTCATGCATAGAAATAAATTCAACCAAAATTTTGATTTAAAAAATGCTACATTTATAAAAAAAAAAAATTGAAAATAATTCACTCAGAAGGAAAATCCTCGAGATTGCGCCATTAAATATTATCCAAATATTTTTTCCCAATCTGACTTTTCTTAACAGAATCACTACTCTCCCAAGCCAACATACACAACAAATATATCAGGAAATCAAAAGAAAATACTTGATTCCGTCATCACAACAATCCAAACAATATTTCATTTTATATATATATATATAAACTCTCTTCGAACATAAAATGTAAATGACGTAATTTTTCAGTTTACCAATGAATAAACATGAGCGTTTTTCTCCCGAAACTAAAATCACTATACGAAGCTTAGAACAGCTCATGATCGTTGTCTGTTATATTTAACAATATATGTTTGAATATATATATATATATATATATATATATATATATATATATATATATATATATATATATATATAGGATTGTATATGGAACAAATTCCAATAACCAAAAATGCTATTCTTAAAAAGACCATCACTTCATAAGACACAGAAGTGTTGAAACAAAATAGCTATTTTTGTAGTGATTTTATAACATATTTATGTTATAATTTAGAATACATGCATACATACATACATATATATATATATATATATATATATATATATATATATATATATATATATATATATATTGAATAGATTATCTTACATGTCTACAAGTCTACCATTTGTCCATGATTTGAATATTACTGCCATATATGGTTTGCTATATATTTAAAAATTCTTAATAAAACCTAAAGAAAAAAAATAAGAAGAATCTGCAATATTATTGGTCCTGACCTGGCATTCCCGGCTTCGGTCACTTTCCCAACGTCATAATGTAGTTTCCGTGCGTCTTTTCTATAAATACTTCCATTGTAATTGTTCTTACGAACTTTCCTTTATGGTACCTAGTTTTTATGAATTTAAGCGCAGTACTAGATTGGCGGTAAGGTCTCATCATTTTATAGATGAAATGTCTAGATGTAACCGTAAGTTCTATGTTAACAGTTTCTTCACACGCACTTCTCGTTTGTGGAACTCTCTTTCGGCTTCTTGCTTTCCAATCAAGCTTGATATTTAAAAATTTAAATGCGATGACAATCGTTATCTTCTGTTCCCTTAAATTGTTTTTTTTTTATTGTTCTCAATCCTTAATAATGTTTTTCTTCTATTCTTTCATACTCAGTAAGCCCGCGCGTGTTAGTGGCTTTGTTGCCTTGTGAGATGATGAAAAACTGTTCGGTTCCGCAGAATAAACTCCTTATTATGGTGTTTGTAACAAAATATGAGAGACCGATAAATTCTTTTGGTCAATGAAACAATACTGCCAAACTAATCGCTAAAAGGAATTATTTAAAAATAAAATACATAAAAACCATCCTCTACCTCCAATCCCTGTCTACTGTTTTTGTACCTTATTCTCATTATATCAAACTTCAGAGAACGAATATTCGTTTCCCACCGAACACTTTCTTCCCCACCAGCTGTCTTCCACTCTGCGTCAGTCGGCTTGCCTCGACACGAAAAGCAGTTGGTCACTTTCATCTTACCAGTAGTCATTTTCGTATTCTTTTAGTACAAGTCGCTGTGAGCTACGTCTATTTGTAAACGCTCTCACGAACACCAGTTGAGTTGTCATAACAAACCAGTCGAAGACAGACTGCTGGTGCTATTTTAACACGTTTATAAATAGCAACACTAAACATGTTTGTTATTCTAGTTATAAATGCTGCCTCCATCTTAACGACTAACTATGCTAATCCTTGATATCAACAAAAGCAACAGCGGTTACGGCGACGTAGACGTTTTAAGACATTGGTGGACTGAATAATCCTATATTTATAAATGAAACAGTTAATTATACTTTGTACGATGAAAAGATGGTACGTTGTAGACAAACACTCCATGTGTTGTAAATACGAACTGTTCTTTAATTTACCATATCTAGAGTAGTTTTTTCTTTACTTTTTTTTTCTTTTTCTTTGTTTAGAAGCAACCTCTATGAGTTATTTAATGGCGAAATCTAAATCAATAGTGTGATGAATAATCAAGAGTGGTCTCCCCTTGTTTTGTTACTTTCTTCTTTAAGAGAGCTATTTCTGTTTACTGGGACTATAAAAGGACGCTATATGCGAATCTTGTATTCTCAGTTGAATAAAGCTTTCTTAAAGCCTACACTTGCATACTTTTGTCATTACATATAGTTCGTTTTTTTAACGCAGAATAAAATATCTTTGGATATTAGTTATTGAACACTATCAACTTAAAGATAATTTAACTTTATTGCTGAAAATATGTCCTAACAACTGTTGTTACTTTCCTAAGGGAAAGCTTTCTTATAGCCTACACCTGTGGACTTTTGTGATTACAAATAGTTTCATGGTAAATGTATGTTTTTTTAAATATGTAGTTTGTCGATCATAAAATGTATCGCTGGTAAATTTTTTTATAAAAATGTATTTTTATACATTTTTAGCGTTGCATTGATTGTCATTTTGCTATTAAAATGTATTCTTAGTCATTTTACTATAAAAATGGTCTGTTGCTTTGTTTGGGGGTTTCACTATTTGCTCATAGAAGGGACCCTAGCATGTGATGCCACTCCGGGTCAGAGTGGACCTGGGTTCAACAGCAGTTAAGAGGTTGTTCCATGTTTCTCAAAACCTGGAGTAGGAAGAGGTAATATCAACGTTTTAAAAAAATATATATTTAGATAGATCTAGTTAATTATATCACACAAAAAATGATTGGTCTTGTATAGCGCCAAATCAACCTCTATGGGTTATTTAATGCCGAAATCTAAATATTTTGTACCCCTTTCTTCAGATACTAATGGTTTTAGTGATACAAGTCTTACAAATTAACTCGGAACTTGTGGAGAGAAGAGGTGGCTTCATACCTTTTGCAAGAGTATTTACGTGTAAGTGACTATAATGAACCCAACTGAATATCTAAACTGTCAGTTATATATAGAAGGTCAGGTTGATTTTTCACTTTTTGTGGAAAATCAACATTACACTCGATGTGAAAGCCAGGGTTTGATATGATAAGAACTGGCACCAAAACTTAGATTCATAGATTTTACCAATTTTTGATCATTTAGTTTTAAATATTCTTTAAAAATGTACAGAAATATCTAATTTCCGCAGGTTTTTGCTTACAAACTGACTTCAAAATGTTACTTTTTTAAGAATAAATCCAAATAAAGTTGATCTTTTTATATTAAATACATTGAATGCAATATACACAGACATGACAGAATTAATTAGACACCAAGATAAATTTTATTTCTGATTTTTTTAATAACCAAGATAAATTAACTTAGATTATTTGATTAAAATTGCAGATAACAACACTGGAACATGCCACGAACCAAAGGAGCATCAGACCGATCCGAATTTCAGCGAGGGCGTATCGTGGGCCAACATGGAAGTGGTCTTAGTCAAAGAAAAATATCTGAAAATCTTTCAATACCCCTTTCTACTGTTAATAGCGTGATCGTACAATTCACCAGAGAGGGCAGAAAGTGCACAAAACCTCATTCAGGCCGCCCTGGGCCCTCTGAAAGAACCATGCGTCTTGTCGAAAGGAATGTTGAACAGGATCCACGTTGCAAGGCCTCTGACATAGCAATACAAGTTGATGTTAGTCCCAGAACAGCTGTCAGGTATCTTCACAAGCTGGGCTACTATGGCAGAGCTGCAAGAAGGAAACCACTTCTCCATCCAGCCAATATCAAACGCATAAATGATTGGGCTGTTGAGATGGTGGAGAGACCTGTGACCTTTTGGACCACTGTCATTTTCTCTGATGAGTCAAGATTCGCATTATTTTCCAACAGTGGAAGAGTATGGGTATGGAGACTCTGTACTCAAGAGTTTGATTTAAAAAGACTGCAGCCAACGGTGAAACATGGGGTCCTTTCAGTAATGGTATGGGGTGCAATTTGGAGTGATGGTCGCTCAGAGCTTGTGGAGTGTGAAGGAAACATTAATTCAACCAAATATGTTTCTATATTAAAGAAAAGGCTCCTTCCAATATTCTCAAGTAGGGGAATGAGCAAAGTTGACTCCCTATTTATGGAAGATGGAGCTCCATGTCACACGACTCAAACAACGCAACATTGGTTGAGACAAAATGGGATCAATAAACTTCCATGGCTAAGTCAGTCCACGGATATTAACTCCATTGAGCACCTTTGGGGCATATTAGATCGGAAACTCCATAAAAAGAACAGGAAGCCATCTTCTAAGCCCAAACTTTTAGGATTATTGCGTCAAACATGGCAAGAAATCCCTCAAGATGATATTCGTGAACTCATCGCTAGCATGCCTAGAAGGGTCCTTGCATTAAAAAAAGCAAAAGGGATGTCAACCAAGTATTAGTTATTAAATTTATGACCATTTATAATTACTTCATTTGTATAAATTACTTGTTTAATAAAATAAATGGTTTCTGTGAGCGTCTATTCAATTCTGTCATGTCTGTGTATATATTAAAACCAGAATTCTGATTATGAATCACAAGCAAATTATGCAATTTTTACTGTATTTAATAAGTAAAAACTGTGTCAAAAATTGTAAAAGATTTATGAGGTATTCACTCATACCATAGGAGTAGTGGTAGTAAAAATTTAGGCTTGTTTTTACGAAGATAAAAACAGGAAAATTAAATTATTTTATTTTTATTTTTTATTTGATTTATTTTAAACTAGGTTTAAATATTATTGTTTTATTTTATTTATAATTTTCATTACTATTTTTTATTTGTATCTATAATAATATCCCTACAGATTACAAAAAAGGTTACTCAATGAAAACTTTATATAACATGATGTTATGTTTTGCCAATCTCTCTGCGTAGTAGTAGTACTGGTTAGCAAACGGGTTTGCTAGGCATAGCCCCTATGTTCGCCACTTGTTCTCTATTTATACGTGTCTATCTAATTTGCCTACCATACTACACGTCCCTGAATCGGAGAGGTCGTATACCCTTGTTTTTTGGGGTTTTTTCTTTTACTATTCCTGATTATTTTCGTATTTTGTTGTCCTTCCTCTTGTCTTGTTTTCTCTTTAATGGTGATCTCAGTCTCTTTTCCTTTTCTTGTTACTCGTCTGTCTTTTCATTCTCACTTTCTTCCATTTCCTGCTCTGTTCCACTTTTGTAAATTTTTTTCTCTTCTTGTTCTTGATCACCCATTTCTACGTCATTCCAGTTCCTTTCTCCTTATGAACTCATCTGTATGTACCAGTATATGTTGTCTTTTCTTTTCTTTTTTTCAAGTATAGCCATGTTGTGTCCTTTTTGTATCAGGAAATTTGCTTCTTTTGGATCAGCCTCTTTATTCTTTCTATACCATACCTTTTCTTTTGTTGAAAAGGACATAGGTATGGGGGCTCTGATTTGTCTGCCCATTAATGCCGAAGGGCTCAGTTTTCTTCCCGCATATGGAATGGATCTGTAACTGAGGAGCATTTTTGGTAGATACGCTTCTAGGCTTTCATTAAGTGGTGAGAATGCTTTTAATCCCATTTTTACCATTTGTACCATTCTTTCCGCAATGCCATTAGATTGTGGGTGATATGGTGGTGTCTTGTATAGAATGAATCCCATCTGTTTTAACCACGCACATATGTCCTCATCGCAAAATTCAGGCGCATTGTCGGTGATTATCGTCTGGGGTACTCCATTCCTTGAGAATATAGTTCTTAGTACTTGCTTTATTGTGGTGGCTTTTCTGTCTTATACTCTGACAACCTCTGACCATCCTGGATATAAGTCCACTAATACTAAGAACAATCCCCTATCTTTGATATGTGCATGATCCATGTGGACCCTAACTCATGGTTCTACTTCCTTGGGCCATGAGTGAATTTTTGCTTGCTTGAAGTTTTTTTTTTTTTATTTCCGCACATTTTGGGAATCTCTTAACGTATTTCTCTACATCTTTTGAATATCCTGGACATCAGGCTTGTGAATTTAGCCTCGCTTGTGTTGTTGCTATGCCACAATGCACGTCATCATGTACTTCTTTTAATATGTCCTTTCTCAGTACTTGTGGAGCTACTATTATATTCCCATTGCATATTATGCCATTTTTTATGGTTAGTTTGTGCTTCGTTTCTTTAAAGGGTCGCTCTTCTATTGAACAATTGCTCTCTATACTATTTTTTTTATTCTCTCTCTCTCTCTCTCTCTCTCTCTCTCTCTCTCTCTCTCTCTCTTATTCTGCTTAATACTGGGTCTTGCTTTGCTTCTATTTTGAGTCTATTTAGAGGAAGAACGTCCGTTTCTACCCAGTGTATTATTTTATCTTCAGTATTTTCCTGTTTTTTTTTTTGTTTTTTGCTTTTTTTTTGTTTCATTCTTGAACGGTAATCTTGATAATGCGTCCACGTGAGGGATAGTGTTCCCTTTTACTTATACTATATCAAAATCGAATACCATGATTTTTATTGACCATCTTAAAATCCTTGAATTCTTTTCCCGAGTTAAATATGAATTATAATGATTTGTGGTCCGATTTTAATAAGAATTTTTTCATATCAAAGTTTCGTGTCCTTTCCATGCTCCATACAATCGCTAGTGCTTCTTTTTCAATACTCGAGTAGTTAGTTTCTGCTGACTTTAACCTTCTTGATATGTACATGTTTGGGTGTTCTTCTTGTGATAGAATAGCAGCAATTGCCTTTTCACTTGTCTCTGTGGTTAACGTTACTTCTTTTTGTGGCTCAAAAACTTTTATTATTGGTTTGTTCCTCAGTATTTTCTTTAGTGTTTCAAAAGTGATAATTTGCTTTTGTGTCCAGTTAAATTCATTGTTTTATGTTTGCAAATGGCTCTATTATGTCGCGTATCTTGATATGTATTTACTATAAAAATTTATTAACCCCAAAAAGGATTCTAATACTTTTTTATTTGTTGGAGCAGCTATTTCTGCTATTTTCTTTGTTAATCTATCGTCGGCTGATATGCCTTCTATTGATATTTGATATTCCAAATATGATATCTTCTTACAGTCAAAATTACACTTTTTTTAATCTCACTAAAATTTTCTGTTTTATATTTTAATTCTTCTTTAGTTCTTGCATCTATCGTTCTGGTATATTATTATATTTTTTATTTATCCTAATAAAACTCTTTCAATTGCTTTTTGAAAAATATGGCTCGAAGTCTTTACCCCAAACAGTAGACGAGTTCATAGGCTAAGGCCTATAAGGGTGTTTATCATTTTGATTTTTTCCACAATATCTAAATTTAATTATAGATTTGGTCGTGCTCGTCCTGTAAGTGTCGAATTCTTCTATTGGTTGATTAAATTCTCTAATCAACTCTAATTATTGTAAAACTCGACGCTAGCTTCCAAACTCATACTGCTACTCTGCAGACATTCTAGTATTTTTCGTTTGTGGTTTTGGTCACGCAAGCTTTCAGTTATTCTGAGAAGGATTAATTCTTCTTCTATATTCATTTCCCGTACTCCCAATTTTTCACATTCAAAATACTTGGCTGGTTCTTTCAATCTATGTAAGTATTGTATAATGAACTCATTGGATGCTTGTCTTGTCTCTAAAAACTTGGTCCTTTCGGCGATTGACCAATCTTTTCTTTGGTTTTATGTTCTTTTTATAATTTTAATAACTTCTTTAGATGTCATTCGCTCGGGTAACACATTGTCAAAATTTTCTTCACAGCTTCGCACCCAGCGGTAGCAAGAAATAAATCTGTTATCTCGTCCTCTCCTCCGTCGGTCTTTGTGTCTTGATTTTTCATTCTTGCAAATGCAGCAAAAGTTCTTATCCATATTTCTATATATTATGAGTGGTACAGCGAATTTAACGACCCTATCGGCCCCGCCATTGTTATGTTTTGCATATCCCTCTGCATATTAGTAATCAGAGTACAGTTCTCCGTGTCATGAATAGCCCCTATGTTCGCCAGTTGTTCTCTATTTATACTTGTCTATCTAATTTGCATGCGATACTACACACCATAATACTGCTGGGCACAAATTATAAGATAAAATGTTTTAACTTTGCATTGTTTAATGAAAATCACACTAAAACTACTGCTCTGTATAACATATTACATCATAATACAGCTAGTATAATTTCCCTTTGAAGTAAATGAAGGTCTTATTTGATGACACAATCATTTAGTAAGAATGTGCTTGCACAATGCATCTGGTTTATATACAATTTGCAAAGATTCAGTAAATTATAAATTTTATAAAGCTGTACCATAAGGCTTTTATTGATCACCGGAATTAAATTCCAACGCTACGATTTTGAATCTAAACTTAATCTTTAAATTTCTCTCTTCAATAGACGGTAATGATTTGGAACAAAATATTTCGTGTCGTTATCATGTCAAAACCCCAACTTATTAATTGATGCAAAATCGACCGTCCGTAATATACAGTCGCTTTCTCAAATCGACTGAATGAATTAAGGTTACCGTCCAACATACACCTAGACACACAAGTGTTTCTTTACATACACACTCTTACACTATCAAACATTTTAACGTCCATAATATTTCTCACGCATCTTATATATAAAGTACAGAGTATGTGTGTTTGTGCGTGTGTGTGTCAAAGCAACTCTTCCGCTCTCACTGGTCCGATTTCAAAGATTCATAGCTCATTCAAAAGCCCAAGAAAAGTTAGGCGCAGGGAACGATTTTCGTTGAGCTCAGATTGAGGATTGCCAGATTATGCGAGGTTAGAAATATATATATTAATATATTATACTAGCCATTATCGTTGCTTTCATGGTTCAAGTGGAATAACTCTTATTTTCCTTTTGTACCCAAAATTGCAGCTAGCTTAAAATTTTAAGTTTGCTAAACTTTTAAAAATTAATTCTTTTTAAATTTTAAGCTAGCTTTAAAAGATTAAAATTTAAAATTTAAAATTTTTAAAATTTAAAATTTTTAAAATTGAAAATTTTTAAAATTGAAAATTTTTTAAATTTTTTGAATCTGGCGGCATTTAAGCTAACTCCTTTAGGGGACTCTTGGTTTGGCCATCATTACAATAGATAGGGAGGAGTAGGTGTGATAGGCGTCAATAAACTACAGAAGAATTCAAAATTGATCGTTGCATTTAAGTATTGAATTAATGTTTAAGCTTACCTTTTAAAAGTTCAACGATAATGCTTCTGCTACCACTTAATTTAAAGACGTTTTGATGAACGTAGATCTTTATTTTCCGCACAAACCATTATTTTTATTTCATGAGTGACAGAATAGGGGACAATTGATAAGATAAAATTAATATAGTGTAAAGATAGGAAAATAGAATTAGTTATACATTTAGAATATGAAGAGTTAGAGAAACATAATAGCTAATTAAGTAAAATCTGTATTATGGAACTATATGAATAAATGCAAAATTGGACTTAAATACTCCCACGAATTCTTAGATTAAATTGCCCTAGCTCTACTATATAGTAATTTACACTTAAAAAGCTTAATATCTTTAAATATTGTCTCCTTCTAGGCAATATCACTCTTCAGGTTTAACTAATTTGATTATTTATTATTTTAAAGAAAAACTTTATTTCATAAATTAACTGTCTTTCATTACTGTTCTTTTATTCGGGGATTGTTTTGATTTTCATATCAAAAATAGTTCTGTTTAGGAATATCGTCTAATATAGTGTAGAAAAGTGTTTGAAATTTTCATTTTACTTGCCGTTCAACAAGGTGGCATCTATTTGTAAAACTTTTCTTAACTGTAACAAGTCAATTTATGAATGAAATGTTAATTTAAAATTTTTGTTTCAAAGATTTCAAGTAGTGAATATATCTTACTTTGCGAAGGGAAGGGGTTATATTAGTTTCAACGAGAGAAAAATGTGTATAATAAAATAAGAGAGAAACCGCAAACGTTTTTGGTAGTCATGTGGATTTTTTAAAAAAATATATTATGCTTTGTTTTCCATAATTTTGCTACACGCGTTTCCGGTCTCGCGACCTTTATCAGACAAAGAGTGGATATTTTCTCATATTAAAAGGAATTAAATGTTCTTATGTTTTTCGATGTTAAATATTCTCGATATTAGACATTCTCTTTATTGTGTTAGTGACCCAAATGTCTTTCTTGAAGTGGCAGTGAAAGAATTCTGCATGAAGGGTAATAAAACAATTAAGACTGGTCTGAGAAAGTGTGAGAAAGATATCTATATTCTTATCTTTTAATGACCCCTGTGTGTTGTTAGATCTATTTCTATTTTTTTGTCAGTATGCGTACGCATATATATATTCCCTCTCCATATATATATATATATATATATATATATATATATATATATACTGTCTTATTATAAAGAATAAGTATACAGTTATGTACACATACACACACACGCACACACACATACATACACATACACACAAACACACATACATACACACACTTTCTATGTTGTGTAGGGTTAGCGTGCGTGCCCGTGAGCAGTTTTGTTTTTGTCATTATGTGTATATATATAGAATATATATATATATATATATATATATATAGCACATATATGCATATATATATATATATATATATATATATATATATATATACCAGTACACGCATGTACATGCGCACTCCCTCTGTATACACACATACTGTCTTATTATAAGGAATTAGTATACACATACATACACACACACTTCCTATGTTGTGCAGGGTTTGCGCGCGTGCCTGTGAGTAGTCTGTTGTTTTTGCCAATATATGTATACGTATTCGTGCCCCACATATACCCGCGTGTGAGTGTGTTCGCATGGATGCGAGTGGTTTGACCATTGTATTTGGCCATTATGTGTGCATGTTGTGTGCTTTTGCGTGTGGGGTTATGATCTATTTAGTGTTGGTTTAAATTTGTTTATGAGGTTTTTTCTTGTATTTATAGGTATATATATATATATATATATATATATATATATATATATATATATTAACCACATATTAGTCACAATACGTATTTCATGTATTGTGCTATTTCTTTATATTAATAGGATATGTATATCTATATCTATGGCATTATAATTGTCTTAAGTGCGTATATAAGTA
This sequence comes from Acanthosepion pharaonis, assembly GCA_903632075.3. Lineage (NCBI taxonomy): Eukaryota > Metazoa > Mollusca > Cephalopoda > Sepiida > Sepiidae > Acanthosepion > Acanthosepion pharaonis. The sequence goes on along the minus strand of CAHIKZ030003863.1, from coordinate 1,129,319 downwards.
TATATGGGAGGGTATGTTTTTTGGATGTACTTACTGTTTATATATATTTTTTAGATATATAGCATATATAATCACATGCACATTTATCTCTCTCTCTCTCTCTCTCTCTTTCTTATATATATATATATATATATATATATATATATATATATATATATATATATATATATATATAAATGATGAAAGCTGACCAGAGCCCACTACCGCTTTTTCGACCTCTCCAGTCTCCTTAGGTGGTTTGTTCAGAAAATCAACTACACGGAGCTCAACAACTTAAGCACTTTCGAAACAGGAAGTAGTGTGGGTGGGGAAGAGAAAAAAATCTAACTTTAACTGGGTTCAAATAACCCCCAGTTATTATTCTTAAAATGTCTTCATTTGGTCATGACCCCTGACCTCCCGTTCAGCAATTCATTGCTATTTTTATATGTTGCTCTTCTTGGTATAGCCTACACTTATTCTCGACTATTATGTTAGTCTTTAAATTTCGGAAAATGCACTATTTAATGCTTGGACTGTGTTTCTCTCTTATCTTCAAATAGTAGCTTGTTAATTTCGTGCTGTACCTATGCTCCAGAATTCTAAAAGATGACATGTGATTGTACCACCCCCTCTTGCACTGGCCCTCACTACACCCGATGTATTTCTTGTGCTACTATTTTCCCTTTCCACTTCGGCACAATATACAACACGTTCAGCATAATCCATTAAAAGGACAGTTATTTTTTGTCCTGCAATTGCATAAGGTCGTATTCCCGCCTTTCAAGTCATTTTGTAGCTTTAAATTTCTGTTATTCATTCCTTTTATGATGTTACCCATACTGCTTGTGCAGCTATAACTTAATTTGACCGTATTTCCGTTAAATAGCTTATGTAATCCGGACGTATTAGAGAAGTGCTTATCTAATATATTGAAAAACATCTTTCCTGTGTTTGTTATTACGTTAGTGTTGAAAGGCGGGTTGAACAACTTTATGGAAATAAAAAGAAAAATAATCTAAATGAAATCGACTAGATCAAAACAAATAAACACTTTAAAATTCCCAGCACACCTCGTTAGTGCGCATGTGTAGTATGACCAACATAAATTTAGATCGAAAACTTTTCCCACTTTGTCATGCATTTTCCCCACTAGCGTAGCGTGTTTATCTAAAAATAAATACGTCTAAATTCACCTTCATGCCTCAATGGCTTCGGTGGGGTTTCCGACTTATACCAAATCAGTCGGGTTTCGATACCGGCTTGAGGCACGGATGTCAACCACGTTGCGAAACAGCCTGTCAATGACAGGCCACATCTCTCTCTATCTCTATATATATATATATATATATATATATATATATATATATATATATATATATATATATATATATATATATTATATAGACATTTTATGTTTAACGTTCTTTTTTTATAGATACAAGTATTTAAGTAAATGCTCTGTTTATAATAAACAGTATTGCATAACATTTACCGGCCTGAATGTCCGAGAAATTTTCATAGAAAATATTCGTCCTTTGACAGGATTCGAACATGCATCTTATACGGAACCGTCATTTACGCTGACGTGCCTAATCTCTCGGCCACAAAGGATCGTTCGGTTGGCAAGGTCGAATTTACTGCTTATAAACTTCAATCTTCAATCGTATAGGATGCAGGTTCGAATCCTGCCAAAGGACGAATATTTTCTATGAAAATTTCTCGGACATTCAGGCCGGTAAATGTTATGTAATATTGTTTATTAGAAACAGAGCATTTACTTAAATACTTGTGTCTATAAAAAGAAGAGAGAGAGAGAGAGAGAAAGAAAGAAAGAGAGTGAGAGAAAGAGTAAGAGAAAGAGAGTGAAATAGATAACCTCTCTCCCAGAAGCTGTACGAAGGTGTGCATAGCATAGTTGTAGTATAAACCACAGGTTTTCTCTGTGGGTTTTGAACAAACACAAATGTGCCTGGGCGAGCGTTTGCAATAGGGATTGGCTAGCCATCCTAATAGACAGGTATCCTCAAATACGAGTGGCCAGCTATTATAATATATATATATATATATATATATATATATATATATATATAGATAGATAGATAGATAGATAGATAGATGGAGAGAGAGAGAGAGAATAAGGTAATCAAGGGTTTGGTAATCCGTATGTTTCAATCGTTTATCCTTTCTTTAACTGAAAAAAAAATATTGATCCCATAAAAAGAATGAGATGAAAAATCTACTTCCACTTCAGCCACTGAGCAAACCAAAAGATCAAAATGAAACATATTACTTGAAATCTCAAAACACTCCGCCTAGTAATAAACTACTAGATCCTTTCGAACTAGACTTGTTTAATTTAATTAAAAAGATATCTTTTAAAAATGCAGCCAGCCAATTTTGATTCCAACTCCAAAATAAAAACAAAAAAAAACTTTAAAAATCTCAAAAGCTATGGATCAAAGGTGATAAATCTAAAAAAACATTTACAAAATTGAACCTACTGAATATCACCTTCTCATTCTAAATAAAATCTCTAATTCCTATAAGAAAGACAAGAACAGTAATTCCCTATCTTCTATAAATAAAGAAACTGCTAAATTCGGCTATAAATGCGAAATTGCAGATAGGGTGGTTACAATTCAAATGAAGAATGCCTACCTATTTTTTAAAAACCATAAACCCAATTTTCAAAATAATCTGCTATCCCGCTTGATAAACCCCTCCAAATCTGAATTATGTCTGATTTCTAAAGATATCCTTAAGAAAATAACCACATCCATGCTATAAAAATGCCCTGTAAATCTTTAGAAAGATTCCTCGGATTTCATTAAATGGTTCCAGGATATAAACTCTAAATCTAAAACTTCACTTATTCAAACTGATATAATCGATTTCTACCCCCCCCATTTCTGAAAATCTACTAGAAAATCGCTTAAATTTTGCAAAAATTATATAAACATTACCGATAACGAATTAAAAATTATAATGGCTTCCAGACAATCTATTTTAATATTTGATGATCCCCCTTGGGTTAAAAAGAATAATGAAAATTTCGATGTCCCCATGGGAGCATTTGATTCAGCCCAAATAGCAGATTTAGTATGTATATATATATTTTAGATACCCTAAGCAGATACTTGGACCTAAAAAATGTAGGGCTGTACAGAGATGATGGACTCATTGTTAACTTAATAGCAATGATCCTCTAACTTCTAAGTTTCGGGATAAAATCATTAAAGCCTTCCAATTTCTAGGTTTTAAAATTGATATTTCATTTAACTTAAAAGTCGTTAATTTCCTAGATGTTACATTTAATCTCTCCAATATCACTTTCAAACCCTTCCAAAAAGAAAATCAAACCCCTTTATACATCAGCGTCAACTCGAACCACCCCAAATCAATTATAAAACAGATTCCCAATAGAGTCAATACTAGAATCAACAAACTGTCTTCTAGCTTCAAAATATTTAATGAAAGCAAACTTAAATACAATCAAGCACTCAAAAACAGCAAATTCCAGCAAACATTAAATTATCAAGAAAAACCGACTGAAAATACATCAAATAAATCCAAAAATGGAAAAAGAAAAATTATATGGTTTACCCCCCACATTCTTCAAATTATCAAGCATTAATATAGGAAAATTGTTCCTAAGATTAATAGATAAACACTTTAGTAATAACAATACATTGAATAAAATCCTTAATAAAATCAACTTGATAATTAGTTACTCATGTGTAAACAATATGGAGAGAATTATAAATTCCCACAATAATAATCTGATTAAAGAATTTCATATGAATCAAATACAAAAATACTTCTACCTGTAATTACAGAGTTAAAATTGAGTGCCCAGTGGGAGGATTATGTTTGACAGAAAATGCAGTTTATGAAGCCACAATCTTCTCCAAAGAAAATATGAACCAGAAAAAGGTTTTTATTGGAATATCCGCTGGGAATTGCAAGCAACGCTTTTATAACCATCGCCATTCTTTCAATAACAAATCCTTCAAGAATTAAACAGCAATATCTAAATGTTATTGGGAAATTAGTTATGGAAAACGGTTTCATTCCGCAGTTGAAATGGAAAATTATCTCCAGGACTAGAACTCCTAAAAACTTAGCTAAAAAGATGTGACCGCTGCAGTAAAGAGAAAATATTAATAATCAAACATGAATTACTGAATCACCCTAATGAAATCATCTTCAAATGCAAACATAAAAACCGGTTCAAAATTTAACTATACCTAATTTTTTTTTTTTTTTTTGAGTCTTGCCCATGGAAACTACGGAATTTAAATTAACAAGACACCAATTAATACCTAGTGGCTTTATGTTGGATTAAGGGCTTAGCTTAAACAACTTATGTGTAAATGGTGTTTTAGATGTTCTTTTTTATCTTATTATTATTATTATTATTATTATTAATTACTATTTAATTTTTATCTGATTATTATTAATATTGTTATCATTATTATTATTATTAATATATTAGTGTAGTAAGTAATTATCATTATTATTATTATTATTAATATATTAGTATAGTAAGTAATTATCATTATTATTATTATTATTATTAATATATTAGTGTAGTAATTAATCTGATTAATATTAGATATTATATATTTCTTTCTGTACCATTTATAATTTTTAAATTTTAAATTTCAAATTCTACTTTATTTTTAAACTTCGTATAATAGTGGTTCTTAATAATAAGTTTTATACATTTTGTTTTTTTTTCAAAAATTTTTTAAAATTTTTTTACTCTTATATTGTTAATAATTTTTGATATATTTTCCGGTATTAACAACAAATTCTATCAATCAAGATTAATAATATTAATAGATTTTATGTTATTCCTACATTGTTGGTAATCTTTAAGATTTTGTTGTGTTAATTATAAATTGCATTGATGAGTGTTTTTCGAATGTCAACGCGATGTGCCTACATATGATAATTCACTCTGTCTTTCTTCTCCCCCCTCCCCCAACGTTTCACTCTTTCTTGATTTTTTTGTTCTTCTTCCTCCTTTTTTCCCCCTCCCCTGATTTACAATTTGTCTTCTTTTTCCTTTTCCTGTCTAAAAACTTATTTAAGAGGTCAAATTGTCTGGCCGCTGGACTGAGTACACTTGAACCTACGTAATTTAAAGATGGAGTTAAACACAACCTCCATATTTTCCATTTCTAATTTAGATCATTCTATTAACCCTACCCCCCTGCCAGCCCCTCTCTCACCTTACATCAATCTAAAACTCTCCCTCAAAAACTTGTATTAAAAATAAAAGAAACCAAATTCCTTTGTAACTAGAGATGTGACCTGATGGAACAGGAAAATATATTTTCTGGGGAAAGAAATGAAACCTTAAGGTTGTCTTTTTTTAATTTTTATATATATATATATATATATATATATATATTAAGAATTGGACAAAGTCCGACAATTTATTAAAGACATTTTTATGTTTAACATTCTTTTTATAGATACAAGTATTTATAATAAACAGTATTAAATAACATTTACCAGCCTGAATGTCCGAGAAATTTTCATAGAAAATATTCGTCCTTTGACAGGATTCGAACCTGCATCCTATACGGAACCGTCATTTACGCTGACATCTCGTACATTCATAACTGCTCATGGCGTATCAAATGTAAACAAAGATTGAAGTTTATAAGCAGTAAATTCGACCTTGCCTACCGAACGCTCCTTTGTGGCCGAGTCGGTTAAGGCACATCAGTATAGGATGCAGGTTCGAATCCTGTCAAAGGACGAATATTTTCTATGAAAATTTCTCGGACATTCAGGCCGGTAAATGTTATTTAATACTGTTTATTATAAACAGAGCATTTACTTAAATACTTGTATCTATAAAAAGAATGTTAAACATAAAAATGTCTTTAATATATATATATAAGAAATTAAAAAATTAAAATCTTTAGACACACTGGGTTGTAGATTAATATTCTTTCGTTTTTTTATTATTATTCCATTTAGATTCCTCGACTAGTTTCGACCGAAATGGCCATCATCGGGAGGAGAAATGTTTCTGCTTGCTGGTAGCAGTGAACTACAGAAATGTATATATATATATATATATATATATATATATATATATATATATATATATATATATATATATATATATATATTTGTGTATTTTGGCATCAATCCTTCTTTCATGCGCATTTCACTGAATACTACAGACAAGGTGCTTTGATTTAGTTTTTTATACAATTTCTCATATGATCTAATAATTTTTTTCTTTTCAGATGATAAATTATATAAAAACTGTCCAGCGCTTTCGGCTATACATTTCGCCATTTTGAAGGATTCAATATTTTAACTGTTAAATAAGAAATAGTTTGTTGCATGTATGTATTTAAATAATGTTTTAATTTTTTGTCCAAAACACGGTCAAGATAATGCGTCCATGTTCATAGTTGTTATTATTGAGTGTTTTTTTTGTTTTTTGTTTTTTTATAAGGCTTCCATTATTTTTAGTCTTTTTTGCATGTAGATGATGCTATTAAATTTGTGTTGTCAACAAGTGTGTTACAAATAGGATCCGGTAGGTCTCAATGAAAATTTAAATGATATATATATATATATATATATATATATATATATATATATATATATATATATATATATTTGTTTTAAAAACAAGGAATTTATTAATGGTAATAGTCTCTAAGGCCCTTTCGTCCAACACCTCATCAGGAGAAAATCGTTGGAAAAATTGATAAATTAAACGAAAAGAACAACAACGAAAATGAAGAGCAAAAAATAAAAAGGGGGGGAACACGCTAAAATCAATAACATATAAGTATATATACTTATAACGAGGGGAGGGGAAATCGCGTGTAAATAATTAGCGAGGGACAGTTAAAATAAAATATCCCCCAACAAATTAAGGGACTTCACAAAATCCTTCCGCCGGCAAAGAGAAGGTTTCCGTAATCCTATACAGATTGATTCCAAAATCTTCAAATGATTGTTGGAACCAGGTATGTGAATAATTTTGAACCACTCTTTCGTATACGACTTGCCACAGGCTATATTCTCTACTAGGTGTTGACCAGTAACCGATTCCATTTTTGTAGAAGGAAGATAGCACAATCATTTGAAGAGATGTTGAACGAAAGGGCCTTAGAGACTATTACTATTAATAAATTCCTTGTTTTTAAAACAGTATACAGATACCTCTAAGCATTTGTTTATATATATATATATATATATATATATATATAACTTTGAATTTAGAATACAGAAAAATTACTGTAATTATATATATGTGTGTGTGTGTGCACGCGCGTGTGTGTGCGTGTGTGTGTGTAAAGAGAGACAATGAGATGGCACCTTTTCAAATAAAGTTTCATCCTCAAAAGTGCGGACTTTCAAAAAGAAGTTAGTTTATTGACCTGTTCTTAAGAACGCTGGTTAATAAAGTGTTAATGAAATGATAAGTAGGGGATACTTTTTCAGGTATTAAGGAATATATTTATTTTTATTTTATTTATTAAACTTTGCCTTCAACGACAATAGTCCTCGCCCCAAACAGCGAAGCTGAAAAAAAAAAAATGGAATGCTCAAAGACGAAGTTAGCTGATTTGACCTATCCTTAAGAATGCTGGTGTTAATGTTAATGAGGTGTTAAGGAGATGCTAATGAGATGATACTTCTCAAGGAATCTACGAAATATTTTTATTTCATTTTATTTATAAAACTTTGCCTGCTACTAACCCCCCCCCCAATGAATAGTGGAAAAAGCGATGACAGCGAGTGGACTTGGAGAAGCTTATTTTGCTGAAAACTGTTTTAAAATAAAAGTTTTATAAATTTCAACCAACTGTAACAATGGACGCTCGGTCAATGAATGCCGAATGTTTCCTTATAAAGAAACGGCTAATATTACCGTTAACGTGTGGTTTCTACACACTTGACAAGGGGAAATCTCTACTATCAAAAAATGTCCTTTTTATAAGCTCCGAAGGGAAATAGATATTTTTCTAACCGGAAAAGATAGAGCTGATCCGCTTCTGTCAGTTCCTACCTGGCTGTCAAAGTTGGCATTTTTGGCTGACGTCACGTCCCACATGAATGAATTGAACTTGAAACTTCAGGGAAACGATAACCTTATCCGTGATCTCTACAGAATCATCAAGGGATTTCGGAGAAAGCTATCATTGTTTAAAGCACTTCTGGAAGGGAGAATTTTTTTCTCATTTTCAGAGTTTTGCATTGGAATCGCAGAAGATGTCAACCTCGAGTTTCCGAAGATCATTCATGACTTAAATAAGCATTTTTTTTTGAGAGATTTTCAGATCTCGAGAGAATTGAGAGTGACATTGTTCTGTTCCAGAATCCGTTTCATTGTAACCTTGATGACGTGCCAGTTGAACTGCAGTTGGAACTCAGGAAAGAAAGTGATTTGTTGAAAGAGAAACAGAGAGAAGGAAAACTTCTTTAATTTTATCGCTGCTTTGCATTAAGATGATAGGTTTTCAAAGTTGAAGAAATTTGCCTATTTTGTTATCCACTCTGCGCTCCCAGTTATCTGACCTTACGTGAAAAAAAAAAAAAAAAGGGGGTAGACGGACAGTTGCGTCCCGGACAATTGCGTAAATGTAAATAAAAATGCCAAAATTTGTCCAGTCTGATTTTTGTATCTGACAGTAATATAAGTTTTAAGAAAATCAGTAAAATAAAAAATTCGGAGATTTTTTTTTTTTTTTGTGATTTTTGCTATCCGAGCGCTTTTTGTTTAAGTACCTGTACTTTTCTAAGAAAAGCGATTGAGTTGAAGAAATTTGTCTCTGGTATGTCTTCAGTGTTTGGAATAACTTATGTCCTTAAGCAAACATTTTCAAAAATGAAGTATGTAAAGTCAGTATAATTGAACAAGGTCGATTGATGAATATTTGAAAGCAATTCTCTTAGTTTGGTTGCAGCAATACCAAAACAAATATGGAAAAGTCACAAATCGTACAAACCTTTTTTACTACTTAGTTTGTGGGATTCGGATATGTACACATTGGGTGTGATATAACTATTTTATTGCTAATGTCGGCTTCTTTGATAATTGGCGATCTATGTTCAAACCCAAGTGTCGGCAGCGACACTTTGTTCCTATATAACAACAAGGTTGACTGATGAACATTTGAAAGCAATTCTCTTAGTTAGATGAAGCAATACCAAAACAAATATGAAAAAGTAAATCACAACCTTATCTGAAAAGTGATTATGAGCCTGTTTATAATTGTTTTTATCTTTATTGTTGTTCTAGGTTTTGTATACCTTATTGTGAATGAAACAGTAAGGATATTGGAAGTTTATAAATATATATATATATATTTCGTGCCAGCCATATGAAATGGAAAATTATATATTATTTTTATGATGTTACCGGACACTCGTTACCACTTTTCTGATGCCAACGAATACTCGTTGTCACTTTCGTAATGCTCGTTGTAGTAGAGATTTTGTAATCACAGTTGAATAATACTGGTGTCAGACGCCTTCGAATAACACTTGCACTAATAGTAGTTGCTCGATTATACTCGCTCGAATAGTAACCACCGTACAGTGGTCTGAATAGAGAAATAGAATAGTGAAGAGAGTAGAGAATAGCGGCTCATATAGTAATAGAGGATAGAATAGAAGTAACGATCAATTAGACGTCACGTGATTTGCTACTTATGCGTTTCCTCTATGGTCACGTGGTCTATTTGATTTAATAATGGGATCGCCTGTGTTTGCTCACTGGCGATCTATGTTCAAACTCAAGTGTCAGCAGCGACACTTTATCCCTATATAACAACAAGGTTGACTGATGGACATTTGAAAGCAATTCTCTTGGTTAGATGAAGCAATTCCTAAGCAAATATTGAAAATATTGAAAAGTAAATCACAAATCGCACTAACCTTTTTTACTGCTTAGTTTGTGAGATTCGGATATGTACGCATTGGGTGTGATATAACTATTTTATTGGTAATGTCGCCTTCTTTGATAACTGGCGATCTATGTTCAAACTCAAGTGTCGGCAGCGACACTTTATTCCTATATACAGTGTAACCCGGATATAAGAGAGTTGGCGGGACCGGAGAAGAAGTCTCTTATATCCGGGTTTCTCTTATATCCGGGTTGGGTCTAATTTATATACATTAACACAGGCTCTAATTTGGGACCAGAGAAAATCTCTCTTATATCCAGGTTTCTCTTATATCCGGGTTGCACTGTCACAACAAGGTTGACCGATGAACATTTGAAAGCAATTCTCTTGGTTGGTTGCAGCAATATCGAGGAAATATTGAAAAGGAAATCACAAAACGTACTAACCTTTTCTACTGCTTAGTTTGTGAGATTCGGATATGTACGCATTGCGTGTGATATAATTCTTTTTATTGATAACTTTTTGGTAAATAAATATATTTATTTGCCTTTACTCTTTTGTATATTTATTGTATTGTATTGAACAAAATGGTTATCCGATCACACTCTTCATTCTCTTCATTATCTGTCCCTCTGTAAAAGAAAAAAAAACATTGGTGACTCCTGGTGTAGAATGACACAGTAAGGATGCATTCTGTTTTATTACTAGTATTTTATCATTTTTTAAATTTTATTATCTTTGCTTCTCTATAACATCACTCTGGGTGGACGCATTGTACATATTACTAGTTTTCACTTCATCCTATTTTTATTGTTTTTTTTTTTATTACTATAAAACTGTGAATTATTGCTATTATTATTTTATTATCAATTATTCTTCATTTTATTTCAGATTTTTAACACCAAAGTGAGTCAATAGACTCTGGGATAATATACACTTCATTATTACTATTATTTTATTACTAGTTTTGCTATACGTTATTGTGGCTTTTATTACAGCATTCTTACACACGATACTCTTCATTGATATTATTTAAATTATTTCCTCACGTCTTATTGTTGCTTTTGCATTTTATCACAGAAATCTGTATTGATGACGTGACCGAGTTCACTGCCTGATAGTGCCGACCAACCCTGTTGGATTTGATTAAACTGAACTGTGTACTGTGATACTATTTCCAACTAGCTACCTATAAACGGAAATTCTCACACTTTGAGACATCCGGCAGCAAGATCCCTGATCGGAAGATTGGAGATTTTGAGGAGTGTGAAACCACCTCTTTATTGCTGTTGTTCCCAGGTCCAACTTGACCCAGGGTGGTAGCAACTATGAGGGTCACGGCTGCGGTCAGATAGTAAACTCCCAAAGAAAAATCAAAACACTATGAAAGTATAAAAATGGTAAAATATCAGCAGTGCATTTTTAAGACTACTTTAATTGTTGTCTTTGAAACTCAAACTTTAAAACAATTCTTCTCTCTAAAAAAAAGGTAATATTCACTGCAACTCGCTGCATTTTCTTTCTTCGTCTCCCTTTCTCTATCTCTTTCTCTCTCTTTTCTCTCCATAATTTCCTTTTCCTCTCTCCCTCAGCAATACTGTAGCGTTAGTGGCATGAGGCACCCATTAAAAAACGTCGATGTGAATGACCTGTTATCCATCATAAAGAAAGTCAGTCTATACTCCAAAATATGAGGATCTGACATTCGTTAGATGAAAATTATTAGGACCAGAATTATATAAAACTAGGTACCTCCACAGAAACGTAATACCTAAGGTTTAAAATCACTCTCTAAAAATTCGACGTCATGCACTAACAATACCCTAACTTATCAAGATTTAATTAAAGCAAAGAAGGCATGAAACTGACTGATTATTAGATCCAGAGTGTGGCCTCAAGCATTTGGTTTAAAATGAAAAAATCTTTCTTGAAGATTTTATTTTAGCATTAATTTCAATAGTTTATCTGTCTATATTTCTGAGATGAGGTATTATGTACACTATTTACATTATTCGGACTATTGTCCTCATCTTTGTCGCCATATTTATTACAACTTTTCGGCCGTTGTACGCTCCGTCCTTCTGAACCCCTTATTTTCATCGTTGGGATAAACTGTTCTACTTCCACGTGCCATGTTTAATGGATGTCAGTTATTAGTTATCTTCTGTTAATTCCTCTCTCCATGTTCTCCACTGCTTTAACCGGGTAATGAATTCACACTATTTGGGTCTTGTCACGGGGTCTAACCAACGCCTTTATTCACTGTGCCACGGCCGGAGCGTACAACGGCCGAAACGTACAATATATGGCGACAAAGATGAGGACAGAATAATGTAAATAGTGCTAATAGATTACATTTAATATTTCCGATAAGCAAAATACTTTTTTCTGTATTTCAAAACTAATTTAAATTAACTGAAAGGAATTTTTGCTTATTATTAAAAGAAAAATTTTCTTAAAACAATATTGAACATAATATATCTTATTCATAAAAACAATTAAAAGTTTTTTCTAATTTAATGTCTTCGTTTTATTGCATTTTTCATTTCGCGATTCAGAGCAGGATTTTGGTAAGTAGATTTTATAAAAAATGATGATTTAAATTCTCCAAAGAATTCTGCTTTTGACTAATACAAACATGAAGCGTTTCACCATTGAATTTCTGATTTAATACTCTTCAGTAGATACATCTAACGAAAAGCAATACCTAAGGTTTAAAATGATTTTTTTAAATGCCAAATCTTTCTTGAAGCTTTTATTTTAGTTATAATTTCAAGCTAATAGATTAAATCTAATATTTCCAATAAACAAAATACATTGCTGTATTTGAAAATTAAGTAAAATTGACTGGAAGTGTTTTTATTTTATAAATCACTAAAATTCACTGATTTGAACGTCATTTTAAGTCATCTGTCATCATGATGTAATTCTCTTTATTAAAAATCTTTCAAAAATAAAATATACTTTTCTGAAATTTTATTTGAAGAATATTAGCTGATTTAAAGTTTAATCAATCTGATTTGAAACAATATTAATATTGTTCAAAATATCGCAGAAATGCATTTTTAGCACGAGTGTAGGTGTTTAAAGTGTTAACAACTTGGCTGACAGACGGAAGTTTATCTAATCTTTTCCGATAGTGGACATATCTGTAAAGTTACTTGAGGAATATAACGTGACCGCCTTTTTATATAATTTTGTAACTGCGCAGTAAACGTACCAATTTACGAAAATATTCTCCATATTCTAATGTTATTTTTTTATTGAATTTTAGGTACTTTGGCTTTAAATGTACTATAGTTATGGCTCTTAATTTCTGATAATGTCGTGTATGGGTGTCCATATTTACAAAAATTAGCACGTTTTTTGCGTGTGACTAATATAAACATTAAGCGGTATAAATATTAATTTCTCGAAATTTCATGAAATTAAATAAGCGGGGGCGCAACAGATATAAAAAATGTTTTTACCAAGATTTTCTAAGAAACATTTCTAAAATAATTTAATTCATTTGTGAATAAGTCCGAAAGTTTCATTAAAATCCGGCAATTATTTGATTTCTGCATAAATTTTCAATGTGTTTTTCACCGCAAAATGACGCTAAAATTTTCTGTACTAATTTTGGTCTCCCTGATGATGCAAGAAAAACAAAATTTCTAACTAAAACTTCAACCGTTCTAAAAAGAATAAAAAATATAATTTAATAATCAAAAAATCTTTTGGTCTTTCCTCTTAATAATAACATACAGATTTTGACGATAAAACTTTATTTTCATTAAGTTTGAGACAATTTTTCATCATGGTATGCTCATTTTTTAGCGAATCGGTGTAGGTATCTATATAAAACATTTTTTAAATGAAATGTTCTTGAAGTTAATTAACGTAGGAAGGCTGACATCAAAACTATTAATTCATTACGATCTTTGTCCTATAAAACTTATATATTTAGATGTAGATATTATTATTATTTTTATTATTATTATTATTATTATTATTATTATTAATAGCTATGTGTGACCTTCCCTTATCCAGTGTTAGAATAGTGAACACTATGTAAAGAATTAGCTACTTCCTAACTTGATGTTTGCAGGACAGACCGGGTTTTATAGCAGAAAAAAAATGGCGGCCTACCAAGGGGAAAAAAAGCTGCCTCGTCAGTCATGTATCGAAAGATACATGATCGCCTAAGCGTGCATCAAACATGGCCCATAACTGACTGATTTACCCCTGTCCACAAATTTAGCTTGCCTTTCCCATGTCATATAGCAGCATGTATTGTATAGCAGCAGCAAACAGAGTATATTTATAACCTTTTTAACTTACAGCAAGCCTCATTGGGGTGCTTTGAATTGGTATAGAAAGAAAAGCGAAGCAGAGAAAGAAAGAAAGAAAACGGAATCAATAAAGATCTCATGCGTTTAACGTCTGCTTTAATGAAATCGTATAGTACTATGAAATATGGCAGCCCTCAATAACTAAATTCAATACTAAAAACTAGCAAGATCAGTGGGATTTCTGTGGGTCCCGTTCGACATGATTAAATAAAATAGACATCCTAGAAACCTATTTGAAAATTATTACAGCATGATATGTAGTATATAATTGCATGTATATTTAATGAAGGCTTCCAGTTTATCCGCTTAAAATGCAAAGATAATATTTCAAGTATTAACTGGAGAATTTCTGAGTCCTGCTTGTTAAATATTAAGCATGATCGTTTCATGATAATTTTATTCTACCATTTGAATCTAGAATAAAAGAAATATTTGCGCACTGCTATACAATTCAAGGTTGGACATAAAAAATCTTACAGAAGTCTCACCTTCGAAAACAAATGTGAAAAGAAACACAGGAACTGCAAGAATAAAGTTTGCTGAAATATACATTAAAATGTAAAAGTTCATGCAGAGGATTAATTTCAAATTATATTCTCTATCTGCCTGGCAAACGCGTTTATCATGTTGGAAGTAGCTCTGAGTTTTAAGGAAACCTTGGGACGTCTGGGCAATAAATCCAGAAATATCTTCCCCCATTAATCTCCCTGTATCATCCACTTCAAATAAACAAATGAAAAGTGAAGCTATTAATGTGACACTATGCTTGGGACCCTTACATGGAAGGGTAAGATTTGATTTTATCTCGATATCAAGTGTTTTTATTATTATTATTATTATTATTATTATTATTATTGCCAAGGGATGGTTTTCTTTGAAGTCGGGTTTTCTAAGCGACACCCACTTGACTGAAGGATAAAAAAATGTAAAATAATACATTTGTGTTAAGTGACAACAAACCGGGCATAGAGAATTTCCGGTTGCTGGTGTATATTAACAGTCACAGCAGTTCTTCTAGTAGTTCCGATACCACCAATTCTTATTGCCAGTCGCATATCATGATGTGTAGATGGGCAGAGAGCTGGTAGAAGGGAAGAGATGAACACTTAGACTAACTTAACAGAAATTTTACCAAGTACCCCCTACCTACCCATAGAGATCTAGCAAGCAAAGTCCTGATAAAAAAACACCCAAAATTTGCTTCGAGTTTTCATTTTTCAATGTGGCCTTTGCTTGCATCTTTTGTTTCCTTTTGAACGTACAACAGGACCTTTCCCAGTTTTTAGTACGCACCAACGTGAACTAAATTGGAGACGCAACAGGGGTTAATCATTAGCTAGTCGGTGGAAAGCTGGGTGAGGGTCCGTTCGTATGCTTACATTGACAAAATCATGAACAAATCTGTTTTATTGATAACAAGAAAAAGTAGGAGGAGATAGTTTCGCTTATCGTTCGGTTCACACTCCTCCCTGGTCTTTTGAACGTGAGTAGAAGTTTATCATGCTTAGGATTGGCTTTCTGGTTCTTTCTTAGGTTTACTTCCACACTATATATCTAACATTTTTGAATGAAATCTATTTACATCTTGACATCTTCAAGTTTAGAATTAGCTGTTATCTTTTCTGCATAGCCCCGAGAACTTCACCTCTTACACTCATACAGCACAACACCCTCTACTATTGGGCCTAGTATTGGACGAACATTACTCAAATAAAACTCAAATACGACTGCACAGTACAGATTATTATCCTCTAGTTTTCTTCAGATGTGCTTTGTAATTACTAAGCTGTGAATTTCGAATTAGCTAGGTGTGTAATGGATAGCGGCTCGGATTGAGGAATGGGAGAGCCGAGTTCGAATTCCAGTCGAATCCATTACATTCACTTATGTGTTATGTGTTAATATGCATCCTCGTCTTCTCTCTCCTGGACCGGGTTCTATAGCCTTGTATGGCAACTGGTCTACCGCAGGAATAGCAACCTAGTGCGGAAAAAAATCTGCCTCGTCAGTCATGTATCGAAAGCCTAAGCGTGTATCACGTATGGCACATAACTGACTGAATAGCTGCTCGGATTGAGGAATCGGAGAGCCGAGTTCGAATTCCAGTCGAATCCATTACATTCACTTACATGCTAATACCCTTGGGAAAGGTATGAACCCTCTTCTTCACTATGGGTAAATAGCAGGACAGACCGGGTTCTATTGCAGAAAAAAATGGCAGCCTACCGCAGGGAAATAAAGCTGCCTCGTCAGTCATGTATTGAAAGATACATGATCGCCTAAGCGGGTATCCCGCATGGCACATAACTGACTAACCCTTTATTCAATCTACAGAAGTAGATTGTTCTCTTTTCACTTTCCATGCTTAGGGGAGATAACTCGTATCAGTTAATTCAATCTAGTTAATTCATCCTCGTGTTGTTGCCTTTATTTTCCACTCAACTAGGGGTATATTACTTTTTTTGCACTATTCGGAGCATGGAGTTAATTGGCATCTTCCTTGTAACCCGATTCGCCTCTCCAATGTTTTTATTTGGCAGACTACCAATTTTGGAACTGGAAGATTTTCGCTAGAATAACAACCCACAAATATATATATATATTCACTACATTTTCCACTTAGTTTGTGAGGCAATCCATTGGGGGCCTACAGCAGGCAATGTGTATTCAAATGGTTCAAAATGAAGCATTAGGAACTGATTAATTGATTTGTTTGTTTAACGGCATATCAACACCTTCATAGGGCATTTAATGCCGAAATTTAATTTTCTTGGGATCATTGAAGTAATAAAAATATATGTTATTCTGCTTTCACAATTGAATACATGGTAGATGATACTCAGATTTTGTGCATATACATGTTTGTGTGAACATAAATACTAAACGCGGTGATATGTGTGTTTTATTTTGTAGTTTTGTTGAAGGTATATTTTGGAATAGAGTTTGATTTCCTTAAGAAATTGTAGGATATCATATGGATTAATCTCTTGAAAGAGTTCTCTCATGCTGGTTGGTTGCTCTTGTTTAGCGGCATACCAACCTTTATAGGTTATTTAATGCCGTTATCTAAATATCTTGAGCATAACTGTATGCCTTCAACTACAAATAAAAGGTATTGTTGATCATTTTACTATCAATAGATGTTGGTAATTTTTATATAAAAATGCACTGCTGATATTTTACCATTTTTATACTTTCATAGTGTTTTGATTTTCCTTTGGGAGTTTACTATCTGCCCGTAGCCGTGACCCTAATAGGTGCTACCACCCTGGGTCAAGGTGGACCTGGGAACAACAACAATAAAGAGGTGGTTTCACATTCCTCAAAATCTCCAATCTTCCGATCAGGGATCTTGCTGCCGGATGTAGTTTATCGTCATAACCAGTACTGAAGCATTAAGTTGAATGTAAAAAAAATTGATAGTTGGAAAATGTCGTATACTTATCTTTTTTTAATGCTCATTAACATACAGAAAATACTCACCAACATGCAGAAAATGCATATTAATATATAGAAAATTGCTCATTAACATACAAAAAATGCTTATCAGAATACAAAAAATGCTCATTAACATACAAAAAAATGCTCATCAACATACAGGAAACGCTCATTAACATACAGAAAATGCTCATTAATATTCAAAAATTGCTCATTAATATGCAGTTCTTAAGATACAACAGAATGAAAATCGTCTAAAAATTTATGTGATATGTAATTAATGGAAAAGAACGAAAATTGTAATAACTGATTTATTCTTGATATTTAAAAGTTACAGTTGCAAGAAAATGCCTTTGGCTGTTATGACAATGGAACTCATTTCTATTTCATAAGGATCTTATAAACAAGTCAGAACACATGAATTTGTAAAAAAAGTTCAAACTTTGCTTAGAATCCATTGGAAGATGACCACCTGTTGACAACTAACCTTGACGTCTATCAGACTCGATTAGTTTTTAATCTAGGGTCCTATTTTTATATCGCCCGATAGGATCCTAAGACAATGATTAATTGTATTTTTTTCTGTACAGAGGTAAGATTAGCTCTAATAATAGTTATATGGAACTTTTTTAAAGTAAGAAAACACTTGGTCGGATTAGAGAATTGATCTCTCTCCTAACACTGAACACTGCTTCCCGTACAATCACCGAAGTTAAGAAATGTCGAACCTGGCCAGTACACCGATAGGTGACAGTCTGGCGTTGTAAGCTCGGATGTGTGGCTGGTGTAATACATAATAGCTTTGAATTTTTAATTGGAGAGCCGAGTTCCAATTCCAGTTGGGTTTCTTTATATTCACTTACGCGTAAATACCCTTGGGAAATGTATGAATCCACATCGTTTCCCCACAACTAGGGGTTAATTAATAATAATTGTATCACTAAACCATTATTACCCCACAAAAAAAATAAATTCTTAGAATCTAAAAATATTTTCTAGTTTTCAATAATCTGCAATGGGTTGATAATCCATAAAAACGAATCAATCTATCGGTCAGCATTGGATAATTACACTCCTCTCTTGTTTTATTATATGTTTTTCAATGTGATTATCGATATTATTATTGTGGTAGTATCAGTTTTATCCTTAATGTAATTAATTACTTTTTTTTAGTATTTGAATAGTTTATTTTATATTCTTAAATTATTCGAATTTCAGATATTAATTTTGCAACGCTAGGCTTCAGTTGCCCTTACGTCATTTTTTATTTTCCATTTTCGTGCCATGTCTCTTCAAGACGTGCCTTCAAGATTTCTCTTCCTTATCTGTAAATTGTCAGGAAGAGAAGAATCATTGCGAATAATTGAGTTGGATATACTAGATTTAGTGTAGTATATGATTAACTTATTTTTTTTGCTATGATCTCTTGTAGATATATTAGTATTTACTAATTTTTATAGTATATTTTCATCTTGTTTATAATTAGTGTGCAATTGATTACGATATAGGAGATTAATATTTGAGATCAGTAGAAGCAGTATTATGTACTATTTGCTTAGTATTGAGATTTATAAGAAACCATTTTATTTGTTCATCAACTATATAGTTTGGAAAACTATTATTAATAAGTGTTTTTTTTATATTCTTTAGTTCACTGTAAAAAATCTGTTTTGTGGATGAATTAGTTTCTGTAAGATGTATTAGATTCTTTATAATTGCTATCATATTGCAAATTCCAACTTCTGTATATCAGCTAACAAAATACATTAACCAACTCATTTTTAATCTTATATATATTTTTATATATTTTATGGTTTTTAATAGTTTCTATAAGTTACTATATTTATTATATTTATATTTTTATTTATTTATTGATTTTTATTTTTCTTTACTAATATTACTAATTTTATATTAATTTAGATTAAGTTAACTCTCTTCGATCATATAAATAATTAATAATTAATAGTTGATAACCCATCACTCTAAAATTAAAATAAAATGATTAATTCAAAATAAATACTTAATCTATTATGTTCATATGGTAATTTTAGTTTTAGATTTAATGTCATGAGACATATAAGTAATTTTTAAAAATAGTTATGGAAAAAACTATATCCCAATATAAATAGTGCTTAACTACGCCAACATTAGGATAAACTGATATATTTTCAAATTATATAATATAATATACAATATATAATATAAGTAATATAAATACACACTCGGCACCTGAAGATTGCGTTTGTCATGAAACTCCGAGTAGTGTAAACGGTGTGGGATAATATGTATATTTATTAAAATATATTAATAAATATACATAATAGCCCACGCTGACAGTACGACTGGAAGTTTCATGTACGAGGCAATCGTCAGGTGCTGAGAGCAAAACGTGACAATTACGTGGTGCATGAAACTCTGGGTCGTACTCTCGACGCGAGGTATTATGTATATTTATTAAAATATATGTAATAGCTCTGTTAATTTGCATTGAACATTGTTTTACTTACAACACCAAAGGATATATATATATATATATATATATATATATATATATATGTATGTGTGTGTGTGTGTGTGTGTGTGTGTGTGTGTGTGTGTGTGTGTGTGTGTGTGCAAATATGTAGAAAAATAGGAAAGAACACGTTAGGTAAATAATCCGAAGTTCTTTAGTATTTTTGTTTTTATTTTTATAAAAACAGTGCTCAATACCAAAGTAGAGCCTAATATGTTGATACAGAATGTTAACCATTACGCCCCTTGTTGAAATAATTGTTCTAGCCGTTTCCATAATAATTAATTTTACGAATGAATATGCTTATAAAGATGCGTAAATTTCAAAATAAATTATTCCAAAAATTTCGCTTGAGGATGAAACAGAGCTTGGTAATTTAATTCAATTTAATTTTAATAATTATATTGAAGTTTTTGGCTCCTGTTTTTGAAACATGAGAACTCTTATGTAGCGAAGGAATCATATTTTTTAAAAAAATATATATATATATATATATATATATATATATATATATATATATATATATATGTTTCCATATGAATCCTTACATGCACTTTTTTTTATATTGATTTGATTATATTCATATATATATATATATATATATATATATATATATATATATATATATATTTATTTGGTTGGATAGATGCGAGTTTGTGACCCTGGGTTTCACGCTTTAGCGATCATCAGACAAACTGATTAATTTTTTAAAAATTTTGGGTTTATGTAGATTTCGTGTATTGGTGTTATTATGGAAGTGTCGGGGGAAATGTCATCGTACTGACACAAACATCGATGTATGTTCATACGTCTAATGGAGCACGCAGACACATATACATACTTGGTCGTCCGTCTGGATTCATACATATATAAACATATGTGGGCAGTTTCGGATATGGCATATGTATGTATACGGGTGGTGCTGTGTCTATACATACGCATTTGTATGTTGAAATTCAAAGATTGGTAGTGTAGCGAACATTTCGTGAATGTCTCGTGAATGTATACATGTCATATTTTCTTTTTCTATATATATATATATATATATATATATATATATATATATATATAAAGTTCGTGTGCACTTTAAAAAAATTATAACTTTATTTGTATTTGCGATAGAAATAATCTGTAAAAAATGTTATAAAGTTTAATGTACCTAGTTTTAAGTATAGCTAAAATAACTAATGTGATTTCAGGCATTTCTGTAAATCAGTTGGCAAATGTTTTCCGTGAACTGCAAAATCGTATTATCCTTTTTATTGCTAATGATGGAGGAGATGTGGAAACTTAAATAAAATTTCAATAAAACCTTTAAAAAAATATAGATTTACTTCTTTCTAATCCTTTTTACAAATTATTTCTATCGCAAATACAAATAAAGTTATAATTTTTTAAAGTGCACACGAGCTTTATGGACACCCTGTATGTATATATATATGTATATATATATATATATATATATATATATATATATATATATATATATATATATATATATATATGCTGCCCCCAAAATGTACTCACTATTTTAAATGATAATAAATGCAGTGTTTATTGACTTGCAATCAAAATAAATTGTTAAAATGTACAACTATTAATGTTTATTGACTTACAATGAAGATTAACGGTTTAAATTAACTATTAAATGAAATTAAATGCATATTTATATTATAAATATTCAAACTGACGACGAAGTCAAAAAGTGAGTACATTTTGGAACACCCTATATACCCTTAGGTAACACAAATTTATTCAAACAGGTTTTTATTAAAGAGTCCACTGACTTCCAAAGAACTTCAGTGAACAACCGCTAAATGGCGTTGCCAAAGCAGGTGTATAAGAAAAAGACACAAACGTATCAACTTCTTTCTTCTCTTTTTACCCACAGACCTTAGAGATTAGACGTGTCTCATTGCAGAATAGTACACAGTATATAATGTCCAAAACTTACTTGATTACACACAAGCATGTCTAATAATTCTGCGAGAATATTTATCAAAATATTATACTTTGGAGAAAAAAAAAATCTGAAATGTTATTGGTCCTGACCTGGCATCTCGGCTTCACTCACTCTCCAACTGTCGTTTCGTAACTTCTCTGTGCCTTTTCTATAAATATTTTCATGTTAGTTGTTCTGATTACCATTCCTCTTTGGTGCCTAGATTTTATGAATTTAAGCGCAGTACTAGATTGGCAGTAAGGTCTCTTTAGCTTAGATTTGAATTAGCTAGATGCAACCGTAAGTTCTATGCTAACATTTTCATTTCTCGCACTTCTCGCTTGTGGAATTCACTTCTGGCTTTTTGCTTTTTAGTCAACTTTGATCATCAAATTATTATATGCAATGACAATCGTTATCTCCTGTCTTCTGTCTTCTAATTTCTTATTTTTTTTAACGTTCTCTCTCCTTAATAACGTTTTCTTTTTCTCATATTCTCTCCCATTCGATAAAACCCACCTTGGATCATAGGGGCTTTATTGCCTTTGGGTGAAATGGTTAAAAATAAGTTGATAAATAATGCTTCTCAAATTGAAGTATTTCATAATCATTCATAAGGGTTTCCCACAGGGCACTTCGATGAGGTCTAATGGTTAGCAAGCTTGTCTTGCTAAATCAATTACGACTGAGTCGTGATTTCGATTCTCACTGGGTGCTCCATACTTTCGGCCTTGTGCCACGTATATCTAGGCTTATAAAATTATTAGAGCACTTCAACGGGATGTAATGGTTAGCAAGCTTGTCTTGCTAGATGAATTACGACTGAGTAGTGAGTTCGATCCTCACTGGGTGCTCCAACGTTTCAGTCTTGTGCCACTTCTAAGCTACGCTTAGAAAGTCATTTGGGCACTTCGACGTGGTGTAACGGTTAAAAAGCTTGTCTTGCTAGATCAGTTACGAGTGAGTCGTGATTAAGATCCTCACTGAGTGCTCCATACTTTCGGCCTTGTGCCACATCTTAACTACGTTTTAAAAATTCTTTTAGGGTACTTGGACGTGGTGTAATGGTTAGCAATATTGTATGGTCTCGTGCATGTGTTTCGAATGATTTAGGCTCAAGTCCAGAGACATTCAGTGTTGTTTTGAGTTGCTCTTTGTATCTTTGAGCATAGCATCTCCGTGGTCGTTTCCCTGAAGTGAACTCAGTGAATACGACTTGCGTGGAAACCTTAACTCTTTCATTCTTGCTACATGCCCTGACCTTCGAAGACGGTGTTTATTAATCAAAATAATTTAACGGTTGGTCTTTCCAGGACTTTGGTCTTGGTCACATCGTAATTCTGTTTGATGTTCAAGATTGAACAAAGCTTTTGCTGGTGAAACGTTCTAATTTTTGGATGTCAAGACGATATAAAATACAGGTTTTGCAATCAAAGTTGAAATGACAACGGCATTACAGACCACAATTTTTGTTAAGTTCAGATCTTTGTTGTTGAAGACATGTTTGATTAGCGTTCGAAATGTTCCGTGTGCAGCTCCAATTCTTTGTTCCACATCCTTTTTCTGAGAAGCATTTGTTTGATAAAAGTAACAATTAATTAAACCTCTAGAAGAACCATTACTAATAACAAAAATCACCCTTATCCAAAAACAATGCAATTTGTGTATTCCATTTCCTTTAGAGAGTTGCATCTCCATATTCGTCCTGCGTATGACAATACACTACATTCGACAGAAAGACATCTGATCGGGAGGTTTTGAAAAGCGTGGAACCACCTCTTAATTGTTTTATACCCGTGTCCACCCTGATCCAGGGTGGTAGCACTGATTAGGATCCCAGCTCAGAGCAAATACTGAACCCCCAAAACTGGGTTAAAAATATGAAAATCTAAAAATATACTAGAAAAAATTACCAGTCATATATTTCCATAGTAATAAAAAAAATTTACCAGCAATACATTGAGGCGGGGAACCTTAAAAGAAAATTAAATTTTGGCATTAAATGATCCATAAGGAGTTGATATGCCGTTAAACCCCCCAAACAAAATATAATCACGGATACTAATATTACAAAAAAACATTAAATTTATATATTGACCACATAATTGCATGACCGATGGCTAGGTTTAGAAATGCTTGTCTTGATTTACTGGGAGTGGCCATTAATAGAGCTGAACAGGAAGTGGTTCTCTGCTTTTGGTGAAGAATCCTAGACCAAGCAAAGAGAGTATTTTTATGTATTGCAAGTGAACCAAAAATGGTAATACATATTCTTCTTTAAAATAATGCTGGGAGAAAATAACTCGCAAAAAATCAATACGAAATATAGTGTTGCCATATTTTGTACTGCAAAGTTAAATTTTGAGAAAATGTTGTTTTTAGACGGCATCTGCAAAACACATATCAAGAAATATCAAACACCAAGAAACATCAAGGAATATCAAACATCAAGGAACATCAAACACTAAGACCATCAAGGAACATCAAACACGAAGAAATATCAAAGAACATCAAAGACCAATAAACATCAAGGAACTTCAAACACCAAGAAACATTAAGGAGCATCAAACACCAAGAAACATCAAGGAACGTCAAACACCAAAAACATTAAGAAACATCAAACACCGAGGAATATCATGCACCAAGAAACATCAAGGAACATCAAATACCAAGAAACATCAAGGAATATCAAACATCAAGGAACATCAAACACTAAGAACATCAAGGAGAATCAAACACTAAGAAATATCAAAGAACATCAAACACCAAGAAACATTAAGGGACTTCAAACACCAAGGAGCATCAAACACCAAGAAATATTAAGGAGCATCAAACACCAAGAAACATCAAGAAACATCAAACATCAAGAAACATCAAGGAACATCACACACCAAGGAATATCTTGCACCAAGAAACATCAAAGGACTTCAAACACCAAGGAACATCAAACACCAAGAAACATCAAGGAATATCAAACATCAAGGAACATCAAACACTAAGACCATGAAGGAGCATCAAACACCAAGAAATATCAAAGAACATCAAGGGACTCTAAACACCAAGTTGCATCAAACACCAAGAAACATTAAGGAGCATCAAACAACAAGGAACACCAAGGCATATCAAACATCAAGGAACATCTAAGAACATCAAGGAACATCAAACACCAAGAAATATGCTTCGGAGACAGTTGCAAGAATTTATGTTTCACAGTATAATATGAAAATACAAATAAATGTTTGATAAAAATTGGACCGAAAGGTTTATTGAAGGTCTAATCACGAAACGCGCCCGAGTTCCTTAATGAAGCAAGCCAGCACGTCAGTCGGGGAGAGGTCTGATCGGTGGATGATAGGGAGGCTTTTACTTCGCTAGTTGCATCTTATCTTATCCTCGGCCTCCATATCTTCTAGGGCTGGTTTGCTTTGGTCTTCAGTTCTTTCCAGCATTCGCTGCGACCAGCGTCGTTCGGTGTCGTGAAACACAAAACAGCACCACTTACGTCATTTTCCCCACTAACCCGGTGAAAAAGAGGATAAATCACCGAAGAACCGAGTTTCAATTCCAGTCAAGTTCGTTATAATCACTAACGCGCAAATACCTTTGGAAAAGGTAGGAATCCACCTCATCTCCTCACAGCTATAGGTTAATTAGTAAAACTCGCACCACTAAAGTATTATTATCTAAAAAAATTCTTACTATCTAAAATATTTTCTGGCTTTACATAACCTTCAAAGGGTTGATAAGCCGTAAAAAAAAATCGACGAAGCAGCGAAAATAAACCTAGTCAGATTTAGTAAATCAATACAACTGAATTCTTCCTAACCAGCTTCACAACCTCGAAGTAGTTGTGGTGACATCATTAATGCATTTCGCCAAAATTCTGCAAAATCCTGGGAACTTTATCCAACGACCTTTCCCACAAATTACATTGATTCTTACCAAAATGCATTGATTCTTACCAAATGCCCAGAATCTAACGCCTTTATCCACTGTGCCATGTGTCCTTGAGAACACATGGCACAGTGGATAAAAACGCTAGTTAGATCCAGTAACAGGACCCAAATAGTGTGAATCCAATACCAGATTAAGGCGGTGGAGAATTTGGAGAGGGGAATTAAGAGGAGATAACCGAAAGTGACATCCATTAGACATGGCACGTGGAACTAGAACAGCCTACCCTAATGAACGAAATAAAGGGTTCAGTTCGACATTCCAACCACCTGAAGAAGGCCGGAACGTACAACGGCCGAAACGTTGTGATAAATATGGCAACAAAGATGAGGACAATAGTCCGAATAATGTAAAATGTTTTAAATTTGCATCGTTTATTGAAAATCACACTAAAACTATTACAATGTATAACATGACATCATATTACGACTAAATTGTTCAGTCTAATTTCCCTTTGACGTAAATGAATGTCTTATTTGATGGGACAATGATTTAGTAATAATGAGCTTGTGCCATGTATCTTCTCTATACACAATTTGTAAAGCTTCAGTAAATTATAAATTTTATAAGGCCTTCACTGATCACCGGAATGAAATTCTAACGTTACGATTTTGAACCTCAAAAATCGGTAACAATTTTGAAAAAAAAAAAATTTTTGTGTCATTATTTATCATGTCAAACCCCAACTTTCAAATTGAATGCAATATCACGGTTCCAAAATCGACTTGACCTATTGACCCACGCCCGCATAACGTTACACCTCAACTAGCAACACCTCGCTGGGTTATATTTGATGCTAGTGACTATAAGAGGTCTATTTATACTAAGGTCTATATATACTGTCTAATAATATACTCAGATCATTTGTAAACATCTATGCCGATGATACGACTATATACGGGCACACCTCTGAAACTCTCGATGGCCAAAGATTGGTGTCTAATCTCTCTCCCGACCTTGCACAAACTAGCCAATCTGACCCCGAACTACCACCAATCAGGATGAACGAAGGTCCTCTCGGAGAAGCACCGTGCCTTAAAAAACTGTTAGGGCTCAAACTCACACCCGACCTGAAGTGGAACTCGTAGATATGATCCACTGCTAAGGATGCAGGTAAAATGGTCGGCTCTTTGTACCATTCCAGTAAATAATTGATACCTCCTGCTTATCTTCTACCTTTACAAGAGACAGATCAGACCAAAGATAGAGTATTGTTGATATATTTGGGCGAATGGTGCCCAGACCACACTCTCCAGCCTTGATAGAGTTCGAAAGAATCTCCAAACCCTTGTGGGTGACGAATTATTCTCCACAGGCGGGATGTGGCAAACATCTCGCTGTTCTACCGCTACTTTCACGGAAAGTGCTCAGACAAACTAGATTCCCTGTTCCCCGCCGAGGCAAACCTTCGCAACAAGAACACACCATGCCACTTACATAGTATCAAACCACCTACATTTCCCCCGTATAGCATCGGTGAGAATTAAGTTCCACTCGAGCAGCTTCTTCCCGCAAACCATTGCCCTGTTGATTCGACTCCCAACAGGTTGTTTCCCCGATCACTAGAATCTTAACCTGTTCAAGGCTAGGGTTAACTGTTATCTTCCACTTTTATTCACTGGCTTTCAAACGTAACCCTCTACCTCGAGTGGTCCCCGGGACTTGTAAGGGTGATGTAAAATAAATTTGGCACCACCACCGATCTAAGATGTACGCCCCGACAAA
This sequence comes from Acanthosepion pharaonis, assembly GCA_903632075.3. Lineage (NCBI taxonomy): Eukaryota > Metazoa > Mollusca > Cephalopoda > Sepiida > Sepiidae > Acanthosepion > Acanthosepion pharaonis. The sequence continues at coordinate 1,101,536 of CAHIKZ030003863.1, read as the reverse complement.
TTAATATCCTCGCTTTATTTTACTTTTATCATTTTTATGCGAGTTTGATATTAATTTTGTCATTATTATCGGAATTAAATTAAATTCTTTTGTTTAAAAAATTGCTTAGTAAGCAAGCGGTCTATCGCTACTACTTTTTGTAAGAAATTTTTGCTCGAAACGGCTTTGCGAGCAAACATTCTTCTTCTTGTTTTTCTTCTATGTGCCTTCAGGGCGTTAGTGATCATGCCTCTCCACAACTTCCTGTTCTTTGTAGTTATTAATTTTCATCTCTTTCAAACCCTACACTGCCATCCATTCATTCAAAATCGCAAAGTAGGTTGTACGTTGCTTTCCTCTGACTCTCCTATCTTCAATCTGTCCTGCGAGTATCAAATTTTCCTAAACTTCTTTCTTCATAATTTCAGTTGTCTCTTCCTGGTGTTAAATATAAGTGTCTTTCCACCACCCCCCATTGTCCCCAGGACTTTGTCGTTCCTCAAGTGTTCTGTCCATGGTATTCTCAGAATTTTTCTGTAGAACCACATTTCTGTGAGAAGATTACCAATTCTTAAATTCCTGTCAGTTGTCTAGCGCGAAACAAACCAAACGAAAACCAGAAGAATTCTACAAACAGCGAAGTGTATCACATTTGGCGTCACACCGGTTGCCTAATGGATAAGAGTGGGGGAGACTACTCCGTCATACATAGGTGTTAATAATTTCTGCAAAATCGCCAACGGTTACAATGCATAGTGGGTGTAGAAATATCCCGGTACTCAGGTCCGGCGCGTACCCACAGGCTGTGCTTTGTGACCCTCGTTGCCTTATCAGCAATTGCTTTTTCCTATCTAAATTTATCTACGTTACGAATTAAACTAAGCACAACTGAATATCAAAAGTTGAAAAAAAGAAAATGGGGATTTTGACGTCATTCTGGTTTGATTTTGACGTCATTCTGGTTTGATTTTGACGTCATTCTGGTTTGATTTTGTCTACATCCGTGAATTTGCTTTACTCATGCTCAACCTCGGAAAACACTATATAAAATTCCCTATTTTTTATCGATTATTTTGAATGTGTTAAAATTATTCAATTTTTTAACAATAAAAAATCTCAAGTTTATGTTAAAAATTGCCGAAAAACATTGTTGATTTATTTAAGATGAAATGATCTGTTATGATGTGTCTCTAATTATTTAAGATTTTTTTTATTTTTTATTACGACTGGGTCAGCTTTATATTTTCCCATGCCCGTATGATTTTTTATCCTTTTCCCACTCCCTTAGCGGGAGCGCCTCTTGATTTTGTCGAAAGGGCAGAATACAGAAGCCTCTCTGTTTTGAGGGTTGGACGGGCCCTACTAACATCAGTTATGTTTAATTTGATTTGTGTTTATATTTTAGTTCGTTATTGGGTTCATCTCCCTCCCCTTTCATTTTTTCATCATAGAATTTTATATATCTTTTAGCATCAGTAAGTTTTTATGATATGTAGGTCTCCCTAGAGAGAATGTGGTATTATGGTGTATGGAGGATTGATTGGTGACGGACGAGTTCTTGTGGTGAATGTGGAAATTGTGATGTATGAATGGGTCGTGAATAGGATTAGCTAGGTATAGGATAGTTAGTGATGACCAGCCTCAACCCCTCCCCTTTTTTGGCCTTGTGCCATAATTGTGTATTTGGCAAAATAAATAAACTCTAATTATTTAAGATGAATGATCTATAATAGAACAATTCCACAAGAAAAAATTGAAAATAAATACAATTGATCTAAATACAAATTATAACGTTGTTCGCCTATATTATATATGATCCATTATTATATATAATTAGGTTACAATAAAATGTCTATTTTATATGAATACTAGCTCTAGAATGGCTTTTACCACAGGAATCCTTATTTTTAAAGAAATAATAAATACCAACTTTTAATTCTGCTACATCGGCACCGACCTTTTTTTTTAAATTAATGTTCACCTAATGCAAGGCCCAAGAGCCACTCAAGGTTGAGGGTTACTGCGTGAAGTTGTATTAGAGTAGGAAAAGACAAGCGTCAGGATTATATTACTCAAAGTTTCCTTCTACCCTTCTTGTCATCAATATCTCCTGTGAGTGTCAAATTCTCCAAGCTCTTTTTCCTCATTATGTATCAGAGAGATTTTAAATATATCTCTGATTGTTAGTATAAGTGACTAGCATTCACTGGATTGATATTGGTAGAAGGATTCATATTCTATAATATCTTTTCTTTTTCAATATCTTTTTTTTAATAAAAATCTCTTTTTTAATACCTTTCGTTCACCGAATTTAAGTATCTAGTTTGTGACACTATTTAAGTGTCACTGGTTGTCGTTGGAAAGAACGTGACGTGGAATTAAGAAAACGGTTCATGTGAGAACCCCGAATAGAATTGAAGTATTAAAAGGGCTTGCAATGTGGAAATTATTGAAGTGAAAACATTGCGATATGAGGTCGGGAAAATAATTATAGAACAGGATTTAGAAGCCAAAATATAAAACAAGGGGATTTGAAAATCGGTTGTTTTGGAAAATAAGATTTCATAGTTATTTGTTAAACGTGAATAAATTCCTTTAGCCTATTTGAAATTGTTTTGGTTTGATAAGAACAGCCGATTGTCGCAGGCAATATTTGGATCGTTTGAAAATGTAAACAATTGGTGATTGTTTTGAAAATGAACAAAAGAATTTATCGAGGTCAAGAAATTGTTGGTTGGAGAAAAGGAAGGATTTCTAAAAGCAGAGTGAATTCTTTTCTGATGTGGAATACATTTTTATACACAAAAATTAATTAGTAAACAATAATTGTAAAGTAAAAAGGGAATGAAAAACAAGTTATATCGTTTTAAATAGTCGACCCAGTATCGAGAGTTGGGTATTGTTAATCCAAGGTCGAGGAATATGTATATTAACAAATCTGGAGGCGTGGTCAGCGTTATGCGAGCTGCATATAAACCGTACGCTCTTTGAAGCCTAAGAGCTTGTTGGGGCGAAGATTTTGAGCAGTCACAGTTGAGCGAGAAGCGGCCCGAGGGTGCTCGAGCCTGGCAATGGGCTGGAGACGCCGGAAGAAGTCACATGTCCTGCTGTCAAAGTGAATTGCCGAGCAGATGATTGCTGACGTCGAGCCGGACAAGAGAATGGCTGACGTGGAGAATTGATGACTCAAAGTCCCGACTACTTGACATCTCGTGTGAATGTTTCACCCGCTCCAAGTTTTGAAACAGAAGATTCCTTGTCGCTAGGTTCCAGGTGGAGGGTTAATTTTGTGTATGGACAGTTATATAAAACCATCAAAAATTAACCCCTGCGACTTTCTTCGTGATTTATTATAATTTGTATTCTTACAGGCGGGGGTATCTTTGTCTATCTTTGTCCTTTAGTTTTCATAGCACGGTTCCGCCAACTCGATTCAGTGCTTAAGTGCGGACGAATGTTCGATCTTCACGACAATGTGATCAATCATTCACAACGTGGGACAGAGTAGATGAAAAAACGAAGAGGTCAACAGACAACCATCAGTTGACCGGCGCCAGTACTGATCAGCGTGGGAAAGTCCCCGGATCCATCGAGTCGAGATAAATGACAGTTTTGGAATACCAAGCTTGGATGTGTCGGTGGTGCAATGGATCGGAATTGTTAATCAGACAACCGTTGGGTTCGTTATACTCACTTACGCACAAATACCCTTAAGAAAGGTACAAATCCATCTCTTCCCCCCAATTATGGGTTAATTAGTAAAACTTGTACCACTATATCATTATGTCTCAGAGAGAGAGAGAGAGAGAGAGAGAGAGAGAGAGAGAGAGTCTGGGAAACACACATACACGTATATTTTTTTAGCAACATTGGAGTAGATTTGACTAGCGAAATTAAATCAGAGTATTTTGATTACTGATGAGGAAATTTGATCTAGGGCAGAAGTTGTACCCATTGAATCTGGGTCATCAGTAGACAATGGAAATGGTCGAAATAATTTTTTTCGATTAAAAATTAAAATAGAGCTCAGTAAGGTAGAAGGAACTTTGGAATTCACATGATTTTGGTTGAAGCAGCCAGAACCCCGTGATAATCGCGTGCGAAGTAGTAGGGCCGAGGGTCAGTTATAATCAGCCGGGTTTATCTATATAAACGCGTAGTTATGCTGAAAAATACAGACTGGAGAACATTCTTGAAGAGAGAAAAGAGAATTGGCCCGGGCGAGCGTTGGGAGGAGGAACGACACTATAACTTTAAGCCCCGCACAGAAATCTTTATCCGTCCATCGCAAGAGTCATGCATCGTTCTGAGACGATTTAACAAGATAATCATACCCTCTCTCTCTCTCTCTCTCTCTCTCTCTCTCATCCAGTGTATGCGTTTTTACATTAAATACTTTTCTTTTGTGTAACCCGTTTTCTTTTCTATACTATTCTTTTCTGCTATATAAAAGACATTAACAATACAACCATTGAATCGATGTTTGTCCGGCTTTCTGCGGATATCAATTTTTTTTTTTTTTCTGCATTCTAAATTTCTTAGCGCAGACTCTCCAGCCGTGTCTACATCTTCAGTCGACCGTAAATGGACGAACATCACTTCTGCTTTCTGGATCAAACCAAACACAACGTGGGCAGGAAGCAGGATTAAACCAGTGAACCGGTCGAATAATCTATGGATGCTCAGGGGACCTACGGCCACTCCCTTAAGTTCGGTTAGGACCGAGTAGACACCTCAACCCAGAGAGTAAGACGTCGGAGGTTGAGGGGCTGGGGCGAAAGTGTTAGAATTATTATCTTCAAAAAATTTTCTTCGAATCTAAAATAAGAATTTTCTGGCTTTAAATAACCTGAAAAGGATTGATGAGCCGTAGAAAACGAATCAATCATATCATATCTAATATTTTTAGTGTTTGGAAGTCATTTGGAGGGGATTTAAGTGTCATATTTTCCGTTGTCTGGTAATACATTTTCCCAAATAGTTAAATTCCTGTACTTGTGCGAAGCTGAGACCTACACTTTGAAATTCGCATCATTGGCTGTTCATCTTGCATTCTGTTGGTTAGTCTTTTATTCACGCTCTCCTTTATAAGTTTTTTCTAGAAGTATCTGCAGTTTTCTTTCCGTGTCCGCTATCAATACAATCTTAGATTGTTGTGGTTGTACCCACCAATAACAAATTTCAACAGGATCTCTAGCTCGCTGTATAAGTCCGGTGAAAAGAGGCATCCTTGTCTTACGCCCCTTTCTATTTTTGTATCCTTAAATAAAACCTGTTTTTATTTCATGGGAATAACCATAAATACAACTGAACAGGAAGTAGGTTTTCCATTTTCTTTACACAGCAGTTAATATGCAGGAAGTCTAAAAGAAACAAATGGAGTATTTATTGATGTATGCAAATGAACCAATATGCTAATACAACAACCACCACCACACACTCTCGTAGGTTAGCTTGTCACTTATCAAAATTTAGTACACTTATTATACATATTGATCAATAGAATAACCTCATCATAATTCGTAACCTAAGATGAGTATTAGTAGAAAATACTAAAATACTATATTGTCTTTATTTTTTTTAAAAAAGACTTAAACTACTTAAAACTATTTCATGTTAATTGAGCAATATCTTTCAACAAGGGGGAAGTCATTTTAAAACGTGTCTAAAATAGAATTGAATGACCTGAGGGCATCAAAACCCATCTGTGTGGAAGTGCTGAGTTCGCAGGGTAGGGGCGAAGGAAAAACGACTTAATTGAACGCGAATGCATGCGTCGGTCATAAGACGGGAGGGTCTGAAGCATAAACATGACTCTCAAGAGAAAAGCGAATAAAAAAAAAAAACAGACAAGTAGTTGACAAGTGGGCAGAAGATTGAAGAACAGCAGTAACATTACTTTCCTTCTTTCTGTTGGGCAGGGCGAATATGCGAAGGTGAAGACCTACTGAATTTGGAGAAAGTCTACTCCAATATTCGAATTATTGAGTTTGGAGATAATGAGACAGAGTGGAAAAAATATTCAGACTACGCATTTCGCCTCCTTATGGTAGGTGTCATCATGTCTGAATGAGAGACAAACCTGTGTGTAAGGAAAAGTGCGTTGGAATTTTGAGGAAGAATTAATGCACATCCTTAACACATGCTCCGGCCATAAAGTTATTTTTCGATTTGAGGCTGTCAACGTCTGCTGGATTTGAAATTTGCCCACTCCAAATAATAAAAAAAGCAGTTTTTTTTCTATTATTTCGTATGCCGTGTTGATAAATAGAAATAAAGAGAGAAAATAAAAAAAAAAACAGAAATTTTCTCTTAGTTGGTTAATTTGAAATATTTGATGTTTTCAGTATTCAACATTGCTGTATTCTTATAGAGATTATAAACAGACTCTTATGGTCCAGGTCCTTGTACCACGGTGATAGTCCAAGGTAGAACCAATAAAGAAGAACTTGAACACGGATATGGAATAACACAGATATATTACAAACAGGAATATATACAGAGAAGTAGAAAGTGTTAGTACGAACAATCAGGTTTAGTAGTAATTGTCTGAACGCGACTCTGTTTCGGACTGCCTCTGACTCGACTAACTGACTCCTGACTGACAGACTCCTTACGGACCTCACTCCAGACTTCAGACTGAACTCCCTGCTTCCTCTTGAGGCGCAGTATTTATTACGTATGGAATAGTCCATTATTTTATTATGGGTAAGGTCCCATAACACAGACAAAGGTGGTACTCGAGTGAAAGGAAAAGTAACACGGGAGTAGATGAAAGAGAGGTTTATTGTAAAAGAGAATACACTACTGAAATACAGAGAATCAGTCAGCAAGCTAGTAATTCCCAAAGCTAGGTCATTTACCTTATCTCTCCACGAGGCAGGATGTGGCACAAGGCCGTTTTTTTTTATGCGGGGCAAAACCGAGCTCGTAGGCTCGGGCAAAAATTATCTGTAAAAAACGGGGTCGGGTAGCTGTCTGCCACCCCAGACGAGACTCTGCATAGCCTCGTCTGGGTGCTAATTTCTTCCAGTGAGAATATCTTCCTGGTTTGGTTTCGCAGTTTGACTTTATATATCCTCTTTTATCACACTTGTAACATTCCGCTTTTTAAAATGTTCTTTTCCAAGATGTAATTTACCACATCTGAAACAAGGATTTATTTTCCTTTTTGTACATTTGTTCTTTACTTGTATCAATGCACATACATTTTTCTGTATTTCTTCAGCGTCATATTTCAGATTTAGCATTGTCTGGCTATCGTCAACAATTTCTTGCATTGTAATACTAAAGCTTTTCAGCATCTTCTTTAGCTGTTAAACTGTTGTGTCTTTAAAGAATGTTACAGACAGACGAAGGTGGTACTCGAGTGAAAGGAACAGCAACACAGGTGTAGATGAAAGAAAGAGAGGTTTATTGCAAAAGAAAATACACTACTGAAAGACAGGGAATCAGTTAGCAAGCTAGTGATTCCCGATACAAGGATATGTACCAACCGCCCTGCGCGGTCAGATGTGGCACAAGGCCAAATTTAATGTGGAGTATCCGAGCCCGTAGGCTCGGCCAAAAATCCCCCCCCCCAATAAAACGGGACCGAGTAACTGTTTTCCGAAACGAGCTCTACTTTCCAACGTTCGGAACTGAAGTATCATGAAATATTACTTCAAAAAAATATGCAACGTGATTGAGGGAAGTGAGGTACGTGATAATTTGGATATAGCTGCACAGAAGACATCTCAAGCGAGAAATGAAATGACTAATGATAGCAATTCAAAACAGAAGTATCGTGAAACATTCAATCAAAGAAAAACACTAGAGAAAGAGAGAGAGAGAGAGAGAAAGAGAGAAAGAGAATGTGTGTCTGTGTATCTGTGTCTGTGTGTGTGTTTGTGTCTGTGTCTCTGAGTCTGTGTCTGTGTGCGGCTTTGAGAAACAAGATGTCTATGTAGAGGACTCTTTGAATGATAAATGGAATCACTAATAATGTCAGTTCAAAATAAAGGCTTCGTGAGATATATCTCTCGAAGGTCTTATTTTGAACTGACATTATTAGTGATTTATTTTTTAGATTTATTATTTAGTGATTTATTTTGAAAATAAAGTCTTCGAGAGATATATCTCCCGAAGCCTTTATTTTGAACTGACATTATTAGTGATTCCATTTATCATTCAAGAAAAGCACAGCGAGAGAGAAAGAGAAAATGAAAGAAAGAGAGAGAGAGAGAGTGTGTGTGTGTGTGTGTGTGTGTGTGTGTGTGTGTGTGTGTGTGTGTGTGTGTGTGTGAAGAAAACGAGAAAGATTGGTTACAGCTTCGGAAAAGGATACCTGAGGCGAGAAAAGGGATCAGTAAAAATAGCATTTAAAAACAAATGTATCGTAAGATATTACATCAAATAAGAAGGGTTCAGCGAGAGATAGAAAGAGAAGATAAAGGAGACGAGATAACGTGTTTAATGTTAAACGTAGAAGCATAATCACTAATAACAGCATTTCAGAGATGAAGTATCGTAAGATATCACTTCAAAGAAAAACAGTAACAAGTGAGAGTGGTAGTGGGGAAAAACAGATAACGTAGTTACAGCTGCGCCGAGGACACGTTAAACGGGAAACATTATCATTAATAATGGCATTTCAGAGATGCAGTGCCGGAAGATTTTACATCAAAGTAAAACAGTAGAATGTGATATTGGTAATGGAGAAAACAAGATAACGTGGTTACAGTTGCGCCGAGGACACGTTAAACGCGAAACATTATCATTAATAATGGCATTTCAAAGATGGCGTATCGTAAAATATTACATCAAAGAAAAACAGTAGTATAGAATCAATGCGATATTCACCTTACTGTCCTTCCAAATCATTAATACCGAATAAGAGTTGATGGGAAGGATCACACTTAAGAATCGCCGTTTCTTTTAAAAAAAAAATGGGAAGTCAAGGCCATGACCAGCCCCATGCCAAGTGCAACGCCCTAACTAACAAGACCCGCCATTCATGTCCTGCTCGCGTATCCCGATCTACCAATATCTCCTGGTAATGCTGCTTATGCAGCAATTGGACGCCCCTCAGAGGGCATATATATATCAACATGCCCTAGGTCATCAATAATTCCTTGGGCTCTAATAATAGTATTTCAGCGATGGAGTATCGTAAGATATTCAAAGAAAAACAGTAGAATGCGAGAGTGGTAGTGAGGAAAATGAGTTAACGGGAAACATAATCTCTAATAATAGTATTTCAGAAATGATATTACATCAAATAAAAACAGTAGAGAGTGAGAGATAGTGAGGTATACGTGATAACTTGCTGGAAGTACGCGATGACCTTTCTAACTTTTCTCTATTCATTTCTATAAATAACTGACGACAATATTTGACAAAAATTGGCACAAAATGTTGAATGATATTCTTATTCCTATCTTTACTTGATGCGTATCACAATTGGTCACGTGTTTAAAGTGTTTTTTGTTTTTGTTATTTTTTGTTGTTGACTTTTTCTTTTTTTAGATAAAGCATGAGCGTTGGTATGCTTTCCGGTTACCAGGGCGAATTACCCTTTACGATTCTTATCTAAAAGATCAAGCTGAAGTCAAGAAAACTTGCTTTGTCAGGATTAGATTCAAAAGCTATTCCCTTATTGATTTGTTACGCTGATCACAATCTTTCGAGCAGTAATCTCCCGTTGAATCGATGTGCATGTAGTATAATGGTTAGCGGTTCGGAAGGAGAAATTGAAGTTCTAATTCCGACTGGATTTGTCACATTCGCTATCACACAAATAACCTTGAGAAAAGGTATGAACCCATCACTTCTTCTCTCGGATAGAGGTTAATTACAGGATTAACATCTACAGCAGAATTGAAAAAGTAAAGATATTTTGGTTGTGATCCGAAACGTAAATAAAGCAATTTCTAAAGAATTCATTAATATTTATTTTTTAGTATTTCAATTGTTATTTTTATTGGATACCCTCATTCGAGTAGATGATTCGTTTAAATGTCAGTATTTATTTGGTCTACCGGCCTACACACTCGATAAAACTTATTAAAGCAAATGTGCCCCCCCCCCACCGGCGGGATTCCAAGCAGCGCCCTTCTTTGCAGGAGAAAAGTTTCGGATACGAAACTGAACCGATAAGTCATTTCGTGAATCTCTGAATGAGTGGTTGTGTTTTAAGAGCAAATAAAACCTTGCTTGATTATCCGGATCAGGTGGCGGTTTCTCCTGGAAAGGATAAATTTTTCTTTAATAAGTTTTCCCGTTTGTGTGGGCCAGTAGACGAAATAAATACTGTCTATATTTCTGAGATGAGGTACTGTAATTATTTACATTATTTATAAGGTAACCAAAAAAGTTCTGTCCGTTTTTTGATTAGTCATTGAATGAAGTTGAAATATATACGAAATGCGTGTAGCAATTGTTTTCAAATTCGGACAGCCGGAAGTAGGAACATCAGACGTTATAAAAAAAAGCACGCGCATCAGTTATAAGCCGGACAGCTGTGAGAAGGATGGAAGTGTCTGGAGATCTCGTTCGGGGCTGTTTGCTTTACAACTTCAAAGTGGGCTTATCAGCAGCTGCATCATGTCGCCGCATATGTCAAGCGTTTGGGGATAGTGGCGTGGATGAACGTACTGCAAGGCGTTGGTTTCGAAAATTCAAGTCGGGAGATTTGTCTCTCCATGATGAGCCTCGCAGTGGACGACTACAGGTCTTGAATGACGAAGTCCTGAAGGCGGCCATTGAAGACGACAGTAGTCTAACGTGTGGTGAACTTGCAAGACAGTTCAACGTTTCCGATGAAACAGTTAGACTTCACCTGCGCCGCCTAGGTAAGACGTACAAACTGAGCAAGTGGGTTCCGCAAACGCTGTTGGAGGTCCACAAGAGACAACGAGTGGCAGCCTGCGTATCGCTGCTTTCTCGCCACCGTACCGCATCTTTATTTAATTGAGTGCTTACCAGTGATGAAAAGTGGGTTCTGTACGAAACTCCCAAGCGTTCCAGACATTGGTTGCCTCCTCAGGATGCTGTCACTCACACTGCAAGACCGCCTATACACCCACGCAAGATTATGCTTTGTGTCTGGTGGACAGGTCGTCAAGTGGTTCATTATGAACTGCTACCAACGGGTCAAACGGTCACTGGAGACCTATACCCGCAGCAATTGAAACGTGTGCAACAGGCATTGCGCCAGAAGGAGCCAGCACTAGTGAATCGCAAAGGTGTGCTTTTCCTCCATGACAACACCAGGCCGCATGTCGCGCGAGTGGTCAGGGATACCATACAGCAACTTGGGTGGGAGACTTTGTGCCATCCACCTTATTCACCTGACCTTGCACCATCCGATTACCACCTTTTCCACTCCCTGGATAATCATCTTCGTGGGAAATCCTTCAACAATGAAGCAGACTTACGCATAGCCCTCACGCACTTCTATGCGTCACCCCCCCCCCGAGTTCTACCGCAAGGGCATTGAACAGCTGGAGACACTTTGGCAGAAGGTGCTGGATGCCGATGGCGATTACTTCAAAGACTAAATATAAGTTACACATACCGTGAAGCGTTTGCTTTTTTACCTTTAAAAACGGACAGAACTTTTTGGTTACATTGTTCGGACTGTTGTCTTAATCTTTATTGCCATATTCACGACGTTTTTTTTTTTTATTTTTATTTTTGGTGATTGGCCAGTGGATGAAAGTGTTAGTTGGATCCAGTAGCTTGACCCAAAGAGTTGTGAGTTTAATACCTGGCTATTGCAGTAATGAATAAAAAAAAACTTGCAGAGTTGAGTTAAAGGTGGATAACATCCGGAAGAGGCATGGCATGTGGTAATAGAACAATTACCCCGGTGGATGAAACAAAGGGTTCAGTTCCAAATTCAAATCACCTGAAGAAGGCTGGAGCATACAACCGCCGAAACGTCGTGAATATTCCAATAAAGATGAGAACAATACTTCGAACTCTGTAAATAATGTAAATAGACAGTTGTATATAAAACAGGGCATTTACTCAAATACCGGAATCCACTAAAAAAAAAAATGCATTTTAAGCAATAATAAATGGGTCTGTATGTGTCCGTGCGTTTCTGTGTGTTTATATTTTTGCACCAAATTCTAATTTGCCAGATCGATAAGCGTTAAATTAAAAAAGAAATTTTTTTAACAGCAATATTTTCTCGACCCTACATACTCTTCGATATTTCTTAAACATATGTCGCATTTAATAAGCCAGTGGAATAGCAAACGGAACTTTTTTTTGTGTCGATGTGAGGGTAGCAAAGATCTACTGTATTTCCTTTTTCCCTTGTTGAATTCGTTTTTAGCGACATTTTTTATTCAGAGATCCGTTATTTGGAGGCTCTGTCAGTTCATGTCGATCCATCGGAGTTGTAAATTCTATCACAAGGTTAAGAAGTTCGCAGAAAAAAAAAAGAAATCGTCGGTTCCCAGATAAATGAGTTTTAAGAAGAAGAGATGGGAAAACAGGCTACTTCGTCAAAAAAAATCGATGCGGTCATTGGAAGAGATTGATGATGTTAGCGAATGTTCAATCAAGACCTGCAAGACGCGGAATAAGAGTTGTGAGTTGACGAAACCCGGATGAAAGGAACTGCAGACGAACGCTGCCGTAGACGTTTATATTTGTTATTGAATAGCCTGACTTGTCATTTTTTTTTTTCTAATTAAATCCAGCAGATATCAGGATAAGTAACCGTTGTAAAAAAAACAACCTGACTCGATGTAATATTAACGCACAAATAATGTAAGTTATGATACAATATAGGTACAGAAGAATGAACAGGATATACGTAGAAAAGATAAGGAAGAAGAAAAATGTCCAATTCTAGCAAAAGGATTTATAAATTGTGAAATATATAGGCGATAATCCTACTAATCTATACTATAAAAGAAGAGCTAATACTCTGTCTGTTACACACTGCGTGTGACTTTGTATGTGCTTAACCTGTCTGTGGTGTCATTTAATGAACACACAGACACACAGTCTGACTGAGTTTGAAACGAGACATTGGAATAATACATTCCACTCCCACTCAATCTGGACACCATCCACTCTGGGCTGAACAATGTAAGCCCAAAATATTGTTTATCATACTAATCAGTAGAATAAACAATATTTTAGGCTTATATTGCTTACAGAGTACTTGAGATTGACTGTAGTAGGCAAAAGTACTTGAATATAACAAGAATATATAAGCTTTGGATAATTTATTCATAACTTCAATCCCGATGTACAACAGCTCATTCGCAAATTGGAAAAATATAATAAAAATATGAGCAGACAAATTTTGTCAGTGAAATTTAATAACACTTATATATATATGTGTGTGTATCTATGTATAATATGTATATATATAATTTCTCTATATATTTTATATATGGAAAGCGCTCAATATCAGTGTTAGTGTTAACATATTTAATAGAATGGATATGAGTTTGTAACCGTGGGTTTCACGCTTATGCGATCCTTGTCTGAGGATCGCATAAGCGTGAGACCCAGAGTTACAAACTCATATACATTCTACTAAATATATAGATTTGTGTGTGTGTGTGTGTGTGTGTGTGTGTGTGTGTGTGTGTGTGCTTGTGTGTGTGTGTGTGCATGGTGTGTGCGCGTGTGGGTCTGTGTGAATAAAGACAAAAGGAAAACTTAGCCGAATCTTTTCGTCCTTCCTCTGTGAACTGTATCAAGCATCAAAGGACGCAATGCGACGGCTAAGTTTTCCTTTTGTCTTTATTCATATTGTCCTTTTACAGATATATTCTATCTTAAATTTTTACACACACAAACGCGCACGCACACTTACACACACACACTTACACACACACACACACACAAATATATATATATATATATATATATATATATGCGTGACACTATTTGTTATATGGTAATCATAAGAAAGTTTTTCTTTGAATAGACACAATGATATACTGACAGAGCCCTGATAAATAAGAAGGGTCAATGAATAAAAGCCGTGGGAAAAATTGAAGATTTTAATTCTCATGTAGACAGCCATATGAATTGAATAACGA